>CM060892.1:5907500-6282500 GCA_030762935.1 Hymenopus coronatus
TGTTCGTGTCCATATCATTGTTATTTTATTGTCTTATAGAAAGGTACAACTCGAGCTGCTACAACTTTTATCCAGATAAACTGGAGCTATCGCTGCATTACTTCTGACAATCTTGTGGTTTTGCGTCGCTAGCTGTAGTGTAGAATAGTTTATATAGAGAAGGCTGGGACGATGTCCTGGATATGAATGTTTGCGTTAGGCTGAGAAGGAACCGGTTACCACAGTGTGTTACTGTGTTAAGTGCTGCCAACATCAGCATGGTGAAAGTCGTGCTGATTGCTTACCTCACTGCGTTTACCGCATCTCTAATGATAATAACAAGAACAACAAACTTTTTAGCAGAAATTGTCTTATTGCTTTCTTGTCGCCCTCCGTGGTGTAATGCTAACTTCATATACCCAAGGTCGCGGGTTTAAACCCGGCGGAGGATGATGGATATTTTCGGGCGTAAAAATCCTTAGCATGGCTTCCTTCGGAAGGGAAGTAAAGCTGTGGGTCCCGTGTCGTAGATTTGCGGCACGTAAAAGAACCTCAAGATTGATAGAGAGGCCTCTGAGCAAAAGTAAGCCCAGTATAGAATGGGACGCCGAGAACCACAGCAGTAATTTAATTTCACTTGCTTTCTTGTAAGTAGAAGGGAAATAAGGATAAAAACTGGTCTCTCAGACAACAATTTGGATAGCCAGGAGTAAAACAAAACGCAGATGAAACGAAATATGGAAAGGTTTAAGAGTGAAAGCAATAACTCGGGATTTGGATAACGACCGGTTTTGCTGCCATGACATTGGTGATAAATGGTCTAGCCCTATATCTCGGAAACGGTTAATAGCGAATATTAACGGTTTTGTCTAGCTCTTACGGTTTACCAGTATTGCAAAATTCATCCAGGTCTTCAGAGGCTATTCCTAGAAAATTTAACATATACATTTTATTTTACAAAAATGCTAATTTTGGATTCAGGGGAACCAAAAATATGTATTTCCGGTGAAATCTCAGTATTGCATTTTTGGGTGCAATGCAATACCTTCTCTATACACAATGTACAACATACGTGTAGAGAAAGTAAAAATGATGTGATGTGTTTGTGAACAGCATAGCTCATGAAGACCGTTTAATACCAAACTTGGTATTTAAATTTGGTATCTCTCAAGGATGCGACACGAAGATTTTCAAGAAAATCCCCCGCACCGCCAATTACCACCCTTTGCATGGAACTTTTTTCGAAAATTTTGGTTTCCTCAAAAATGGCTCTAACGATTTTGATTAAAATATCGTATATTAAATATATTCACCTGACAAAAAAAGGTATATCGTGTATTTTCTGGAAATAGCCTCTGAAGACTAGTTTATTCTGGATGAATTTTCCGGAATGTTGCATTGCTGGCAAGCCGTAACAGATGGACAAAAACTTACCACACAAAAAATCTAGAGCACATTAAAATACACAATTTATGTTATATACATTTTTTTCGTGGAGATGATCGTTTTTAAGATATTGTTATTAGTTTCAACTTTAAAAAACATACTTTTCATACAGGAATTTGTCAACTCGTAACCATACAAACAAAGGAACTTCAGTCACATAGCAACCAGCTTTTGACTACCACTTTAACCTATGGTACTCCCTTATTTCGCTTCTACTTACAAGGAAGCAAGTAATAAGGCTATTTCTGCTAATTTTTTCTCGATTAGCATGAAGTGAATAGAAGCATAAGCTATTTAACAATAATTTATTGCAGAGATGTAGAGAAAGTCATGTGAATGGAACACATCAGATTTTTTTTTCTAGAAGTGTCCCGTCTAACTCGTTCTTATTTTGCGTTTCATGCAGCATTGATGACGGGCGTGAGGTACCATTCGGATTACATAAACGAGATGAGAGCAGCAGTTAAGTAAAGGATAAAAAAGAAGAAGAACGAGAGGCTATCAACCTAAGAATGTCCACACATTCCTCCTCCTACGATCAGGAGCACATTTCGCCGATTTATTGGCTGTTGTTACGCAAGAAGCTACAAACAGGTATTTATCGGGTGCCTTGGTAATTAATTTGGAATTGCTCCCCCCTCCCCCTCAAACTACCGTGTTCGGAAATGAGAACCGCCCCTCAACAATCTCTGAGCGCGCACCAGATCTTCGTTACCATGGTAACGTTACTAGTCCATGTTAGTTAACAGTGCTGTACAGGAACAACTGACTGTCAACTTTGTTACCATGGTAACATTACTAGTCCATGTTAGTTAACAGTGCTGTACAGGAACAAGTGACTGTCAACTTTGTTACCATGGTAACGTTACTAGTCCATGTTAGTTAACTGTGCTGTACAGGAACAAGTGACTGTCAACTTTGTTACCATGGTAACGTTACTAGTCCATGTTAGTTAACTGTGCTGTAGAGGAACAAGTGACTGTCAACTTTGTTACCATGGTAACGTTACTAGTCCATGTTAGTTTACTGTGCTGTACAGGAACAAGTGACTGTCAACTTTGTTACCATGGTAACGTTACTAGTCCATGTTAGTTAACTGTGCTGTAGAGGAACAAGTGACTGTCAACTTTGTTACCATGGTAACGTTACTAGTCCATGTTAGTTAACTGTGCTGTACAGGAACAAGTGACTGTCAACTTTGTTACCATGGTAACGTTACTAGTCCATGTTAGTTAACTGTGCTGTACAGGAACAAGTGACTGTCAACTTTGTTACCATGGTAACGTTACTAGTCCATGTTAGTTAACTGTGCTGTAGAGGAACAAGTGACTGTCAACTTTGTTACCATCGTAACGTTACTAGTCCATGTTAGTTAACTGTGCTGTACAGGAACAAGTGACTGTCAACTTTGTTACCATGGTAACATTACTAGTCCATGTTAGTTAACAGTGCTGTACAGGAACAAGTGACTGTCAACTTTGTTACCATCGTAACGTTACTAGTCCATGTTAGTTAACTGTGCTGTACAGGAACAAGTGACTGTCAACTTTGTTACCATGGTAACGTTACTAGTCCATGTTAGTTAACTGTGCTGTAGAGGACCAACTGACTGTCATCTTTGTTACCATGGTAACGTTACTAGTCCATGTTAGTTAACAGTGCTGTACAGGAACAAGTGACTGTCAACTTTGTTACCATGGTAACGTTACTAGTCCATGTTAGTTAACTGTGCTGTAGAGGAACAAGTGACTGTCAACTTTGTTACCATGGTAACGTTACTAGTCCATGTTAGTTAACTGTGCTGTACAGGAACAAGTGACTGTCAACTTTGTTACCATGGTAACGTTACTAGTCCATGTTAGTTAACTGTGCTGTACAAGAACAAGTGACTGTCAACTTTGTTACCATGGTAACGTTACTAGTCCATGTTAGTTAACAGTGCTGTACAGGAACAAGTGACTGTCAACTTTGTTACCATGGTAACGTTACTAGTCCATGTTAGTTAACAGTGCTGTACGGGAATAAGTGACTGTCAACTTTGTTACCATGGTAACGTTACTAGTCCATGTTAGTTAACAGTGCTGTACAGGAACAAGTGACTGTCAACTTTGTTACCATGGTAACGTTACTAGTCCATGTTAGTTAACAGTGCTGTACAGGAACAAGTGACTGTCAACTTTGTTACCATGGTAACGTTACTAGTCCATGTTAGTTAACTGTGCTGTACAGGAACAAGTGACTGTCAACTTTGTTACCATGGTAACGTTACTAGTCCATGTTAGTTAACTGTGCTGTACAGGAACAAGTGACTGTCAACTTTGTTACCATGGTAACGTTACTAGTCCATGTTAGTTAACAGTGCTGTACAGGAACAACTGACTGTCAACTTTGTTACCATGGTAACGTTACTAGTCCATGTTAGTTAACTGTGCTGTACAGGAACAAGTGACTGTCAACTTTGTTACCATGGTAACGTTACTAGTCCATGTTAGTTAACAGTGCTGTACAGGAACAACTGACTGTCAACTTTGTTACCATGGTAACGTTACTAGTCCATGTTAGTTAACAGTGCTGTACAGGAACAACTGACTGTCAACTTTGTTACCATCGTAACGTTACTAGTCCATGTTAGTTAACAGTGCTGTACAGGAACAAGTGACTGTCAACTTTGTTACCATGGTAACGTTACTAGTCCATGTTAGTTAACAGTGCTGTACAGGAACAAGTGACTGTCAACTTTGTTACCATGGTAACGTTACTAGTCCATGTTAGTTAACAGTGCTGTATTGGAACAAGTGACTGTCAACTTTGTTACGATGGTAACGTTACTAGTCCATGTTAGTTAACAGTGCTGTATTGGAACAACTGACTGTCAACTTTGTTACCATGGAAACATTACTAGATTGTAAAATCTCTTGTTTCAAATGGATTGCATCAAGATTTGCAATTCATGCAGAAGATATATCAGGAACAATAACACGTGTTTTAAAACATGGAACATTAAAATGCCTAAAGTCTTGAAAGCTGTCGATGAACTTGTACGAGCAATTAATCAGAGACTCGTGACACCTCTTTTAGACTGTGTAGACAATGTTTGGAAAAAATATCGGATTTTCAATAATAGGTGAAATATACCACGAGGTGTTGCTACGTAAATACGAGTAATTGTTGATGTAGACTCCTACCCAGTAGTCGATGATGTGGAGCGGAGTTTTTCACAGTATAAAGCCTGTTTACGTGCCAATCGGAGACGATTCACATTTGAGACGTTACTTATGTATGTTGAGATAAAATGAAACGGACACAAGAGCAATTGAATGTATGTAAATATTAAAATTGTTAGTTCTCGTAAATCATTGGTATTTATGTTTACTTCAATCGCCTTCCACTGCTAGTGATAACATCACAACTATATACCATGACGCGCTAACTTCGATTCCGTGCCGCTATCGGTCCTCAAGATGCTATCCCTATTTCTAATAAAGAAACAAAAAGAAAATACAGGGATATATAAAGGCAGAAGAAGTTGTTCAAATATTTGTGACATATGCTTAAGAATCGACACTTCCTTCTGAGAAATGGCAGCAACTGTTTCCTTCTCTAGCCCGTATGTAACTCTCCATGACACGACAGGGACCTTGGCCTACAGGAAGGCGTCATGAATGGGGCGCAGTGCTGGAGGGTGAGATGTGATCAGCGCCTCGAGTCCCTTCCACTACTTCTTAATCAAGCAGCTTGGGGGACCTTATGAGTCTGAGTGTACTCCGGACCAGCGGGTACCGGGAATCGAACCCAGTTCTCCCGCGCTACCAACGCACTAATGAGACGACTCTAGCCTGTGTAGAGTGCACATAGCGGATAGAGAAGATATTGTATTCCACCCAAAATTTGATACAGAGATTTCACCTGAAATATGTTTTGAGGTCCCCTGATTCCGAAAAACGCATTTTAGAAAAAGGTCCGGGAGTGTGTCTTTCAGTCTGCGCGCGCATAGTTCAAAAATGAAAAGTTGTTAAATGCCAAATTTGGTGTTTAAGTTTAGAAATTTTCAATGATGCGACACGAAGATTTTCGAGAAAATCCCCGCCCCCAAACTACACTCTACATGGTACATTTTTCGAAAATTATGATTTTCTCAAAAATGGCTGTATTAATATTGATTAAAATAGATATATTAAAGATATTCACATCACAAATAAAATTATATTTTGAATTTTCTGCGAATAACCTCAGAAGAGCTTTTATTCTGGTTGAGTTTAGCGCTCGATATTTTGGATAGCGCTTAAACCTTAAGAGATAGAAAAAACTTTTTAAACCAAAATTGTAGATCTCGTTAAAAATCTTAATGGATGTCATATACGTTTTCCATGTAGAGCTGACTATTTTATTGCTCTCAATTTTTAACTACTCGTAAATAACTTTTCTCAAACCGGATCATTCAAACCGAACTTCAATTGTGTCGCATAACGACTATTTTTAAAAGATTTTACTACTGCTTCAGCCTGACGTATGTCCTTCTACGTAAAATTCGTTAATGTTTGTCTATACTAACATGACTTAGATAAAAGAATAATCTTTTGTAAGAAAAGTGTATTAGTGGAACAACTAGAGAAAGTAATGTGAATGGAACACATTAGGTTTCTTAGTTCCTATAAAGCGTGTAAATTCGTTTTGTGAACTTCCTTTTTATTCCCTTCCAGAGATAAAAAAACGCAGGGTGTTAAATCTGCGAAACGCGGGGGCCACGCGCAGATTCTGTTTGGACGTATGAATCATAAATGCAATACTTTTTCGGGAAGAGAATATCGGTACCAGAATAGAGCTATTTCACTTAATATGCAAAACATTGATTGCGTCCACTAACAAACACTTGTTACGTATGAAAAATGTTAATACTCACTAAAACCTTCCGCTTCACCACCCATCCGTTTACAGCCGTGCAACCTGTCCTGGTCATCCAGTATAACGTACAGGGATCCATCTATTCATCTATTCTTGACCTGTATGGTAGAGGTTGAAAATAGGGTTTAAATGTAAGGGAATATCATCATTTTTGTCATTTTCTAGAATACAAATATATGTGCCCGATACTTGTCAAAATGATACCTAAATATGATGTGTTGCAACCTTCTCTAGCAAATGTACGGAGCAGGTTTCATTAGAAGTACAGTCTCGGCTAAAATCAGAGTGTGATATGCAGCAATACCAAACTTATTAGAGAGGGGCTCGCGTGGATTAGACTAGGAACATGGAGGAGCACGAAAATCACTGACGAGAATGCTACGAGAATGTGTCCCACTTGCGAGGAGGAAGAGTCGTGGACCCATATTTTGGTCAGATGTAGGGGTACGCGGGAATGGAGGGAAAAATATTTACCGCGATCTTTTACCACCGCAAATGTACAGCTAGAAGCATGTTGGACGCTACTGGCAGGCACGGAAGACGTGGACTGGCTAGATAATTTTATACTTAAGGCAAGACAGCTGATATCTGACAAGGCTGACAATAGAGAAAGGCGGGGGGGGGGGGATAAGAGCAACTAAACAAAAGTGACTACAATTTTTTACATATACATATATATGTGTTATGTCATACTTAAGTCATCGTTTTGAGTGGTGTGTATATATTTCTTTTAAGTTTATCTGTCATAAGAGGGTACATACCTATATGCTTCTCAATAAGGTGTACTCTAGGTTGTAAATTTAAATTGCTGTATTTGAATATCTTGTCTTTTTACTTTCTCTACATGTACTATGCACATTGTATATAGAGAAGGTATTGCAGTCCACCAAAATAAGTCGATACCGAGATTTCACCGGAAATATATGTTTTAGGGTCCCCTATATCCAAAAAAAAAAGCTGATGTGTTCCATTCACATGCTTTCTCTATATCTCTGCAACAAATTATTGTCAAAAAGCTAATGCTTCTATTTACTTCATGCTAATCGAGAAAAAAAAAATGTCAGAAATAGTCTTATTACTAGCTTCCTTGTAGGTAGAAGCGAAATAAGGGAGTAACATAGGTTAAAGTGATAGTCAAAGGCTGGTTGCTATGTGACGGAAGTTCTTTTGTTTGCAAGGACAGGAGTTGACAAATCCCTGTATGAGAAAATATAAATTTTTTGAAAGGTGAAATAAAAAACAATGAATAACTAAAAAACGATCAACTCCACGAAAAAAAAATTCTATCACATAAATTGTGAGTTTTAACGTGCTCTGTGTAGTAAGCTTTTGTCTATCTCTTACCGTTTAGCAGTTCAGTAACACTCGGAATAAAGAGGTCTTCAGAGAATTCAACATATACATTTTATTTGGTCAGTAACGTACGGGATTTTAATCAAAATCGTTAGAGCCATTTTCTAGAAAATCAAAAACTTCGAAAAAAGTTCCATGTAGAGGGTAGATTGGGGTGGGGGATTTCCTTGAAAATCTTCATGTCGCATCCTTGGAAGATACCAAACTTAAATACCAAGTTTAGTTTCTAGCGGTCTTTTCGTTCTTGAGCTATGCTGTCCAAAGACACACAAACACGGACATACACACAGATCTTTTGTCAAAAATGCTTTTTCTCCAATTCAGGGGGACTCAAAACATATGTTTCCGGTGAAATGTCGGTATCGAATTTTTGGGTGGAATACAATACGTTCTCTACACACTACGTACACAGTACATATAGAGAAAGTATAAATATTTTCAGAAGGTCCGTGTGTCTGTGAATACGAAAACTCAAAAATGAAAAGTCGCTTAAATACCAAACCAGGTATTTAAGTTAAGTATCTTCCAGGGATATGTCACGAAGCTTTTGAGAAAAATCCCCCACCCCAAACTACCGTTTACATGGAACTTTTTTTGAAAAGTTTGATTTTCTAAAAAATGGCTCTAACGATGTTGATTAAAATATCGTATATTAAAGCTATTTACATGACAAATAAAATGTATATTTTCAATTTTCTGGGAATAAACTCTGGAGACTATTTTGAGTGAATTTTACGGAATTTTGCATAACTGCTAAACCGTAAGAGATGGTTCAAAAACTTACCACACAAAAAATGTAGAGCAGATTAAAACACACAATTTATGTTGTATACATTTTTTCGAGGAGTTGATCGTTTTTGAGATATTCCTTATTTTGCGTTTCAGCTTTGTAAAACTTATACCTGTCAACTCGTGTCCATACAAACAAAGGAACTTCAGTCGCAGAGCAACCAGCTTTTGACTATCACTTTAACCTATGGTACTCCCTTATTTCGCTTCTACTTACAAGGAAGCAAGTAATAAGAGTATTTCTGGTAACTTTTTCTCGATTGGCATGAAGTAGATGGAAGGATAGTTTTTTAACAATAATTCGTTGCAGAACTGTAGAGAAAGACATGTGAATGGAACACATCAGATTCTTTAATATTCGTTTTTATATAAGCACTTGTGGACCCGTGCGGCTGTTGAAGTTCAATGTATGATATTGTTATGTCAATAAATATGCTCATTCAACTTGCTGCAGCTGTTCAGTACATGTACCCTGTGACTATTGGTACAAAACCTTAATCTCCCACTTACTTCGTGCTAAACATTAACAGAAATAGTCTTATTACTTGCTTCCTTGTAAGAAGAAGCGAAATATGGGATTAAAACCAGGCTAAAGTGATACTCGTCGGTCTGGCTACCTCAGTTGCTTCGGTGCTGGCTTACCGATCTCAAGGTCGCGGGTTCAAACCCGGCCAAGAGCGAGTTTCTGGTTTTTGAGTATGCTTAAAAGCGACATCTCCATATCAGTTGATTTTCTGTCATATTAAAGAACTTCTGTGGGACGAAATTCCGGCACACCGGCGGTGCTGATATGATCCTGACACCATTAATAAAAAAAGGTGATTGTCAAATGATTTAAAAGCCGATCGCAATGAAAGAGTAAGAGTAAATGAAAGAGAAACGAAAAGAAGGTGGCTTGTCGTTTGAGAACAGGGAATATTTCGGAAATGGTTTACTCTACAAGATAAACTAGTAAATTAATTAATGAAATAAAATGTATGTTTTAATGTGTAGTAAGTTTTTATCTATCTCTTACGCTTTATTAGTTAGTCAAAAACAATAAAAAAATAAATCATACAGAATAAAGTAGTCTTCAGAGTTTATTCTCAGAAAATTCAAGATAGACATTTTATTTGTCAGGTAAATATCTTTAATATAAAAGAATTTAATAAAAATCCTTAGAGGCATGTTTGAGAAAACCAAATTTTCAAAATTTGTTACATGTAAAGGGCAGTTGAGAGAGGGAGGATTTCTTCGTATCACATACTCGGAAGATACTCAACTTAAGTTGTTTTTTTTTCGTTTTAGGCTATGCTGTCCACAGACACACAGACATTTTTTCTAAAAATGCTTGTTTTATTGTGGGGTCCTAAAACGTGTATTTCCGGTGAAATCGAATTTTTAGGTGCATTACAATAGCTACTACGTACATACGTGTAGAGAAAGTAAATGTGTGTGTTTTAACGAGATCTACATTTTTGTATGGTAAGTTTTTGTCTATTTCTTACTTTTTACTAGTTATGCAAAAGGCATCAAGAATGAAGAGACGGACCTTTTTCTAAAACAGCCCGTTTTGTATGCAGTGTCTCTGCGGTGAAATCTCGACAGCGATTTTTTTGGTGGAATGCAATACTTTCGTAACAATAATTAATCGACATTGGATACCGATTTTTATCCTTGAATCTGGGACGTGAAGCAAAAAACAGTTGAGTGTCGATGTACATATAACAGTCGATAGTCTTATTTTTCGATACCAATCTGTGTAATACCAAAATTACAATAAATAGGCAAGATAATGGGCCCAGCGGATGTTAACCCCACAAAGTAAATAACGTTTTTAGAAACAAAAAACGGAAAAGGAATGTTCCATCTTTTCATTAACGCGGCAAAATAATTGTCCCGGTTGATTGGGTACCACATTTTCCTTACAAAATTACACCACCGGGACATGTACCATATTTAGCTTCCCTATTTCGAGAAAAATATATATTAAACATGATTTTAATAAGCACCAGTAATGGGCCAATTTGCCTACACGGGGGGCGGGGGGGTTAGATCATGACACGTGTAAAAACCTCGAAATTGTTTTCTTTTTCAGTGTTGCCAAAGTCAGGAAACAGATCATTATCATAATTAGCTGACGGAGAAGAAAGGAAAGAAAAAAGCAACGCCTTTCAAATGTCCTCATCTTGAAAAACATGTAATTTCTTGGAAAAGTTATCAAAATGTTAGAGGAATTTAGGAATTTAATATTCTCTGTGCTATATTTAGTTGCAAGGATTGCGTCACTCGAAAACTGGTTAATGGATTTTCTGGTTGCTTGAATATTTTCAGACGTGTTCTTGCACATGCAATCAACATTTTGATGTCAAACAGATTAAGTCACGCGAAATAAAATATAACCAATACTTGAGTATGTATCACGGATAAATTCTTATTCTTATTTTTCCACTACGTAAAATGTACATAGTAGATAGCCATCACAATCCAACAAAAAAAAAAGTGATGTGTTCCATTCACATGACTTTTTCTGCATTTCTGCAGCAAATTATTATTATTATCATTATTATTATTATTATTATTATTATTTTATTTATTTATTTTTGTAGCTTAAAGTTACTTTAACCTGGTTGGTCATATCGGACGATGAATGAAATTGGTGAAATGATACTCAAATGATCTCGGGGTCCATGGAGCTTAAAGTTACTTTAACCTGGTTGGTCATATCGGACGATGAATGAAATTGGTGAAATGATACTCAAATGATCTCGGGGTCCATGGAGCTTAAAGTTACTTTAACCTGGTTGGTCATATCGGACGATGAATGAAATTGGTGAAATAATACTCAAATGATCTCGGGGTCCATGGAGCTTAAAGTTACTCGACATTCGTCTTCTCAAGATAAGGGAAACCTCGAAAAAAATCCTTATCCGGGCAACTGCCCTTAAGCGAGATTTGAACTCGCGACCTCTTGAATGTGAGGCAGACAAGCTACCACCACACCACCCAGGCGGGCAACAAATTATTGTTAAAAAGTTTATGCTTATATTTACTTCATGCTAATCGAGAAAAAATTAGCGCAAATAGTCTTATTACTTGCTTCCTTGAAAGTAGAAGCGAAATAAGGGAGTAACATAGGCTAAAGTGATAGTCAAAAGCTGGTTGCTATGTGACTGAAGTTCCTTTGTTTGTATGGACACGAGTTGACAAATTTCTGTATGAGAAAAATATAAGTATTTCAAAGCTAAAAACAATAACAAGGAATATCTAAAAAACGATCAACTTCACGAAAAAAATGTATCTGACATAAATTGTGTGTTTGAATGTGCTCAATATTTTTTGTGTGATAAGTTTTTGACCATCTCTTACGGTTTAGTGGTTACACATAATTCCGTAAAATTCATCCAGTATAAAGAAGTCTTCAGCGGCTATTCCCAAAATTCAAGATTTACATTTTATTAGTGAGGTAAATATCTTTAGTATATCATATTTTAATCAAAATCGCTAGAGTCATTTTTGAGAAAGTCAAAATTATTGAAAAACGTTCCATGTAAAGGGTAGTTGGGAATGGGGGGGATTTTATTGAAAATATTCGTGTCGCATCTTTGGAAGATGCCGAACTTAAAATAGCAAGTTTGGTATTTAACGGTCTTTTCGTTTTTGAGCTATGCTGCCCACACACACACACACGCGGAAATTTTTCTAAAAATGTTTACTTTGTTTCAGGGGGTGTCAAAACATATATTTGCAGTGAAATCTCGGTATTGAATTTTTGGGTGCATTACAATATCTTCGCTATACACTATGTACATAGTACGTGTAGAGAAAGTAAAAATCAGATTATTAGTTTGTCTAACATATATGTAGAATGTGAACAGGATGGAGCTTTTGTCTTAAGACTTATCTCCTAAACTAAACGTTGTAGACAGAAACGTCTTGAACAAAAGTTGCTTCATATAATAATGAGGAAGTGTAATGTCATTTGTTGTGTTTCAATTGGAGGAGCTTTGGATGGTCAAGTTATGTATTGTAAATGGGAACCAACAGTTTTACTTTTTCTAATCGTACTATGTACATATCGTATAGAGAAGGTATTGTATTCCACCCAAAAATTCGATACCAAAATTTCACCGGAAATACATGTTTTGGGTATCCCTGAATAAAGAAAAGCATTTTGGGGAAAAGGTCCGTGTGTGTGTGTGTGTGTCTTTAGACAGCATAGCTCAAAAACGAAAAGTCCGTTAAATACCACACTTGGTATTTAAGTTCTGTATCTTTCAAGGATGTCACACGGAGATTTTCAAGAAAATCCCCCACCCCCAACTACCATTTACATGGAAAAAATTATAAAATGTTGATTTTCTCAAAAACGGCTCTAACGATTTTGAGTAAAACATGGTTTATTAAAGGTATTTACCAGACAAATGAAATGTATGTCTTGAATTTTCTGAGCATAGTCTCTGAAGTCTATTTTATTCTGGATGAGTTGTACGTAATTTTGCATAACTGGTAAACCGTAACAGATAGACAAAAACTTACTGCACAAAAAATGTAGATCAGGATAAAACAGACAATTTATGTTGTATACATTTTTGTCGTGGAGCTGATCGTTTTAGAGATATTCCTTGTTTTTGGTTTCAGCTTTAAAAACTTTTACTTTTCTCATACAGGAATTTGTCAACTCCACTCCATACAAAAAAGGAAGTTCAGTCACATAGCAACCAGCTTCTGACTATCACTTTAGCCTATGGTACTCCCTTTTTTCACTTCTACTTGCAAGGAAGCAAGTAATAACACTATTTCTGTTATTTTTTCTGCATTGGAATGAAGTAAATAGAAGCATAAACTAACAATAACTTGTTGCAGAGATGCAGAGAAAGTCATGTGAATGGAACACATCAGATTTTTTTTTACAGTTTTTTCAAGTATTTCAAAAAGTAATTGGGTAACCACGAACTGTAAGTTGCTTAACAGATCTCGTATTTCCAATATACATTCTCGACCTGAAGTGCGCAACATACTATTTAGTTACGCATGGCCCTCGTATGATGACGTCATGAAGAGTGAAGGAGAAAAACAGAGTATTTTAGCGGAACGCTGGAACATGGCAGGCTGCGCATGTTGGCTGTCACATGTAATGGCGGTATCAATCACATCTCCGTCAACTGCAGGTGATAAGGTAGCGAGCGGTAACTCCTGGAGGGCCACGTCGTGAAGCTCGACACCCATTACTGCCTGGTCTTTCAGCCTCGGCACGCGATCTTTACCTCACGGCAACCATCCTAATTATGTAGCCCACAAAAAATAATGGTACACAGGGTTTGTTATATCGTCCTTCTCTATTATGTTACATTCACATGACTTTCTCTACCTGTTCTACATACAAACTATATTTGCAAGAAACTATTCTTCTATCTACTTCATGCTAATCGAGATAAACATTAACAGAAATAGTTCTTATTGCTTAGATGAGAAAAGTATACGTTTTTTAAAAGCTAAAACCAATAACAAGGAATGTTTCAAAAACGATCAGCTCCACGAAAATTTTGTGTATAACTTAAATTGTGTTATTTGACGTGCTCTACATTTTTTGTGTTGTAAGTTTCTGTGGATCTGTTACGGTTTAGGAGTTATACAAAATTCCGTAAAATTCACCGGGAATAAGGTATTCTTCAGAGGCTATTCTCAGAAAATACAAGATATACATATTATTTGTCAGGTAAATATATTTAATATACGATATTTTAATCAAAATCGTTAGAGCCATTTTTGAGAAAATCAAAATTTTCAATAAAAGTTCTATGTAAAGTTTAGCTGGGGGTGGGAGAATTTTCTTGAATATGTTCGTGTCGCATGCTTCGAAGACACCAAACTTAAACATCAAGTGTGGTATTTAAAGGTCTTTTCGTTTTTTAGCTATTTTGTCCACAAACACACACACACGCACACACACGGACCTTTTTCAAAAATGCTTTTTTGGGATTCAGGTGGAACTAAAACATATATTACCGTGAAATCTCGGTATAGAATTCTTGGGATGAATGCAATACCTTCTCTATACACTATGTACATAGTACGTTTAGAGCAAGTAAAAACCGTTTAGTTGGGAGAGATAGCGTGAAGCCTAACTTCCATCAGAAATAATAACACTTTCATCCAGCGAAGTTCTTGATAGGAAACATTATAAAAATTAGCAGAAATTGTCTTATTACTTGCTTCCTTATAAGTAGAAGGGAAATAAGGGAGTACCATAGGTTAAAGTGATAGTTAAAAGCTGGTTGCTATGTGAAACAATTAAAATTCCGTTCTGTTTGTATAGTCAGGAGTAAAACAAAGATATTTGAAGCGCATGCCAGGTTTCGGTTTCAGAAAAGCATTAGGTATTTTTAAAATTTAAACCAATAAAAAGAAATATATAGAAAATGGTTAGTTCAAAAAAATTCAGATGTGTTCCATGCACATGACATTCTGTAGGTTGTTGTGACAAATAATTAGTTTTCTATTTCTTGATGCTAATCGAGATAAACATTAGCAGAAATATCTTATTGCTTGCTTCCTTGTAAGTAGAAGCGAAATAAGGGAGTAGCGTAGGTTAAAGTGGTGGTCTAAAGCTGGTTGTCATGTGGATGAAACGGAAGATGAGCTCCTGTTTGAAAAAATGTTTAATTAGTTTAAAATTGAAGCCAATAACAAAGAATATCTCCGAAATAACTAACTCCTACATTTTTTGTGTACTAAGACTTTTTTCTATTTCTTACCACTTATCGGTTATGAAAATGCCATCCAGGTTCTTCAGAGACTATTCCCAGAAAATTCAAGGTATACATTTTATTTGTCACGTAAATATCTGTAATATACAATATTTTATCCAAAATCGTTAGATCCTCTTTCGAACAAATTAAGATATTCAAAAAATGCTCGATATAAAGGAAGTTTGGGAGAATTTTCTTGAAAATCTTCGTGGCCCATCCTTTGAAAATACTGATCTTAAATACCAAGGCTGGTAATTAACGAGTTTTCGATTTTGAGTTAATGTGTTCACAGATACACACACGTACACATACGGATATATTTCTAAAAGCTGATGTGTTCCATTCACATGACTTTCTCTACATCGTTGTAACAAATAATTATTAAAACTTTATTCTTCTATCTACTTCATACTATTTGCGATAAACATTAACAGAAATTGTCTTATTAGTTGCTTCCTTGTAAGTAGAAGGGAATACACTAGGATAAAGTGATAGGCAAGTGTTTTAAAATCTGGTTGCCGTGTGAAACAATTCGGTTCGCTTTGCATGTCCAGTAATAAATCGAGAGATGAAATGATGAACAAGGAATATCTGGGAAACAGTGAACTCTGAAACTTAAAAAAGCAAACAAACAAACAACAACAACAACAACAAAAACCAACACATATGACATAAATGGTGTTCTAATGAGATTTGTGTAGTAAGTTTTTGTCTATTTCTTACGGTTTATTAGTTAAGCAAAATTCAGAAAAATTCGTCCTCAATAAACACATCTTCAGAGGCTACTCCCAGAAAATTCAAAATATACAATTTGTACGTGGTGTAAGTTTACGATATTTTAATCAAAATCTTTATATCCATTTTTGAGAAAACCAAAATTTTGGAAAATTTTTCCAAGTTAAGGGTACTTGAGGGTTGGAGATTTTTTTTTTAAATCTTCGTGTCGTATCTTTGGGAGATACTGAACTTAAATACCAAGTTTTGAACTCATTCACAGACACACACACCTTTTTCTACACTTTTTTTGACACAGGGGAGCCTAAAACGTGAATTTCCAGTGAAATGTCGGTATCAAATTTTTGGGTGGAGTGCATGCCTGTGTGCAAATCCCAGTGAGTCTGTGGACAGCATAGCTCAAAAACGAAAATACCGTTGAATACCAAACTTGGTATTTAAGTTTGGTATCTTCCAATGATGCGACACGAAGATTTTCAACAAAATCCCCCACCCCCAACTACCCTTTACATGGAAAAATTGTGAAAATGTTTTTCTAAAAAAATGGCTCTAACGATTTTGATTAAAATATCATATATCATTATTACCTGACAAATAAAATGTACATCTTGAATTTTCTGGAAATAGCCTCTGAAGACTACTTTATTCTGCATGAATTTTGTATAACTGGTAAACCGTAAGAGGTAGACAAAAACTTAAACATAAAATTAGATTATTTATTGTTTGTGGAACGGAAGAGAAATTTATGTGAATGAAATACACATTATTTTAATGTATCTTTAATATATGACATTTTAATTCAAAACCGTTAGAGTCAATTTTTAGAAAACCGGACTTTTGAAAAATTTGGGTGGGGGATTTTGTTGAAAATCTATGGATTTTTCGTTCATAGAAGATGCTGAACTTTCAATGTCCAATTTGTTTAACAGTCTTTATGTTTCCCTAGGTACCATGTAGCAAAAGAAAAAGCTACCTACTGCACTACAACTACGACTAGGTACTACTACGACTACTAAAACTACGACTACTACAACTACGACTAGGTATTACTACGACTACTACAATTACGACTAGGTATTACTACGACTACTACAATTACGACTAGGTATTACTACGACTACTACAATTACGACTAGGTATTACTACGACTACTACAATTACGACTAGGTATTACTACGACTACTACAATTACGACTAGGTATTACTACGACTACTACAATTACGACTAGGTATTACTACGACTACTACAATTACGACTAGGTATTACTACGACTACTACAATTACGACTAGGTATTACTACGACTACTACAATTACGACTAGGTATTACTACGACTACTACAATTACGACTAGGTATTACTACGACTACTACAATTACGACTAGGTATTACTACGACTACTACAATTACGACTAGGTATTACTACGACTACTACAATTACGACTAGGTATTACTACGACTACTACAATTACGACTAGGTATTACTACGACTACTACAATTACGACTAGGTATTACTACGACTACTACAACTACGACTAGGTATTACTACGAATACTACAATTACGACTAGGTATTACTACGACTACTAAAACTACGACTACTACAACTACGACTAGGTATTACTACGAATACTACAATTACGACTAGGTATTACTACGACTACTACAACTACGACTAGGTATTACTACGACTACTACAACTACGACTAGGTACTACTACGACTACTACAACTACGACTAGGTATTACTACGACTACTACAATTACGACTAGGTATTACTACGAATACTACAACTACGACTAGGTATTACTACGACTACTACAACTACGGCTAGGTATTACTACGAATACTAAAACTACGACTAGGTACTACTACGACTACTAAAACTACGACTACTAAAACTACGACTAGGTACTACTACGACTACTAAAACTACGACTACTAAAACTACGACTAGGTATTACTACGACTACTACAACTACGACTAGGTACTACTACGACTACTAAAACTACGACTAGGTATTACTACGACTACTACAACTACGACTAGGTACTACTACGACTACTAAAACTACGACTAGGTACTACTACGACTACTAAAACTACGACTAGGTACTACTACGACTACTACAACTACGACTAGGTACTACTACGACTACTAAAACTACGACTAGGTACTACTACGACTACTACAACTACGACTAGGTACTACTACGACTACTAAAACTACGACTAGGTATTACTACGACTACTACAACTACGACTAGGTACTACTACGAATACTAAAACTACGACTAGGTACTACTACGACTACTACAACTACGACTAGGTACTACTACGACTACTACAACTACGACTAGGTACTACTACGACTACTACAACTACGACTAGGTATTACTACGACTACTACAACTACGACTATGTATTACTACGACTGTTACAACTACGACTAGGTACTACTATGGCCACTATTAAGTCTAATACTGCGACTACGACTAGTGTGACTACTACTACGAATACGACTTCTACTACGACATTGACTACTACAACTACGACTATATACTAATACGACTATTACAACTACGACTAGGTATTACTACGACTACTACAACTACGACTAGGTACTACTACGACTACTACAACTACGACTAGGTATTACTACGACTACTACAACTACGAATACGACTTCTACTACGACATTGACTACTACGACTACTACAACTACGACTATATACTAATACGACTATTACAACTACGACTAGGTACTACTACGGCCACTATTAAGTCTAATACTACAACTACGACTATTACGACTATTACTAGGACTAGGTCGAAGAATTATACGTTGAAGAAGAGTGGATAGAGAAAGTGTGAAACACAACCCGAATAATCCGCTTAGTTTTCGAATGTTTGTTTATTCAGATGTTTTCCGTTATATTTGGAAGTAGTCCATTGCTATCGTTCTGTTAAATGGTAAACGCCTCGAGGGGGCCTCGCCCGCTTTACGTAATTATTTTTCTGCGTGTTTTGTTTTTCTTTATTCTTTCAGCTTCCTTGATCGGAAATTATAGTTTTTCTCACAGAGAGATATTTTATTCGATGATATATTACGAGTTATGTCATGCGCAGTATGATTGATTAAGTGATTATGTGGTCGCGATTTTTCGTAGCATAATAATTAATAGGTGAGAGGGAACGAACGGACTTTTATCCTTTCATCATTAATTATCCGTTAGCGCTTTCAAATTATAATTTCCTAGTTCTGTTAAATGTCTGTGTGAGAGCCCAAAACCCAATTGGGCAATAACCTTATGATGTCACTTCTTTTCTTTCCAAAAGTAAGGTCGTGCTAGATATCTAGGTTATTCTAACGAGGACGATGCTCAACTTTATTAGAAACAAAACAACACATGTAAGAGGTCACCAGTTCGAACTCCGTTAGGGTGAGTTACCACATTAGCTTTTACGTCCTCTAGCAAGTATTATAATGTACATAGTAGATAGAAAACAGTGCATTCCACACAAAAATTCGATACCGAGGTTTCATCGGAAATACACGTTTTAGGGTCCTTTGAATAAAAAATTACTTTTTCTCGCTCATGTGTAGATAGACAGCGTATTGTATTCCAACGAAAAATTCTATACCGAGATTTCACGGGAAATACACGTTTTAGGGTCACAAAAGCGAAACATTTTACTTACTCTAACGCATATGTGCAACTTAAATAGTAGACACAGAAAGTATTGTATTCTACCAAAAGCTTCGATACCGAAATTTCATCGAAAATACACGTTTTAGGGTCCTTTAAATAAAAGCATTTTTGCTTTTTCTCGCTCATATGTACAACGTACATGGTAGAGAGAGAAGGTATTGTATTGCACCCAAAAAGTCGATACTGAGATTTCACTGGAAATATGTTTTCATGGTTCTCTGAATAAAAAGAGCTGATGTGTTCCATTCACATGACATTCTCTACATCTCTGAAAGGAATTATTGTTAAAAAGCTTATGCTTCTATTTACTTGATGCTAATCGAGAAAACATTAGCAGAAATAGTCTTATTACTTACTTCCTTGTAAGTAGAAGGGAAATAAGGGAGTACGATAGGTTAAAGCGACACTGGTTGTTATGTGACTGAAGTTCCTTTGTTTGTATGGACAGGAGTTGACAAATTCCCATATGGGAAAAGTTTAAATATTTTAAAACTTAAACCAATAAGAATAAATATCTCAAAAACGGCTAACTTCACAGTTATATAACATAAATTATATTCCTTCAACTAGAGATCTCCCCCCCCCCTTTGTTTCTTACTTTAAAACTTGGAAAAACAAATAATTTGTCAGATGTTGGTGTATATTGTAAGTGTAGTGCCACAAGATGGCGGCTGGGCACAAAACGTGCTTCAGCTAAACACATTTCTGCCTTGGGATGTAAAACAAGGATTCCTAAATTACGAGAGTGTACTATAAGGTTAACGAGAATTTTGTAAGCGTAGGCAGTGTTAAATTATCCGACGATTTAACGCTATTTGGAAGTCCTTGAGGCAGTCGTACCAACAATGGAATGTATGCAAATGTCCCACTTTGCAGGTTGTAGGTGATATAGTGGCTAGCGTCCAGGTGAACCATACATAAATATGATTTTCCAAGCCTTGAATCTAGCACATATGTGAACGGTATTGCAGCCACAAATTCGATACCGAGATTTCACTGGAAATATGCGAGAGCTCTCCCACAAACATCCTAATAGCTTCGATACCCTGTTTATAGTGACAACTATCAAAATAGCCATCAACTCCACCTCTTCGTTGGCAAATCTTCTACCACCAAGCCATCTCTTCAGTTTCTAAACAGAAAATAATCAGAGGGGGCTCAATCTGGTGAATATGGTGCATGAGAAAGCAATTCGAACTTTAACTCATTGATTTTGGCCATGGCGATAATGGACGTGTGAACTGGTGCATTGTCTTGATGAAACAAACTTTCTGTTTCGCTAAATGCGGCCGTTTTTATCAAACCCTGTAACAAGTTCGCATAATATTCGCCATTGGTTACTTTTCTTTTTTTTAGATAATAAATGAAAACTATCCCCCGTGCGTCCCAGAAAACTGTCGCCATGACCTTGCCTGAAGATGGAACTTCTTCGCCTTCTTTGGAGCCGATTCTCCCTTTCCGATCCACTGTTTTTATTGTTCGCTTGTCTCAGGTGTGAAGTAAGGACCCAGATTTAATCCATTGTTATGAATCGACGAATAAACTCAGTTATATCGCAGCCAAACACTCGACTGAAGCATCCTCACGACACTGTTTTTGTTCTATTGTGAACACCCACCTTGCACACAACTTTCTCATACCCAAATGTTCAGTCAGTATGTGACGTACAGAGCTTTTTGAAATGCCTGCAATGTCTGCTACCTCGCGCACTTTCAGTCGACGGTCATTCAATACCATTTTGAGGATTTTCTTTACAATTTCTGGACAAGTAACCTCATTTGGTCGACCATTGCGATGTTCGTCTTGGCAGCTCTTAAACTCTGCCACCCAATATTTCAGTGTTCTAAACGAAGGAGCAGACTCCCCAAAAGTAGAATCTAGCTCAGCTTTAATATTAGTTGGACTAAGACCTGTCAAATGAAAGTATTGTATCACATAACGATGACCAGTTTTATCATCCATGTTTACAAATTCGCTGAGAGCATTCACTAATGATGACTGCCAAACAAATGCTAAACAATGTAAAATCGTCAAACTTTAAACTTAAACGCTCTAAGGTAGAAGATACCTTTTACCATTGTTTGAAACAACAGCCGCTATCTATACGTCAGGTCGGGCACTTCTAAGACAGCCTCTGTATGTATATTTTTTGTAGAGTTAACAATTTTTGAGATATTGGTTTCAATTTTAGTCACTTTAACTTTTCACAAACGTGAAGACATCTTTCTGCTCGTTTTTCGTTTGTTTACTCCTGGCAAGCAAAGAGATTGGAATTTCAATTGTTTTACAGAGCGACCAGCTTTTAAAACACCAGACTATCGCTTTAGCCTGTGTATTTCCTTATTTCTCTTCTTTTTACGAGGAGCTAGTAATAAGACTAACTTATGTTTATCTTGATTAGCATGATGTAGATAACAGATTAATGTTTTGAACAAAAGGTTTGTTTACCAAACAGCTAGAGGACATCATGTGAATGGAACACATTAGATTTTTTTACTGTCTGAAAACATATATTTCCGGTAAAATCTCGGTATCGAATATTTCTATACACTATGTACCAGTACGTGTAGAGAAAGTAAAAGCTGGTTGAAATCCATTTCTTTGTATTACCAGGAGTTGACAAAGTGTATTTTAAATTTGAAACGAATAACAGGGAAAATTTCGGAAATGGTTAACTCCATAAAAAATTGCATATGACAGAAATTGTATGTTTAAACAAATTCTACATTTTTGTGTAGTGCGTTTTTGTCTATTTATTCCGGTTTACAAGTTCTGTAAAAGCTATTTAGAATGAAGAGGGCTTTAGAGGGTATTCCCAGAAAATTCAAGAAATATATTTTGTTTTTCATTTAAATATTTTTAAAATGCAATAATTTAATCAAAATCGTTAGAGGCATTTTTTCCACATAAAGGGTTGCATGGAGTGGACAGATTTTGGTTAAAACGTTCGTGTCACGTCTGTGTAAGATTTTTCATAGTCAGTTTACCTTCCCCGTATGTAGGACTTACACTCCCCTAGGACTTACAAGCGGGTGTCTAGGGGTCAGAAGTCTGTCGGGGAGCCAACGGCACGAAACAACAGAATGGAGAACCTGGTCCGTAGGCATGAGTGTGAGCAAGTGGATCATATGTAGGACTGACACTCCCCTAGGACTTACAAGCGGGTGTCTAGGGGTCAGAAGCCTGTCGGGGAGCCAACGGCACGAAACAACAGAATGGAGAACATGGTCCGTAGCCAGGTATGAGTGTGAGCAAGTGTTTAAGCGAAATGGATGATACAAAAAGGCGGTAATGGACTAATTGGTGGAACAAGTGGCGGGGGAAACCGGAAGACCCGGAGAAAATCAGACCCGTTTCGCCACAAATACCACATGCGGGTGCTTGGAATCGAACCCGGGCCACCTAGCTGAGAGGGGAGATGTCTACCCACTGTGCCACGACGTCGCCTTTCCTTGGAACATACCATAACTAAATACCTAGTTTTTGATTTTAACTGAATTTTTTAATTATGTTATCCACACACACACGCAGACACAAACACATTTCTTTAAAAGGCCTTTTATTGTATTCAGGAGGTGTCAAAAGATATTTTATCATAAGGAGCAATATCAGGAGTGTTTTCATCTTGTTGATAATTGTGCTAGGAGATGAAAACGCGAGTTGTGTTTGATAAGACAATAGACTATTATAATATAACATAGGAAGGTTATCATTGTAATACTTACATTAGTTCTCAAATGCTACATGACCACCATCTTTATTTACAAATGTTTACGTCCTCTATAAGTATTGCGTGCATAGCGTATAGAGAAGGTATTGTATTGCACGCAAAAAGTCAATACCGAGATTTCACCGGAAATTCGTGTTTTGGGTCCCCCTGAATCCAAAAAAAGCATTTTTGAAAAAGGTCCGTGTGTGGTATGTGTCTGTGGACAGCATAGCTCAAAAACGAAAACTCCGTTAAACACCAAAGATGGATTTAACTTTGGTATCTTCCAAGGATGTGACACGAAGATTTAGAAGAAATCCCCCCACCCCTCGACTTTCCACTTTCCGTGGAAAAAGTTTCGAAAATTTTGATTCTCTCAAAAATGGTACTAATGGTTTTGATTAAAATCTCGTATATTAAAGATATTTACTTGACAAATAAAATGTATATCTTGAATTTTCTACGAATATTCCCTGAAGACTACTGTATTCTGGATGAATTTTATGGAATTTTGCATAACTGATAAACCGTAAGAGACGGACAAAAACTTACATATAAGTTAATGTAGAGCTCGATAAAACACACAATTTATATCATATGTTTTTTCGTGGAGTTTATAGTTTCTGAGACATTCCTTGTTATCGATCTCAGCTTTAAAAAACAAACTTATACTTTTCTCAGACAGGAATTTGTCAACTCCTGTCCATACAAACAAAGGAACATCAGTCACATAGCAACCAGCTTTTGACTATCACTTTAACCTATGGTAGTTCCTTATTTCCCTTCTACTTACAAGGAATCAAGTAATAAGACAATTTCTGCTAATTTTTTCTGGATTAGCATGAAGTAAAAGGAAGCATAAACTTTTTGACAGTAATTTGTTGTAGAGATGTAGAGAAAGTCATGTGAATGGAACACAGTTTTTTCTTCACTGCCTCCTGAATTATGACATGGCCGATCGTGTCTACACCCAATGTATGAATATCGATATCAACAATAGAAACAGGGAACAATTATTTTATTTCATTTTTAATAACTAATACATGAAATGGAAACAAACGTTATTTTATTTGAGGTTATTGCACTCATCTCATATTTAAGAAATACAAATAATGATTATTTTCACTCCTTTTTTGAACTAAATGCATTATGAACTGATAAAACTTTAAATAAACATTGTAACTGAATTAATTGAAAGTACAATTGTGGAACTGACAGTTATTAAAAGTGAAGGTTGGCTGTCACCTTGTTACCAAGACAGGAGATTAAACAAACGAACGTCAAGATTTCAAAGAAATGAACTTCAGCTGCGGTAAGATGTTTCGACAATATCGCTCCAGTCAGATGACCGCGATTGGTTCAAATTCTCTAATCTCGGCCATTCCATTGGCGCTTTAATAGTTGAGCTGAATTGTCAAATAGATTTCTGCAAATTATTCAGTTTCAAAAATCAATTGGATATGCTTCATTCACATGAATTTCCCTACATTTCTGTAACAAACGATTATTAATAAGTTTATTCTTCCATGTACTTCATGCTAATTGGGGTAAACACTAACAGAAATTGTCCTATTATTTAGTTCCTTTATAAGTAGAAGGTAACCAGGAAAGCCACTAGGATAAACCGACAGTCCAATGTTTTAAAATGTGGTTGCTATGGGACTGAAATCAGTTTCTTTGCGTGGCCAGGAGTTGACAAGTTCCCGTAAGAGAAAACTTTAAGTATTTTAAAACTTATAGAAATAACAATGAATATCTCTGCAAAATAAATTATAACACATAAATTGTGTGCTTTAACGAGATCTACATGTTTTTGTTTAGTAAGTTTGTGTTACGGTTTACCAGTTATGTAAAACTCAGGAAAGTTCTCCAGAATGAAGCAGAGGTTATTCCCAGAAAATTCAAGAGAATCGCTTTATTTGTCATGTGAATGTCTTTTGTATAAGACATGTTCCATGGAACGGGTGGGCGGGTTTTCTTGAACATTTTCGTGTCGCATCCTTGGAAGATGCCGAACTTAAATACCAAGTTGTATATATACAGGGTGATAATGAACTACACGGAAATAATTTGCGAGATTGTGCACGTGACTGATATACGTAATTTGCGATGCAAGGTCCCCGGATAAACATAACGTTAAACGTGTGGGTATCAGGTGCTGATAAGTCGGTGTTAAAGCAAAGCAGGTTGAAACAATGGTCTTTAAAACTGCTGCCCCCCCCCCCCGAGTATAGAAATATCGAAATTTAGCAGCTCGTTACTAGCGTTCTCAAGATTCTATGTCGCAAAAATCTGTAAAATCTCGAACTAATCACTTGACAGTGCGACACTGAGCATTCATTGACTACGTTCTTGAGTTATGTAGCCTACTCTGGAGGTGCTTTCTCAACTGCTCTGGTGGCTTAATGGGTAACGCGGGAAGCTGCTATCCTAAAGCTCATGATTTCGATTCCTGTCAGAGTAAATATTTATTATTTTTACTTATTATTGCACTCCACCCAAAAATTCGACACCGAGATGTCACCGGAAATATATGTTTTAGGGTCCCCTTTATCTAAAACAAGCATTTTCAGAAAAAGGTCCGTGTCTGTGTGAACACGATAACACAAAAACGAAAAGTCGCTAAAACACCAAACTTGGTATTTAAGTTTAGTATCTTCCAGGGATGCGACACGAAGATTTTGAGAAAAATCCCCCCACCCCAAACTACCCTTTACATGGAACTTTTTCGAAACTTTTTATTTTCTCAAAAATGGCTCTAACGATTTTCATTAAAATTTCGTATATTAAAGATATTTACCAGACAAATAAAATGTATATCTTGAACTTTCTGGGAATAGCCTCTGAAGAGTACTTTATTCTGGATGAATTTTACAGAATTTTGAATAACTGCTAAACCGTAAGAGATGGATAAAATCTATCTACACGAAAAATGTAGAGCACGTTAAATCACACAATTTATGTTATATACATTTTTTTCGTGAAGTTCATCGTTTTTGAGACATTCCTTGTTTTTGGTTTCAGCTGTGAAAAACTATACTTTTCTCACACAAGAATTTGTCAACTTCTGTCCATACTAACAAAGGCGCTTCAGTCACAAGAGCAACCAGCTTTGGACCATCACTTTAACCTATGGCACTCCCTTATTTCGCTTTTACTTACAAGGAAGCAAAAGTATAAATATTTCTGCGAATCTTTTCTCGATTACCATGAAGTAAATAGAAGCATAAACTTTTTAACAATCATTTGTTGCAGAGATGTAGAGAAAGTCATGTGAATGTAACACATCAGATTTTTTTTCATTCCAGACGAAGTGCCGCTATACGTGGCGTACTGGCACTTCAGAAACTTATAGCCGTTATTCCGACATTTCAATAAACAGGCCATAAGTCTCCTATCTCAAATTACTTATTTAAGTAATCTACCCATTCTGTGAAAATATTTCGGTATAGTTCATTAACACGCTGGAACTGACAGTTATTAAAAGTGAAGGTTGGCTGTGACAAACGAACGACAAGATTCCAAAGAAATGAACATCAGCTGCGATAAGATGTTTCACAATATCGCTCCAGTCAGATGTCCGCGATTAGTTCAAATTATCTAATTTTACAATACTCTCTGGAATACAATACCTACCTAAGTACATACGCGGTAGAGAGAGTAAAACATGTCTAGAATTGAGTGTAGAGAATGAGATCAGAAACGAGTTCCCGGGCACACAATTATACGCGGCCGGGAACGTCAAGACTTTTTTTGCAGTTTTAGCCTCAATTTGAGAAAATAGTTGTATAATTATGAGTGAGGTGCGCAGAATGATTAATGGTCTGCCGTGGACCGGGCACTTCCCGATTTACAACATAACGTTACTTGGCAACAGGCTGCCTCGAAACATCCTCCTCCTGCTTTCGTTACATATTACTGTTATAGTTCAATAAACTGAAAAAATACTGACTTTTTATTTTCCCTACTGCTGAATATGTAGGTAGTAGCTAGAGAAGGTACTATATTCCACACAAAAAATCGCTACCTAGAAATACATGTTTTGACGTCACCTGAGTCCAAAAAATGTCCCTGTGTGTGTGTGTCTGTGGATAAATAGTTCAAAAACAAAAATACCGTCAACTACCAAAGTTGGTATTTAAGTTCATTGTCTTCCAAGTATACGACACGAAGATTTTAAAAATAATCCCCCGACGACAAACTAACCTTTTCATAGAGCTTCTTTTCTCAAAAATGACTCTAACAATTTTGATTTAAATACATTTACATCACAAATAAAATGTATATCTTGAATTTGGCTCTGAAAATCGCTCTATTCTGGATGAGTTTTACAGAATTTTACATAACGGTTAAGTCGTAAAAGATGAATAAAAAGTTACAACATAAGATGTACATCTCAATAAAATACATAATTTATGTCATTTATGTTTTTCTTGTAGAAATGGCCTTTTTGGAGGTATTCACTGTTATTGGTTTCAATTTTCAGCTAATTAACTTTTCTCAAACGGGACCATGCAAACCGAACTAACCTGAATTGTTTCACATAGTGACCAGCTTTTAAAACATTCGACTATCACTTTAACCTATGGTACTCCCTTATTTCGTTTCTACTTACAAGGAAGTAAGAAATAAGACTATTTCTGCTAATTTTATCTCGATTAGCATTAAGTGGATAGAAGCATAAGCTTTTGAAGTACAGTTTATTACAGAATGGGCAGAGAAAGGCATGTGAATGGTGATTTTTAAATGCTTCTCACATTTACGTTGATTATAAATTTTAGAAAATGTTCCGAAAATACAAATCGAAAAACATTAATTTGAGGTTTTAATAAACTAAGAGGGTCATGCAGAAAGTACAGACATAACTAAACAAAACGAAAGTTATCAACACAAAACTTTATTTACAAAGTTACAGTACCTTACTCTATTTCTCAACGTTGCTATCAAGGTTTTTATTGTCACGTGGTACCGGTTTGTCAATGCACATGTTACACTCTTCCACCGCTAAACATCTTTTTTTGAATACACAAAATGTTGGGCCAATCGAATTTTATAGTCAAATAACGCAAGTGTATAGTGATAATGCAATAAACGAGTCTTCAGTGAGGAAATGGCACATAATTTACATCAAGGAAGAACATAACAGTGTGTACGATAAAGACCGGAGTGGAAGTTCATCAATCGTTATGGAGCAGTTGAAAGCAAATGTTGATAAAAGAATTCAGAAAAACCGGTGTTTCACTTTGGACACCGTACATGACTTTTTGGATGGAAAGGATTTGCCAGCCATGAAGACCTCAAAGTGACAGTGACATCTTGGCTCAGATGTTTAGCGGTGGAAGAGTATAACATCTGTACCACGTGACAATAAATACCTTGATGGCAATGTTGAGAAATAGAGTAAGGTAGTGTAGCTTTGTAAATAAAGTTTTGTGTTGATAACTTTCGTTATTGTTTAGTTATGTCAAAAAGTTGGCTATCTTCTGGGTCAACTCGTATTTTGCACCATATGGTGGCCAAATTACTTAATTTTGCCTGCCTACATATTAACTTCTTATGTAGAATTGGTACGCAAGTTTTTGCAGATGACTTAAGCCCTAAGGACAGATGTTTGAAATACAGGAGTATGATAAAGAAAGAATAAGAGAGTATCTAGGTGATGTATCAAGGAACAAAGGAGACAGATAATAAATATAGTATCGTTGAGGAACCACCACGTGAAAGGTGTGAAGATGTTAGAGGTGATGTGCGCATGCGCAAGGCGCTAGTCTGTGATTACATCACATGGCCAGAAGACCAACATTACCCATGACTAAAGAATTGCGCTTGTTTGGAACTAAATTACTGCTATATACAGTATATCGCACCATATTGTGTTTCACACGTTTATTTATGGCCGTGTATCAATGTGCTCACTTTCCACCTCTCACCTTTTATTTATCGCCTATTCAGCCTTAAGGACCTGTATGAAATTCCAAACTAATTGGAAATTTACACCCTAGGTCTGATGTCATTAAAATAAGTTACAGTGAAAATTTCTTTTGTTTTGCTCTAATGGTTTCTAAGTTAAGGTGAAATAAATGTTTTTGTCACGTGACTTAAAAAGTCCCTTACGACAAAAACATTAAAACGTTTGGTCTAACTTTTTAACCCTAGGCTCACAATACTTTACTTTTTTAAATTACCCTAGCTTTTTTTGAGTATCTTTTGGTTTAAGCAAAAAAAAAAAAAAAAAAAAAAATTAAAGTTATGAATGTGTTTTTTTCTTTGTCATAAAATATATTTGTATTTGAAAACATTTGCTTGAATAGAGCAATTCTTATTCATTGTGTCTCTGTGAACATGCACAGTTAATGTTATCTGTGTAACAGTAAAACCTTGTGTATTCAATTCACATGACTTTCTCTACATCGCTGTAACAAATTGTTGTAAAACAGCATATTCTTGTATCCACTTCATGCTAATCAAGATAAACATTAACAGAAATTGTTTTATTACTTGCTTCCTTGTATACTAGGATAAAGTGATACTCAAATCTCTTAAGAACTGGTTGCCATGTAGTTTAAATCCGTTTCTATGCATGCCCAGGAGTTTACAAATTTCCGTATGAAACAATTTAAATATTTTAAATCTCAAACAAATAAGAAGGAATATCTTTAAATGGTTCAACTCGATTGTGTGTTTTAACAAGATGTACATTTTTCGTGTTTGTATATCTCTTACAGTTTACCAGTTACACAAAAGTCGTCCAGAATAAAGTAGTGTTCAGAGGCCATTGCCAGACAATTCAAGATATACATTTTATTTGTCAGGTAAAAGATACGCTATTATAATCAAACTCGTTACACCTATTTCTGAGAAAATCAATATTTTCGACAACTGCACCATGTTAAGGGTAGGTTTTCTTTTTTTTTTAAAGACTTCATCTTTCTTCACGTTTCTCGTTTGTTTATTCCTACCAAGCAAAGAAATTGGAATTTCAATTGTTTTACATAGCGACCGGCTTTTAAAGGACGAGACTATCCCTTTAGCCTGTGCATTTCCTTATTTCACTACTAGTTTCAAGGAATCAAGTAATAAGACTATTTCTGTTGAGAAAGTCATGTAAATGGAACACATCAGATTTTACTTTCTCTATACGTACTATCTACATAATGTATAGACAAGTTATTGCAACAAACTGCAAAAGACAAAAAAAATATTGTTATATACAATTCTCTATTTATTATAACCATATAATAATATAAAATAATAAATAAAATTAAAACAATAAATTCTAATCTTAATAAAGTTATTAATAAATGTTTACGTTTTGAACTCCACACAAAAATTCGATACCGAGATTTCACCGGAAACATATATTTTAGAGTCCCCTGTATCCAAAAAATGCATTTTCAGAAAAAGATTCGTGTATTATGTGTGTGTGTCCGTGAACACGATAACTCAAAAACGAAAAGTCGGTAAAATGCCAAACTTGGTATTTAAGTTTAGTATCTTCCAAGGATGCGACACGAAGATTTAAAAAAATAAAATCCCCCCACCCCAAACTACCCTTTACAAGGAACTTTTTTCTAAAATGTTTATATTCTTAAAAATGATTCTAAAGATTTTGATTAAAATATCGTATATTATATATTATTATTGTTATTGTTATTTAGCTAACAAATAAAATGTATATCTTGAATTTCCTGAGAAAAATCTCTGAAGACTACATTATTCTGGATTTTACGGAATTTAGAATAACTGGTAAACCGAAAGAGATGGACAAAAACTTACCATACAAAAATGTAGAGCACTTTAAAACATACAATTTATGTTACATACATTTTTTCGTGGTCTTGATCATTTTTAAGATATTTCTTCTTATTGGCTTCAACTTTAAAAAACATACTTTTCTCATACGGGAATTTGTCAACTCCTGTCCATACAAACAAAGGAACTTCAGCCACATAGCAACCAGTTTTTGACTATCACTTTAACCTATGGTACTCCCTTATTTCGCTTCTACTTACAAGGAAGCAAGTATTTCTCTTTTGTTTTTCTCGATTAGCATGAAGTAAATAGAAGCATAAGGATTTTAACGATAGTTTGTTGCAGAGAAAGTCATGTGAAAGGAACATATCAGATTTTTTTAAAAATGGCTATATTTTATTAAAGACATTTTCATGATAAATTTAATGTATATCTTGATTTTTCTGGAAATAACCTGTTCATTCTGGATGAGTTGTGTAACTGACAAAAGTTTACTACACAAGAAATGTAGATCTCATTAAAACACACAATTTATATCACACGTTAATCATTTTGATATTCCGGGTTATTGGCTTCTGTTTTAAACTACTTAAAACATTTCTTTAACGGGAAGCCATCTTTCTTTCCATTTGTATTTCGTTTACTCCTAGCACGCAAAGAGAACCGAAGTTCAATTTTTAATTTCTCTACACGTACTACGTACTTAGTGTATAGAGAAGGTATTGTACCCAAAAGTTCAATACCTAGATTTCACCGGAAATAGACGTTTTGTAGTCCCCTGAATCCAGATAGGGCACGTTTGCAAACATGCCGTAGAGTGTGTTTCTGTGGACATTATTGCTCAAAAACGAAAAGTCGAGTAAATACCAAACTGGAGTACAGGTTTAGTATCTACCAAGTATGCGACACGAAGATTTTCAAGAATATTCCCTCGCCCCCAACTACCCTTTAAATGGAACATTTTTCGAAATTTTTGATTTTCTCAAAAATTGCTCTAACGATTTTTATTAAAATCCATATATTCAAGATATTATTATGACACTTGAAGTATGTGTATTTGATTTTCTGGGTATAGCCTCTGAAGGCGTCTTTATTCTTTTGTATACATTTTTCACGGAGTTGACCGTTTTCGAGATATTCCTTGTTATTGGGTTCAGTCATAAAATACTTAAACTTTTCTCATATAGGAGGTTGTAAACTCATGGCAAAAAAAAAAAACCGGATTCAATCACGTATCAACCACATTTTAAAACATTTGACTATCACTTTACCCCAGTGTATTCCCTTATTCCCCTTCTACTTATAAGAAAGCAAGTAAAAAGACTATTTCTGATAATCTGATCTCCAGTAGCATGAAGTAGAAGAAGAATAAGCCTTTAAACTGCAATTTGTTACAGAAATGTAGAGAAAGTCATGTGAATGGAACACATCCGATTTTTCGAGACATAACGATTTATTGGTGTCAGTTTTAAACTACTTAAAGATTTCTCTTACGTGAAGACATGTTTCCTTTCCTTTACTCCTAGCAAGCAAAGGGAGCAGAATTTCACAAAGCAACGAGCTTTTAAAAGATTTGGTTATCGCTTTACCCTTCTACTTGCAAGGAAGCAAGTATTTCTGATAATGCTCATCTCGAGTAGCGTGATGAGATAAAAGAACAATGTTAGGAAAGGGAAGTTTGTTTGTGGAACAGCTTGAGAGAGTATGTGAATGGAACACGTCATATGTTTTTGGAATAATTACATCTGTACGAACAATTGAGCTCTTCTTGCGAGACATTCTGAGCGGAAAGATCGCAGATTGGTACAGGACCCTGAACGTACCTTATCATAGGGGAATTGGTTCTGACCCCGCCGAGAGTACGTGTCTAATGAACTCGCGGTTTACGTGAGCACTTTTGTTGTCCGGCTCGAATTTTAAAACTTTACACATATCTGCCCGGGCGGGGCATCGCACCAGTTCTACCACAACACCGTAGCAAAACTCCCCTAAACGAAGATGCCAGGCATGAATATTTAGATTTATGGATATGAGCAAGGCAATACATTTCGTGTTAAAGAGCTTTCAAGAACCGGAGTTTTCGTCTTATCTGTATTACTTACGATCACATGAACTTCTCCACACACTCTTATATACAGTATATACCTTATGCATTTCTCCCAAAAATTTGATATCTACCGAGGTTTCACTGGAAATGAACACATCATTTATATTTTCTACACTTAGTACATGGTGCTTAGGTAAATAAGATATTGTATTCCACCCAAAAAGTCGATAAAGAGATTTCACAGGAGATACACGTTCCCTGTATATAAAAAAAATAACCATTTGTAGAAAAAAGTCCGCCTATGTGTTCCTGTGTTTGTGTACACGAAAAATCAAAAATGAAAAGTGATAGAATACCAAATTTGGTATTTAAGTTTAGTATCTTCCACAAATGCGACTCGAAGATTTTCAGAAAAATCCGCAAACTCCGAGCTACCTGCACATGGAAAAAATTACGAAAACTTTGATTTTCTCAAAAACAACCCTAACGATTTTGATTAAAATATCGTATATTAAAGATATTTTCCTGACAAAAAAAATGTATATCTTGAATTTTCTGGGAATAGCCTCTGAACACTACTTTATTCTGGATGAATTTTACGCAATTTTGCATTACTGCTAAACCGTAAGAGATGGAAAAGCTTGCAACACAACCAAGTAGAACACTTCAAAACACACACCTTATCTTATATACATTTCTTTTCGTGGAGTTGATCGTTTTTAAGATACTCCTTATTTTTGGTTTCAGCTTTAAAAAACTTATACTTTTCCCACACACGAATTTAACAATTTCTGTCCACACAAACAAAGGAGCTTCAGTCACATAGCAACCAGCTTTTGACTATCACTTTAACCTATGGTACTCCCTTATTTCACTTCTACTTACAGGGAAGCAAGTCATAAGACTATTTTTTCTCGATTAGTATAAAGTAAATAGAAGCATAAGCTTTTTAACAATAATATTTTATTGCAGAGATGTAGAGAAAGTCATGTGAATGGAATACACCAGATTTTTTATTTCTGTGGAAGTAAATTGTTATATCAGGAGGCGTGGAGCTCGACTCTATCACTAGGCCAAAATACCTCAGTGTCCATCTCGCAAACCAACTATCACCGTGAATCGAATTTCATTTGTTATCGATGGTCGGCGGAGTTCATCTCTCGTATGTAATTTATATCTACATGAGGTAGAAAAATGCTGTACACAACTCTAATATAATGGTAGTCATGAGAATGCTCGTGAGGTTTTTCGAAACTTACCTCACTCGTATCCTAATGACTACCATTATAGCATCGTTTCATAAATAACTATTACTATTCGGTATTTTAATCAAAACCGTTAAAGCTATTTTTGAGAAAAGGAAACGATTAGAACATTTTTCCATGTAAAGGTTACTTTGGGGTGGAAAAGGTTCGTGTTTCATCATTGAAAGATGATAAACTTGATTATTAAAGCTTGGTACTTAAAATACAGACGTACCTTTTTCTAAAAATCTTTTTGGTGGGGGTGGGATTCGGTGAATCCTAAAACGCATATTTCCAAATCCAGGTACGCATGGAATTTTTGGGCGGAATGCAGCACTTTCTCTACATATGTAATATGCATGAAGCAGACAAAATAAACATTTTAGACTATTATGGTATAACTTACTGGTCCAAAGCGTCGTAAAACTTCAAAACGCTGTCCTCATCAAAAGAGTGAAGTAAGTTGATAACTGTCCTTATTTTGGCGTACATTTATTTTGACTTTTGAGTGAAATAAATGGAGGGAATGTACGTACTTCTCAGGATGACGTCTACATTTTCACAGGTTCGTAATTTTCGTGAAGTAATTATACTTTTGACGTAACACGGCACAGGTTTAATATGAATATTATAATGAACACTTGATGTAAGCATTTTGGAAATGTTATGTGACGATTTCCATTTTAAGTGGTGGACGCGACATACAGGAGTGCCAACTGTCGCGTTACCTGCCAGGTGAGAAATACACGCCTCGTTTATAAAACGCAACACACAAGACCTGCTTGTGAAATTTATAGGGAATTTGGGCTTTCACATTCTCCCTCCCTCACTTTTGACACCCTACTTGTCTACTTTTGAGGGTGCTATATTCTTTTTTATATTATACCTCAAAAAGTAATAAAAACGTCTCTTGTAGCCGGAGCTAATATTAACGGCACATGTTCATACTTCACTGTGTTTATTTAAAGATTCCCTCTTAAAATGTTCATTATTAGCAACGCGAGTGTGTAAAAATGCAACACTTTAACTCACTTGCCAGATTTTATAACTCACCGACCTCTAGAGCTAACACAAGTAAAGTATAGCATAAATACCAAACTTGGTTTTAAGTAAAGGTCCTAATCTGTACATAATTATATTATAAGGGACAAAATAGTGTTTTTGTATATTTTTCGTTTGTGTATGTTAATGTTTTACGGTGAATTTGTGTTTGTGTGTGTGTGCATTTTGTCTCTGTGTGACTTGTTTGTGTGTGTATGTGTGTGATTGTGAAATCATAAACCCCCCTCAAGCGATTTTTACAATTCCAACTCAGATTTGGAGCTGAGCCTCTCGAGAAAGAAAATGAGATGGGCAATCACTTTTAGTTAATGTGGAGCTCATGGTATGTGTAGAACTTAACTTGAATGACGACCCCACGGGGGTCTTGGTGGAGTGATCTCGTAACGACGCAAGGAAGCAATCACAGCAACCGTGCTGCCGCAACGTGCCGAACACCGTCGTCTGGTCCTTCAACACTGAACTAAGCATGTGGTAGAAGATAAACCTACCCAGCATTCGCCTGCTGATCCAGGTAATGACTCAGGGGGTCTCGTCCAGGAGAGCGCGGTCACAGAGGCAGGTCATGAATTCCCAGACGAATGCTGGGTAACTTCATTACATTCCCCGAATTTTTCAGTACTACTTTTGCTCTTCTCGTCATTTCTTTGCCATTTATGTTAAGGTTTAAGCACGAGTTGTGTTCGGTTGGAAGGTGGATTGAGCACTGTAAAGGTTTATTCTGGCGTCGTGATCGCCCCCCGGGGCTCAGTCAGGAGGACCGCGGCTGGGGACACCTCAGCTGTGTCTGCCAATACATTCTTGCTACGTAAACAATGATGTCTCCTTGTTGCGTTTTCAGTTGCCACCGAGTAATACTAGTGTAAACATTGTAAATATAAACAATGACAGTGATTTGGAGTCCCTGCTGACGTGGACGGGACGAAGTGGCAACAGTGTGACGGAGCGACCACGAGCTATAATCGTACTAGGTACTGAAAAGGTTAACGTCGCCGGCATCAAAGACTGCGATAAAATTGCAGGTATTCAGTGGCACCGAAAGCAACGTTGTCACGTTTTCTCCAAATAAACACGCGTTACACACATGGAGATTTGTTTATTAGAGTACCAAGTGAGTAATAACATTGACAAGGTTCTTATTAAGTACAGCGGGAGTACTAATATTATCTTTGCCGTTACTGTTATTTTCAGTCACAAAAACGTAGTGTTATTTATGGAAACTCTTTAACTGCTGTGCTTTTCAGCGTACTATTCTATACTGGACGTGAAAGACCGCTTAATTTTGCTCAGAGTCTCTCTATTAGGCTTAAGGTTCTTTTACGTGCCGTAAATCTACGACACGGGACCAACTTCCCTTCCGAAGGAAGCCATGCTAAGGAATTTTACGCCCAGAAAAATGCATTGTCCTCCGCTGGGTTTCAACCCGCAAAATTCGGTGTATGAAGTTAGCATGGTAACCATTACACCACGGAGGGCGACATTTTTTCAGTCACATGTATCACAAACAAAGCATTGTCCCACAGTTGAAATGTTTGCATGGTGTGCTGAACACACTCGAATCTCATTCTCTCAACCATTTGCACACACTGTCACCTTTAGAAGGAGCCACATTCCGCTTTCTTACGGCGTGGTTAAGACGTGCCCATATCACCTCCACATATTTAAGAATACACAGCAAACACCACAGAGTCACAGCTGTTATAAGATCTATCACTTTAACCTATGCTACTCCTTTATTTATTACAAGGAAGCAAGTAATAAGACTATTTCTGCTAATGTTTATCTCGATTAGCAAGAAGTAAATAGCAGAATAGCCAATTGTAAGAAAAGCTTGTTTATGAAACAGAGAAAGTCATGTGAATGGAACACTTGAGGGAGTCAGAAAGTCGTGACATATCGATGCTGAAAAAGTAGTATACGTGAAAAGAATTCTCCATTCCAGTCTTTCATTTGACGTCCTTGCTTAGCTAAGAATTCACATAAAACATTCAGTTTACAACGTGGAAAGTAGTTCGAGATCGCAATAAAATAGCGACTAGAATGGAGTGGAAGTTTCCAGGTAACCATACGAACTTGTGTCCTTTGTTTCCATGGTAACCGTGCATGGATATCTTTGTTGTAACAAATCTATGGCAGGTAAATTGGTTGTCCCCCATGGTCTAGGGCCTCTGGTTCCCAAAGTCGCGGGTTCAAACTCGGTGAAGGATAATTTTTTTTTTGGGCACAAAAATCATTAGCATCGCTTCTTTCGGAAGAGCACTAAAGTCGTTGGTCCCGTGTCGTAGATTTATGGCACGCAAGAGAACCTCAAGCCTGATAGAGAGGCCTCTGAGCAAAATTAATTGGTCTTTCACGCCCAGTATAGAATGGGACGCTGAGAACCACAGTAGTTAAAGAGCGTCCATAAATAACACGCCATTATATTTGTCGTAAAAATTTTAATACACCCTTTTTTCATGGTAACCATAAATATCTGGCATAGATATCTTAATACATCTTTTGTTTCCATAGTAACCATAAATATCCCTCATAAATATTTTGATAAACTATTTGTTTCCATGGTAACCATAAATATCCGTCATAAATATTTTGATAAACTATTTGTTTCCATGGTAAGGACAAATATCTGTCATAAATATTTTAATACACCCTTTGTTCCCATGGTAACCATAAATATCTGTGATAAATATTTTAATACAACCTTTGTTTCCATGGTAACCATAAATATCTGTCATAAATATTTTAATACACCCTTTGTTCCCATGTTAACCATAAATATCTGTGATAAATATTTTAATACATCCTTTGTTTCCATGGTAACCATAAATATCTGTCATAAATATTTTGATAAACTATTTGTTTCCATGATAACCATAAATGTCTGTCATAAATATTTTGATAAACTATTTGTTTCCATGGTTACCATAAATATCTGTCATAAATATTTTGATAAACTATTTGTTTCCATGGTAACCATAAATATATGTGATAAATATTTTAACACACCCTTTGTTTCCATAGTAACCATAAATATTTGTCATAAATCTTTCAATACAGCCTTTGTTTCCATGGTAACCATAAATATCTGTAATAAAAATTTTAATACAGCCTTTGTTTCCATGGTAACCATAAATATCTGTCACAAATATTTTAATACACCCTTCGTTTCCATGGTAACCATAAATATCTGTAATAAATCTTTTAATACAGCCTTTGTTTCCATGGTAACCATAAATAACTGTCATAAGTATTTTAATAGACTATTTGTTTCCACGGTGACCATAAATATTTGTGATAAATATTTTAAAACAGCCTTTGTTTCCTTGGTAAGCATAAATATCTGTCATAAATATTTTGATAAACCATTTGTTTCCATGGTTACCATAAATAACTGTCATAAATGTTTTGATAAAGTATTTGTTTCCATGGTAACCATAAATATCTGTAATAAATATTTTGATAAACTATCTGTTTTCATCGTTACCATAAATAACTGTCATAAATATTTTGATAAACTATTTGTTTCCATGGTAACCATAAATATCTGTCATAAGTATCTTAATACACCCTTTGTTCCCATGTTAACCATAAATATCTGTGATAACTATTTTAATACACCCTTTGTTTCCATGGTAACCATAAATATCTGTCATAAATATTTTAATACGCCCTTTGTTCCCATGGTAACCATAAATATCTGTAATAAATATTTTAATACGCCCTTTGTTTCCATGGTAACCATAAATATCTGTCATAAATATTTTAATACACCCTTTGTTTCCATGGTAACCATAAATATCTGTCATAAATATTTTAATACGCCCTTTGTTTCCATGGTAACCATAAATATCTGTCATAAATATTTTAATACACCCTTTGTTTCCATGGTAACCATAAATATCTGTAATAAATATTTCAATACACCCTTTGTTCCCGTGGTAACCATAAATATCTGTCATAAATATTTTGATAAACTATTTGTTTCCATGGTTACCATAAATATCTGTCATAAATATTTTGATAAACTATTTGTTTCCATGGTAACCATAAATATCTGTGATAAATAGTTTAACACACCCTTTGTTCCCATGGTAACCATAAATATCTGTGATAAATATTTTAATACAGCCTTTGTTTCCATAGTAACCATAAATATCTGTGATAAATATTTTAATACACCCTTTGTTCCCATGGTAACCATAAATATCTGTGATAAATATTTTAATACACGCTTTGTTTCCATGGTAACCATAAATATCTGTAATAAATATTTTAACACACCCTTTGTTTCCATAGTAACCATAAATATTTGTCATAAATATTTTAATACAGACTTTGTTTCCATGGTAACCATAAATATCTGTAATAACATTTTTAATACAGCCTTTGTTTCCATGGCAACCATAAATATCTGTCACAAATATTTTAATACACCCTTCGTTTCCATGGTAACCATAAATATCTGTCACAAATATTTTAATACACCCTTCGTTTCCATGGTAACCATAAATATCTGTCACAAATATTTTAATACACCCTTCGTTTCCATGGTAACCATAAATATCTGTCACAAATATTTTAATACACCCTTCGTTTCCATGGTAACCATAAATATCTGTAATAAATCTTTTAATACAGCCTTTGTTTCCATGGTAACCATAAATATCTGTCATAAGTATTTTAATAGACTATTTGTTTCCACGGTGACCATAAATATTTGTGATAAATATTTTAAAACAGCGTTTGTTTCCTTGGTAAGCATAAATATCTGTCATAAATATTTTGATAAACCATTTGTTTCCATGGTTACCATAAATAACTGTCATAAATGTTTTGATAAAGTATTTGTTTCCATGGTAACCATAAATATCTGTAATAAATATTTTGATAAACTATCTGTTTCCATGGTTACCATAAATAACTGTCATAAATATTTTGATAAACCATTTGTTTCCATGGTTACCATAAATAACTGTCATAAATGTTTTGATAAAGTATTTGTTTCCATGGTAACCATAAATAACTGTAATAAATATTTTGATAAACCATTTGTTTCCATGGTTACCATAAATAACTGTCATAAATGTTTTGATAAAGTATTTGTTTCCATGGTAACCATAAATATCTGTAATAAATATTTTGATAAACTGTCTGTTTCCATGGTTACCATAAATATCTGTCATAAGTATCGTAATACACCCTTTGTTCCCATGTTAACCATAAACATCTGTGATAACTATTTTAATACACCCTTTGTTTCCATGGTAACCATAAATATCTGTCATAAATATTTTAATACACCCTTCATTTCCATGGTAACCATAAATATCTGTAATAAATCTTTTAATACAGCCTTTGTTTCCATGGTTACCATAAATATCTGTAATAAATCTTTTAATACAGCCTTTGTTTCCATGGTTACCATAAATATCTGTAATAAATCTTTTAATACAGCCTTTGTTTCCATGGTAACCATAAATATCTGTAATAAATCTTTTAATACAGCCTTTGTTTCCATGGTAACCATAAATATCTGTCATAAGTATTTTAATAGACTATTTGTTCCCATGTTAACCATAAATATCTGTGATAACTATTTTAATACAGCCTTTGTTTCCATGGTTACCATAAATATCTGTCATAAATATTTTAATACAGCCTTTGTTTCCATGGTTACCATAAATATCTGTAATAAATATTTTAATGCAGCCTTTGTTTCCATGGTAACCATAAATATCTGTCATAAATATTTTAATACACCCTTCGTTTCCATGGTAACCATAAATATCTCTAATAAATCTTTTAATACAGCCTTTGTTTCCATGGTGACCATAAATATCTGTCATAAGTATTTTAATAGACTATTTGTTCCCATGTTAACCATAAATATCTGTGATAACTATTTTAATACAGCCTTTGTTTCCATGGTAACCATAAATATATGTCATAAGTATTTTAATAGACTATTTGTTCCCATGTTAACCATAAATATCTGTGATAACTATTTTAATACAGCCTTTGTTTCCATGGTAACCATAAATATCAGTCATAAGTATTTTAATAGACTATTTGTTTCCATGGTGACCGAAGTGATATAGTTTACCTAAAGAAGCCATCTCACGATGACTTCCTACAATAAAGCAATCACCAAGTGCCTTGAAGGAGGTTAAACGGGTTCCGGGCAAGCAAAAAAAGCAAAAGCTCAAGGCATCCTATTACTTGTGTGGTTGGCGCATATACAATGTACCTTGAATTAATCGTTTCTAGTCCCAGACATGATTCCCACCTGATAAACAAATCGCGCGTCAAGTGTTCATCTCACACTGTAATAAAACGTTTTAAAAATAATATACCGCATATTATACGAGGTCTATCCAGACGATTTTGCATAACTGAACAATAACGAAAGTTATCAACACAAAACTGTATTCACAAAGTTACACTACCTTACTCTATTTCTCAACATTGCTATCAAGGTATTTACTGTCACGTTAAGATGTTGCTCTTCCACCGCTAAAGGACTTATTCGTTTTTTGAACGCACAAAGTGTTCGGCCATTCGAATTCTATAGTCAAATAACGCAAGTGTATAGTGATAATGCAATGAACGAGTCCTCAGTGAGGAAATGCCACATAATTTACGAGTAATCAAGGAAGAACATAACGGTGTGTACGATAAAGACCGGAGTGGAAGTTCATCAATCGTTATGGAGCAGTTGAAAGCAAATGTTGATAAAATAATTCAGAAAAACCGGTGTTTCACTTTGGACACCGTACATGACTTTTTGGATGGAAAACATTTGCCAGCCATGAAGACCTCAAAGTGACAGTGACATCTTGGCTCAGATGTTTAGCGGTGGAAGACTATAACATCTGTACCACGTGACAATAAATACCAGAATTTATAGTATAGCCAACTACTATAGTCAATTGGTGTTGATTTAATTGTTTTTTTCACACAATCCGTGTGTAGGACAGGAGTTGAATAGATTGTCATTGTAGCTCCATGGTACAGATCCGGGATAAGCCCTTGAGTTTCTTGAAGGTCTACGTATTGCAAGTTTGGAATCTATTGATAATGTTTTATTAGAGATTTTTGGACTTACTTACAGAGTGCCATTTGTAATACTCTATTCGTGTATGGTAAACGGGTTGGTGTAGAAAGAAAGTACGTTTGGTTACGCAATGACTCTAGCTACTTGATATTTTAGGCTGCAGAGGACATTGACCTAAAGCACTTTTATTGAATTATCAAGAAAAGCAATGCGAGGAGGAAATGATTTGTGAACGCGGTCGTTGACTTGGGCTATCGTGGAAGGAATAGAAGAGTGACCGACCGAACAAATAAGGAATTTGGCAGTTGCAGGTGTATGATTTCCTGTGTCGCTATTGGTGGAGACCTCAGACCGGACGCGCGTGACTGTGCGGACGTGCGCGCACAAACGGCCTATGTCTAGCGTCGACAATATCGGTAATACATTATTTATTATTTTGGGAATATGCTTATATTTCATAGAATACGAACATCTTTTGTTTTACCCTTTTATAAACTTTCCCTATCACGTATGAACATACAATGAACTAGTGGCCAGAGTAGGTACTGTATTCCACCCAAAAGTTGGAATCGAGATTTCACGAGATATGTTTTGAAGTCCCTGAGTTCGAAAAAAAGTACTTTCTCTACACGTACATAGTGTATAGAGAAGGTATTGTATTACACCCAAAAATTCAATACTGAGATTTCACCCCAAATATATGTTTTGGGTCCCCTGTATCCAAAATATTCTTTTTAGAAAAAGGTCCGTGAGTGATTCCGTGTGTCTGTGAACACGATAACACAAAAACGAATAGTCACAGAACTTGATATTTAAGTTTCGTATCTTCAAGGGATGCGACACAAGATTTTGAGAAAGATCTCCCCAATCTAGACTATCCTTTAGGCGGAAAAAATTTCGAAAATTTAGATTTTCTCAAAAATGACTGTAATGATTTTGATTAAAATGATGTATATTTAGATAGCAAATAAAATATATACTTTGAATTTTCTGGGAATAGCCTCTGAAGACTACTTTATTCTGGATGAAGCTTGCGTAACTGGTAAACCGTCAAGAGATACACACTCATAACATAAAAAATATAGATCTCGTTAAAACATACAATTCATGTCAAATACATTTTTTTTTCGTGGAATTGGCCATTTCAGAGATATTTCTAGTTATTTGATTCAGATTTAAAAAACTTAAATGTTTACGTGTGTGTGTGTGTGTGTGTGTGTGTGTGTGTGTGTGACCGTGTGACTGTGAATACGATAACTCAAAAACGAAAAGTCGATAAAATAATAAACTTGGTATTTAAGTTTAGTATCTTCCAGGGATGCAGCACGAAGATTTTGAGAAAAATCTCCCTACACAAAACTACCCTTTGCATGGAACTTTTTTCGAAAATTTTGATTTTCGCAAAAATGGCTCTAACGATTTTGATTAAAATATCACATATTAAAGGATATTTACCTGACATATAAAATGTATATCTTGAATTTTCTGGGAATAGCCTCTGAAGACTACTTTATTCTGGACGAATTTTATGGAATTTTGTATAACTGCTAAACCGGAAGACTTACTTAGATAAAAACTTACTGCACAAGAAATGTAGAGCACGTTAAAACACACAATTTATGTTATAAACATTTTTTTTTTGTGGAGTTGATCGTTTTTGAGATATACATTGTTTTTGGTTTCAGCTATGAAAAACTTAATTTTCTCATATAGAAATTTGTCAACTGCTGTCCGTACAAACAAAGGAACTTCAGTCACATAGCAACCAGCTTTTGACTATCACTTTAACTTATGGTACTCCCTTATTTCCCTTCTACTTAAAAGGAAGCAAGTAATAAGAAAATTTCTGTTAATGTTTATCTCGATTATCATGAAGGAAATAGAAGAATAAGCTTATTAATAATTTGTTGCAAAGATGTAGAGAAAGTCATGTGAATGGTACATATACGATTTTTCATGTTTAGAGTAGTTTGGGGTGGAGGGATTTTCTTATAAATTTTGGTATTGAATCCTTTAAGATAAATATCAAGTTTGGTATTTAACAGACTTTGAATTGTATTGTACACACACTCTTTCTCTCTCTCTCTCTCTCTCTCTCTCTCTCTCTCTCTCTCTCTCTCTGTGATATATCCTTGTTTTGGTGAAACTCCACTTTTGGGTGGAATGCAATATTTTGGCTTAGATGTTCTACGTAGCAGAGAAGGTAAACATGCTTTTGTAAGCTTAAGGAATCTCAAAACGTTTATTTCCATTGAAATCTTGAAATCGAATTTGAGGTGAAATTTAATAGCTACTTCCTCCATTGGTAGAGCTATAAGATGGTTGCAGCACACATACGGACACGCGCACGCACACACACACACACACACCCACACACGAACACACACACACCCACACCAACACCCACACACGCACACACCCGCACACACCCACCCACACACACCCAACCACACCCAAGCCCACCCACACACACACCCACACCCAAGCCCACACACCCACCCACACCCAAGCCCACACACCCACACACACACCCACACCAACACACACCCACCCACACCCACACACAGACACCCACCCACATACCCACACACCCACACACCAACCCACCCACACACACACCCACACCCCCACACACACCCATACACACCCACACCCACAAACCCACACACACCCACACCCCCACACACCCACACACAAACACACACGCGCCTCCACACACACCCACACACAAACACCCACACCCACACACCCACACACAAACACCCACACCCACACACCCACACACAAACACCCACACACCCACACACAAACACACACACCTCCACACACACCCACACACAAACACCCACACCCACACCCCACACACACCCACACACAAACGGCCACACCCACACACACCCTACACACCCACAAACACCCACACACAAACACCCACAAACACCCACACCCCCACACACCCACACACAAACACCCACACCCACACACAAACACACACACCCCACACACCCACACACACCCACACGCACACCCACACACAAACACCCACACCCACACATAAACACCCACACACAAACACCCACACCCACACACACACCCCACACACACACCCACACCCACACACAAACACACACCCAACACACAAACTCCCACACACACCCACACACACAAACACCCACACCCACACACAAACACCCACACACAAACACAAACACACAAACCCACACACAAACACCCACACCCACACCCACACACAAACACACACCCCACACACAAACACCCACACCCACACCCACACACAAACACCCACACCCACACACACCCCACACACCCACACACACCCCACACACCCCACACACCCACACACAAACACCCACACACACAAACACCCACACACACCCCACACACCCACACACAAACACCCACACACACAAACACCCACACACACCCACACACAAACACCCACACACCCACACACAAACACCCACACACACAAACACCCACACCCACACCCACACACACAAACGCCCACACCCACACAAACACCCACACACCCCCACACACACCCCCACACAAACACCCACACCCACACACAAACACACACAAACACCCACACACCCACAAACACACCCACACCAACACACACGAACCCACACACACCCACCCACACCCACACACAGACACCCACCCACATACCCACACACCCACACACACCAACCCACACACACCCACCCACACACACCCACACCCCCACACACACCCATACACACCCACACGCACACCCACACCCACACACGCACCCGCACACCCACACACACCCACACCCCCACACAGCCACACACAAACACACACACGCCTCCACACACACCCTCACACAAACACCCACACCCACACACACACCCACACACCCACACACAAACACCCACACACCCACACACAAACACCCACACCCCACACACACCCACACACAAACGGCCACACCCACACACACACCCTACACACCCACACACACCCACACACAAACATCCACATCCACACACCCACACACAAACACACACACCCCACACACCCACACACACCCATACACACCCACAGGCTCAAACACACACACCCACACACACACACCCACACACAAACACACACCCCACACACAAACACCCACACACACCCCCACACACAAACACCCACACCCACACATAAACACCCACACACAAACACCCACACCCACACACAAACACACACACGCCTCCACACACACCCACACAGAAACACCCACACCCACACACACCCCACACAAAAACACCCACACACAAATACCCACACACACACCCACACACAAACACCCACACCCACACACACCCCACACACCCACACACAAACACCCACACACACACCCACACCCACATACAAACACCCACACCCACACACACCCCACACACCCACACACACCCCACACACCCACACACAAACACCCACACCCACACACACCCCACACACCCACACACACCCCACACACCCACACACAAACACCCAAACACCCACACATACAAACACCCACACACACCCACACACAAACACCCATACACCCACACACAAACACCCACACACAAACACCCACACTCACAAACACCCACACTCACAAACACCCACACACACAAACACCCACACACACAAACACCCACAGACACAAACACCCACACCCACACACAAACACCCACTCACACAAACACCCACACCCACACACAAACACCCACACACACCCACACACACACCCACACAAACACACACACAAACGCACACACACCCACACACAAACACCCACACACCCACAAACACACACACCCACACACAAACGCACACACACCCACACACAAACACCCACACACACCCACACACACCCCCACACAAACACCCACACACCCACCCACACACACAAACACCCACACACACAAACACCCACACACACAAACACCCACACACACCCACACAAACACACACCCACATACACACACAACGGTCCTAAGAAGTAGCTAGAGTGACTTTTGCTGGCGAACCAAAGTGTTGAAAACATTAAGTTGTTCAGATGTGAAAATCGCCAGATTGCCAAGTTTTGCCTACTTCTTGGGATCAGTGGGGCTTTAGCTTCAGAGATCCCTTTGGCCGCAATTGCTACACTCCTCTACTTATGAAAAATATCCCTCAGCTACGCTTTGCGGCTTAGGACCATCCATGTTGGGCTACGTTTTGCGGCTTAGGGCTGAATACGTTTATAATATACCAGTAAGTAGCTCGAAGTGGCTCTAATGACGTATTGAAGTAATGCCAAGTGGTGGAAGCATCGTATAGTAATAATACTTCATTTTACCATGGAGAGAAAGGGACAAGAAAGCATTTCCGTCTTCAGGAAGTAGGCCTCTAGAGCTCTATGAAACTCAATATTGCAATGCAACTTGACCATAAACAAGCAAGTACGTTGAGTCTGCATTACAGAACAGAAAAGAACTAACCTTTAAGCTTCACATCTTCAGTTCCTTATTATTTTACACTCCAGCTGTTGGTTAACTCGACAAAATTACCGCTGTTTTCCAACAGATTTATTCAACACCAGAAAGACCGGATTCTTCAGCCGTGTACCAAATTTGTTTTATCGCAATATCTCGAAAATTATCGTATTAAATCGAGAGGGAGGCAGCGGAGCATCGGTGACAAAAGAACCACGAACACGTAGAGTTGGTTACCATGACAACGAGTCGTCAGAACAAATCAAACTTGACGTTAAAGCGTTATATTTTACGAGGTTTAATATTTACACGAAAATATCAAAATGCGTGTTTTATGTTTATTTTTTACTTTCCCTATCACTTATGTACAATGTACAGTAGGTATAGAAAGTATTGTATTTCAACCAAAAATTATGTTTTGAGAACCTGAATCCAAAATAGCATCTTAAAATAAAGTTCATAGTATAGACAACATAGCTCAAATAGGAAAGAACGTTAAATACCAAATTTGGTACTTAAGTTTGGTATCTATCAAAGGTACAGCATGAAGATTTTCAACAATATCCGCCCAATCCAAAAAATCCCTTACATGGATTTGTTTTTTAATTTGCTTTTCTAAAAAGTGGCGTAGTGCTTTTAATTAAAATACTTCCATATAAAATGTACTATATCCCGAACTCTTTTGGGGAATAGCCTCTGAAGACCATCTCATTCTGGATGACTTTTGCTTAGCTGGTAAACAGTAAGAGATAGACAAAAACTTACAACACAAAAAATGTTAAAATACACTCGGCCAACTCCATGAAAAAATGTGTGTAACATAAATTGTGGGTTTTATCGTGCCTTACATTTTTGGTGTTGTAAGTTTTTGTGTATCTCTTACGGTTTAACACTTATGCAAAATTACGTAAAATTCATCCAGAATAAACAGGTCTTCAGAAGCTATTCCCAGAAAATTCAAGATATACGTTTTATTTGTAATGAAAATATATTAAATATCAGAGATTTTAATACAAATCGTTAGAACTCAAATTAAAAAAAAAAAAAAAAAAAAAAAAGTTCCATATAAAGCGTAGTTGGAGGTGGCAGCATTTTCTTAAAAATCTTTACGTCGCATCCTTGAAAGATACGAAATTTAAATGTCAAGTTTGGTATTTAACATTGGTTTCGTTTCAGAGCTATGCTGCCCTTAGACACACAGACACAGGACATTTTTCCAAATATGCTTTTTTTGAATTCAGGGATCTCAACACATGTATTTCCGGTGAAATCTCTGTGTCGAATGTTTGGGTACAGTACAATACCTTCTCTATACACTATGTACATAGTATGTGTAGAGAAAGTAAAAGTGCAAATCTGATTAAAACACACAATTTATATATCTATATACATTTTATTCTTGAAGTTAACCATTTCTAAGACATCCCTTGTTAGTGATTTCAGTTTTAAAATGGTTAAACTTTTCTCTTACGGAATTTGTAAACTCCTGGCAATGCAAACAAACGGATTTCCATCCCACAGCAACCACATTTTAAAACATTTGACTGTCACTTTGTCCTAGTGTATTCCCTTATTTCCCTCCTACTTACAAGAAAGCAAGTAATAAGACAATTTCTGTTATGTTTATCTCCATTATCACGAAGTAATAAAAGAATAAGCTTTTTAACAATAGTTTGTTACAGCTTGCCTCCGCGGTTGAGGGTGACTTCTTACCCGGAGTTCCCGGGTTCGATTACCGGCGGCGGCGGGGAATTTTTCTTTAACCAAAATTATTCTCTATTTATTAACCTAATGTTGTGAACCTGCAGTTTGACAAGTCAAAGCCCCCGATACGACCATTGATGTTAAAGGGGGCTATACAAATGAATGAACAATAAAACAAATTGTTATAGACATGCTGAGAAAGTCATGTGAATGGAACACAGCAGATGCCTAAAAGGCGTGGTGCAGGTAATTTTGAACGTTAATGATTTAAAAACTGCTAAAGCCACGACAGCAAAATGTTATATGTCGAATTCGTTTACCCTCGAGTGAAAGAATGCAAGAGTTACAGGTTTTGAAAATTTGGCTATAACCTGCGGACGTGAAAAAGTGGCCCGTACGAAACAGTTTGCAGATGGGATGTGATTTGAAATTCAAATTTGGTGCACTTTACACGGCGCGCGGCCGAGCCACAATTATACATTCGTTCCGGGCGGTACGTACGCCACTGTAGCACGGAGTCAGCGCAAGAGTGCGGACTTGAATGTTAAAGAAACTGGTATCGTGCACATAGCAAACACCTTGCTTCTTCGTGATTCATCCTCATTAGAGCGCTTATACCTTTGCTGCTGTCTGTCTGTACGCATACAAGCAACATAGGTAGTAAGTACCTATACAAATAATATAATGTGTTCCATTCACATGACTTTCTCTACATCTCTTTAAAAATATATTGTTGTTAGAAAGCTTATTGTTCTATCTACTTAATAGTCTTATTACTTGCTTCCTTGTAAGTAGAAGGGAAATAAGCGACTACAATAAGTTAAAGTGATAGTCAAAAGCTGGTTGCTATATATTTAACGGTATTTTGGTTTTTGAGCTATGCCATCCCTCCCCCACAAACAAACCTTTTCCTAAAATGCCCTTTTACTTTCTTTACCTGTACTATGTACATAGTGTATAGAGAAGGTATAGTATTTCACCCAAAAATTCGATGCCGAGATTTCACCGGAAACACACGTTCACCGTGGCCGCGCCGTGGCCGAGTGGTTAGACCATTCGCCTCTCACCTAGACGGTCCGGGTTCGATCCCAAGCGACCGCATGTGAGATTTGTGGTGGACAAAGCGGCGCTGGGGCGGGCTTTCTCCGGGTTCTCCGGTTTCCCCCGCCATCTCATTCCACTGGTGCTCCCTCTTCATTCATGTATCATCAGTGTCACCGCCTGACCGTTAAATACCAAACTTGGTTATTTAAGTTTGGTATCTTCCAAGGATGCGACACGAAGATTTTCAAGAAAATCCCCCACTCCCAACTACCCTTTACATGGAACTTTTTTCGAAATTTTTCATTTTCTTAAAAATGACTCTAACGATTTTGATTAAAATATCGTATATTAAAGATATTTACCTGACAAATAAAATGTATATCTTGAATTTTATAGGAATAGCCTTTGAAGACTACTTTATTCTGAATCAATTTTACGGAATTTTGCATAACTGCTAAACCGTAAGAGATGGACAAAAACTTACCATACAAAAAATGTAGAGCACATTAAAATACACAATTTATGTCATATATATTTTTTTTTTTCGTGGAGTTGATCGTTTTTAGATATTCCTTGTTTTTGGTTTCAGCTTTAAAAAAACATACTTTTGTCATACAGATATTCGTCAACTCGTGTCCATAGAAACAAAGGAACTTCAGTCACATAGCAACCAGCATTTGACTATTACTTTAACCTGTGGTACTCCCTTATTTCGCTTCTGCTTTCAAGGAAGCAAGTAATAAGACTATTTCAGATAATTTCTGCTCGTTAGATGAAGTAAATAGAATAATTTGTTGCAGAGATGTAGAGAAAGTCATGTGAATGGAGCACATCAGACTTTTTACTAAAGGGACCTCGAAAGTTATATTGAGTTTTGGGTAGAATACTGGGATTGCATTAGCCATGTATTTATTTTATAACGGATATATTGCTTGTTAATAGCTTGAATTTTAAACTACGTAATTCGTCTCATACGTGAAGTCGTTTTTCCTTTCCTCCCTCTTTTGTTTTTCTGCTGCTTTTTAACGTGATTAACGCGTGCTTTTATTACTATGGCAGCGCAGGTGATGATGATATGTGGAGCTTCTTTGGCGGCGGAAAACCCGTCCCATCGCCGCTTTGTCCACCACATGCGGGCGCCTGGGATAGAACCCGGGCCACCTAGCTGAGAGGCGAGTGGTGTAACCTCTCGGCCCTTTTTATACAGATACTTTTTTAAATTATTTATTTCACAAAAATGTCGCAAACGATTTTAGTTAAAATACCACATGTTTATTACAAATGCTATGCACCTCTTTAATTTTCTGGGTATAGCTTCTGAAGACCTCTTCATTCCAGATGAGCTTTCCATGTAGCAAACCGTAAGAGATAGACAAAAACTTACAAACCCAAAAAACGTGATTCTCCTTAAAACACAACATTTATGTCTTATATTTTTTTCGGGATATTCCCTTTTGGTTTCAATTTTAAACTAGGTAATTTTGCTCAAACGGGAAGTCGTCATTTGTTTCATCTCTCTTTTGTTTTACTGGTGGGTACAAAGTTGACATGACAACCGCTTTACTCCCGCTACCTACAAGGAAGCAAGTAACAAGACTCTGTTAGTGTTTATCAAGATTGGTATATGGAACAGCTAGAGAAAGTCATGTGAAAGGAACACATCAGATATTTTTTGGGTGGAATGCAATACATAATAGGGAAAATCATTGAAATGAAGACAGAATTCACGTGATATGTGGCAGGGAAGTCCTAAAACAGTGAACTATTTGGTTACCATAGAGACGTGAGCGAGCAGACTTTTCTAATTACTATAATGTGTCTAGGCATGAGCTGCTATAGTGGCAGTGATAAGGTAGGCGGGGCCAAGGTCTCTCATGCTTATTATACTCGCAGCTTTTTATAAAATAAATTGCTATCTTATAACTAGTCATTTAATTTACCTCAAAACATGCAAAACAAAAACGAAGTACGTACTGAATAATGAACCAAAATTTCCGTGCGAAGTTACATGACCTTTCCGTAAATGTTCCAGAAACCGAGTCAGGTGGGACTGGCATTCAGGTGGTGCCGGGTTCGATTCCCGCGGCCGAATTTTGTTATTACTTTGTCTACACGTACTATGTACATTGTAAGTGTTTGCGAAGACTGCAGATTTTTTTAAAAAAATAATTTTTACAAAGAAGAATGTAACAATATTCATTAAAATGCCATTTTCTAAAGATATTTTCGTGACAAACGTAATGTGTATTTTGAATTTTCTGGGAATAATCTTTGAAGACCTAACTCTTAATTCTGGATGACTTTTACATAACTGGTAGACCGTAAGAGCTAGCAAAAACTGTACATCACGTTAAAACACACAATTTATGTTATGTACACTTTTTTCGTGAAGTTGACCATTTTTGAGATATTCCTTGTTATTGGTTTCTGTTTTTAAAATACAGGAATTTGTCAACTCCTGTCCATACAAACAAAGAAAGTTCAGTCACATTGCAACCAGCTTTTGACTTCACTTTATCCTAATGTACTCCCTCATTTCGCTTCTACTTACAAGAAAGCAAGTAATAAGAAACATTCTGTTAATGTTTATCTCGATTATCATGAAGTAGATAGAAGGATAATCTTTAGTAAATGTAATTTGTTGCAGAATACGTAAAGTGATGTTTACTACACGGTTGCTGTCGAATTGTTTACGTTTTTGGACCTCACGTTTTCTGTAGTAACGGAATCTGCATATCTCGGGGAAGTTGACCCAAAGCCCCAAAATAAAGTTTTCAAGACGTGACAATAAATTACACGGTGGAGTTCTTTGAACCCTAGGTGCGTGTCATTTGTGAGTCAACAAGGGACATGTCGCCGGGCGTGCTGCCGACGTGACGAGCGATTCCCGCCCTTAATCACGTTTAAACGATCGGTTACTTATGGAGAGCCCTGTCTCAGAAGTGGGGCACCTTGGAAACAACATTCCAGACGAATTTGCTACGATTCGGGAAAAGTTGGAAAGAGATAAATTCCTTGGGATAAAAAAATGAAGAGGCATTTAGAATTCCTGAAAGCTGTCTAATATGTGGAACGTAAGAGAGAAGATTGTCTGCTGGAGTTTTTTTGGTGGACGTGTTCAGATTTTGTGAGCAGAGCACATTTTGTAGCTAGCAAACCTGATATACAAGCTACCTCTAGCGTTCATGCAATAAGGGCGCACTGGTAACTAGCGTGAGTGTAATTACGATCTTCATTTGTTACTGTACTGCGCGAGAATAGTTACGATGTTCATTTGTTAGTACAATCCCAAGGCAAAATTTGTGAATATACGATGTTTGCTTGTTACAGAGACAAGTGTGTTTCCATGGTAACTAGCGCGAGTGTAATTGATAGTTGCGCTATTCATTTATTAGTGCATTTCCAAAGTAACAATCGTGAATATACGATGTTCACTTGTTTTGTGGAGGCATGTGCGTTTCCGTGGTAACTAGCTGGAGAATAAATCTGATGTTCATTTGTTGGTGCATTTTCAAGCTAAAAATCGTGAATATACGATGTTCGCTTGTTACAGAGACATACTAGCGCGAGTATAATTGATAATTGCGCTATTCATTTATTAGTGAATTTTCAAAGTAACAATCATGAATATACGATGCTCACTTGTTACAGAGGCATGTGCGTTTCCATGGTAACTAGCTGGAGAATAATTACGATGTTCATTTGTTAGTGCATTTTCATTGTGAATGTACGATGTTCATTTGTTACGGAGACATGTGTGTTTCCATGGTAACTAGCGAAAGAATAGTTACGTTGTTCATTTATTATTGCATTTCCAAGGTAACAATCGTGAATTTACGATGTTCACTTGTTACATTTCTATGGCAACTAGCGCGGTAATAATTAGCAATGTCCATTTATTAGTGTATTTCCCAGGTAACAATCGTAAATATACGGTGCTAATTTTTTACAGAGACAATTGCATTTATTACCATCACACACACACACACACACACACACACACACATAAATTATGTATATACATTATGAATGATGTTCATTTGTTATGGAGACAAGTGCATTTTTATGGTTACCATCCCGAGAATGTGATGTTCACTTTTTATAGAAAACAGTTTCATTTTATTGTTTGTGCCAACCAACCAGCTATTTGGCGCCGTATTAAGACCGCATATAAATAAAATAAACAATTTTAAGACGAAAACTTAATTTTAGTTTTTCTCTGAATTTCAAAACATTATTGGCATAATGGTAACTTGTTTAGTAAGGGCAGTGTGCCAAACAGTTAAGGAATTTCGGTAACACAATCTGATGTGTCCCATTCAAACGACTCCAACAAACTATTGTTAAAAAGCTTATTCTTCTGTCTACTCCATGCTAATCTAGGAAAACATTAACAGAAATAGTCTTATTACTTGCTTTCTTGTAAGTAGAAGCGAAATAAGGGAGTAGCATAAACTGATAGTCAAAATCTGGCTGCTATTTGACTGAAGTTCCTTTGTTTGTATGGACAGCAGTTGACAAATTCCTGTATGAGTGAAGTATAAGTTTTTCATAGCTGAAACCAATAACAAGGAATATCTCAAAAACGATCAACTCCACGAAAAAAATATATATAACATAAATTGTGTCTTTTAACGTGCTCTAAATTTTTTAAATGGTAAGCTGTTGTCCATCTCTTACGGTTTAGTAGTTATACAAAATTCCGTAAAATTCATTCCGAGTAATATAGTCTTCAGAGGCTATTCCCAGAAAATGCAAGATATACATTTTAGTTGTCAGGTAAATATCTTTAATATACGAAATTTTAATGAAAATCGTTAGAGTCATTTTTGAGAAAATCAAAATTTTCGAAAAAAGTTCCATGTAAACGGTAGTTCGGGGTGGGGGAATTTTCTCAAAATCTTCGTATCGCATCCCTGCAAGATAATAAAGTTAAATACCAAGTTTGGTATTTAACAGACCTTTCGCTTTTTACCTTTTTCTAAAAATGTGTTTTTTGGATTCATGGAATCTCAAAATATATATTTCCGGCGAAATCTCGGTAGCGGATTTCTGGGTACAATACAATACTTCCTCTATATAGTATTTACATAATACGTGTAGAGAAAGTAAAAATCTGAAAATGGATACTATGCGTTTGCATGGCAACGAAGTTGTGGTGCACACAGAACCAAGCCATGCTGAGAGCAAATATTCCACTCTTGCGCGAAAGGCGACCCGACTGTTATCAGGCACAATTAAATCATTATAAAAGTGAACTGCAGCTGAATGTCTTCATCCACTGGAGCTATTATCTCCAGGGAGTGACGTGTGTATACACTGGGAGGTCGTGGGTTCAACTCAACAGCGTTCAACACGGTTCAGTCACACAAAATATAATATTTGGTAAGGCGACATCGCAACTGGGACCGTTTATCAAGATATCCTTCAAACTGATGACACAGGAAGGTGATTGGTGTAACCAAGGACATCTATCAACTAGATACTCAAGCAGATGATACAGGAAAGTGACTGTGTAACTAAGGACATCTATCAACTAGATACTCAAGCAGATGTTACAGGAAAGTGACTATGTAACCAAGGACATCTATCAACAACATACTCAAGCAGATGATACAGGAAAGTGACTATGTAACTAAGGACATCTATCAACTAGATACTCAAGCAGATGATACAGGAAAGTGACTGTGTAACTAAGGACATCTATCAACTAAATACTCAAGCAGATGTTACAGGAAAGTGACTATGTAACCAAGGACATCTATCAACAACATACTCAAGCAGATGATACAGGAAAGTGACTATGTAACTAAGGACATCTATCAACTAGATACTCAAGCAGATGATACAGGAAAGTGACTATGTAACCAAGGACATCTATCAACTAGATACTCAAGCAGATGATACAGGAAAGTGACTGTATAACTAAGGACATCTATCAACAAGATACTCAAGCAGATGATACAGGAAAGTGACTATGTAACTAGGGACATCTATCAACTAGATACTCAAGCAGATGATACAGGAAAGTGACTATGTAACTAAGGACATCTATCAACTAGATACTCAAGCAGATGTTACAGGAAAGTGACTATGTAACTAGGGACATCTATCAACTAGATACTCAAGCAGATGATACAGGAAAGTGACTATGTAACTAAGGACATCTATCAACTAGATACTCAAGCAGATGATACAGGAAAGTGACTATGTAACTAGGGACATCTATCAACTAGATACTCAAGCAGCTGTTACAGGAAAGTGACTATGTAACTAAGGACATCTATCAACAAGATACTCAAGCAGATGATACAGGAAAGTGACTGTGTAACTAAGGACATCTATCAACAAGATACTCAAGCAGATGTTACAGGAAAGTGACTGTATAACTAAGGACATCTATCAACAAGATACTCAAGCAGATGTTACAGGAAAGTGACTATGTAACTAAGGACATCTATCAACTAAATACTCAAGCAGATGTTACAGGAAAGTGACTATGTAACTAAGGACATCTATCAACTAAATACTCAAGCAGATGTTACAGGAAAGTGACTGTGTAACCAAGGACATCTATCAACTAAATACTCAAGCAGATGTTACAGGAAAGTGACTATGTAACTAAGGACATCTATCAACTAAATACTCAAGCAGATGTTACAGGAAAGTGACTGTGTAACCAAGGACATCTATCAACTAAATACTCAAGCAGATGTTACAGGAAAGTGACTGTGTAACTAAGGACATCTATCAACTAAATACTCAAGCAGATGATACAGGAAAGTGACTGTGTAACTAAGGACATCTATCAACTAAATACTCAAGCAGATGATACAGGAAAGTGACTATGTAACCAAGGACATCTATCAACTAAATACTCAAGCAGATGATACAGGAAAGTGACTGTGTAACTAAGGACATCTATCAACAAGATCAACAACATACTCAAGCAGATGATACAGGAAAGTGACTGTGTAACTAAGGACATCTATCAACTAGATACTCAAGCAGATGATACAGGAAAGTGACTATGTAACCAAGGACATCTATCAACAAGATACTCAAGCAGATGTTACAGGAAAGTGACTGTATAACTAAGGACATCTATCAACAAGATACTCAAGCAGATGTTACAGGAAAGTGACTATGTAACTAAGGACATATATCAACTAAATACTCAAGCAGATGTTACAGGAAAGTGACTATGTAACTAAGGACATCTATCAACTAAATACTCAAGCAGATGTTACAGGAAAGTGACTGTGTAACCAAGGACATCTATCAACTAAATACTCAAGCAGATGTTACAGGAAAGTGACTATGTAACTAAGGACATCTATCAACTAAATACTCAAGCAGATGTTACAGGAAAGTGACTGTGTAACCAAGGACATCTATCAACTAAATACTCAAGCAGATGTTACAGGAAAGTGACTGTGTAACTAAGGACATCTATCAACTAAATACTCAAGCAGATGATACAGGAAAGTGACTGTGTAACTAAGGACATCTATCAACTAAATACTCAAGCAGATGATACAGGAAAGTGACTGTGTAACTAAGGACATCTATCAACAAGATCAACAACATACTCAAGCAGATGCTACAGGAAAGTGACTGTGTAACTAAGGACATCTATCAACAAGATACTCAAGCAGATGATACAGGAAGGTGACTGTGTAACCAAGGACATCTATCAACTAAATACTCAAGCAGATGATACAGGAAAGTGACTGTGTAACTAAGGACATCTATCAACAAGATCAACAACATACTCAAGCAGATGATACAGGAAAGTGATTGTGTAACTAAGGACATCTATCAACAAGATCAACAACATACTCAAGCAGATGATACGGGAAAGCGACTATGTAACCAAAGACATCTATAAACTAAATACTCAAGCAGATGATACAGGAAAGTGACTGTGTAACTAGGGACATCTATCAACAAGATACTCAAGCAGATGATACAGGAAAGTGACTATGTAACTAAGGTCATCTATCAACAAGATACTCAAGCAGATGTTACAGGAAAGTGACTGTAAGTGACTGTGTAACTAAGGACATCTATCAACTAAATACTCAAGAAGATGATACAGGAAAGTGACTATGTAACTAGGGACATCTATCAACAAGATACTCAAGCAGATGATACAGGAAAGTGACTGTGTAACTAAGGACATCTATCAACAAGATACTCAAGCAGATGATACAGGAAGGTGACTGTGTAACCAAGGACATCTATCAACTAAATACTCAAGCAGATGATACAGGAAAGTGACTGTGTAACTAAGGACATATATCAACAAGATCAACAACATACTCAAGCAGATGATACAGGAAAGTGATTGTGTAACTAAGGACATCTATCAACAAGATACTCAAGCAGATGATACGGGAAAGCGACTATGTAACCAAAGACATCTATAAACTAAATACTCAAGCAGATGATACAGGAAAGTGACTGTGTAACTAGGGACATCTATCAACAAGATACTCAAGCAGATGATACAGGAAAGTGACTATGTAACTAAGGTCATCTATCAACAAGATACTCAAGCAGATGATACAGGAAAGTGACTATGTAACTAAGGTCATCTATCAACAAGATACTCAAGCAGATGATACAGGAAAGTGACTGTGTAACCAAAGACATCTATAAACTAAATACTCAAGCAGATGATACAGGAAAGTGACTGTGTAACTAGGGACATCTATCAACAAGATCAACAACATACTCAAGCAGATGATACAGGAAGGTGACTGTATAACTAAGGACATCTATCAACTAGATACTCAAGCAGATGATACAGGAAGACGAACATAACATTTAGGAAAGCTCTCTTAATAAATATATTTTAAATGAGACTTTCGGTGTTTCATTAATACGAAGGCTATCCCAGAAGTACCCGACCTAACAAAGAAAGCACAAAAACATCTGTACATAGCCTCCTTTCAGCTGATACACTTTTCCCAATGGCGTCGATACCCTGTTTATAGTGACAGCTATCAAAATAGCCATCAACTGCACCTCTTCATTGTTGGCAGTTTTCTGGAAGGCAGCGGGACAATTTTAATTGATTATCTCAAAAAGGGAACTTGTTACAGCGTTTGAGTGATGAAATCGAGCAAAAACAGCCGCATTTAGCGAAAAAGAAAGTTCTGTTTCATCAAGACAATGTACCAGTTCACACGTTCATTATCGCCATGGCCAAAATCAATGAGTTAAAGTTCGAATTGCTTCCTCATGCACCTTATTCGCCAGAAGATTTGCCAACAATCTCCTATCACCAAGCAATTCTTCAAGTTTGGAAGCAGAAAATAACAATCAGAGGGGGCTAAATCTGGCGAATGGAGGAAGTCATCTTCTACCACCAAGCCATTTTTTCAAGTTCGGAAGCAGAAAATAACAATCAGAGGGGGCTAAATCTAGCGAATGGAGGAAGTTATCTTCTACCACCAAGCCATTTTTTCAACTTCGGAAGCAGAAAATAACAATCAGAGGGGGCTAAATCTGGCGAATGGAGTTCATGAGGAAGTTATCTTCTACCACCAAGCCATTTTTTCAAGTTTGGAAACAGAAAATAACAATCAGAGGGGGCTAAATCTGGCGAATGGAGTTCATGAGGAAGTTATCTTCTACCACCAAGCCATTCTTCAAGTTTGGAAACAGAAAATAACAATCAGAGGGGGCTAAATCTGGCGAATGGAGGAAGTCATCTTCTACCACCAAGCCATTCTTCAAGTTTGGAAGCAGAAAATAACAATCAGAGGGGGCTAAATCTGGCGAATGGAGGAAGTCATCTTCTACCACCAAGCCATTTTTTTCAAGTTCGGAAACAGAAAATAACAATCAGAGGGGGCTAAATCTAGCGAATGGAGGAAGTCATCTTCTACCACCAAGCCATTTTTTCAAGTTTGGAAGCAGAAAATAATAATCAGAGGAGGCTAAATCTGGCGAATGGAGTTCATGAGGAAGTTATCTTCTACCACCAAGCCATTTTTTCAAGTTTGGAAACAGAAAATAACAATCAGAGGGGGCTAAATCTGGCGAATGGAGTTCATGAGGAAGTTATCTTCTACCACCAAGCCATTCTTCAAGTTTGGAAACAGAATATAACAATCAGAGGGGGCTAAATCTAGCGAATGGAGGAAGTCATCTTCTACCCCCAAGCCATTCTTCAAGTTTGGAAGCAGAAAATAACAATCAGAGGGGGCTAAATCTGGCGAATGGAGGAAGTCATCTTCTACCACCAAGCCATTTTTTCAAGTTCGGAAACAGAAAATAACAATCAGAGGGGGCTAAATCTAGCGAATGGAGGAAGTCATCTTCTACCACCAAACCATTTTTTCAAGTTTGGAAGCAGAAAATAATAATCAGAGGGGGCTAAATCTGGCGAATGGAGTTCATGAGGAAGTTATCTTCTACCACCAAGCCATTTTTTCAAGTTTGGAAGCAGAAAATAATAATCACAGGGGGGGCTGGCGAATCAGGTTCATGTAGTTTGGGGTGGGGGGGGATTTTTCTCAAAATCTTCCTATCGCATCCCTGGAAGATACTAAACTTAAATACCAATACCAAGTTTTTTTGTTTTTTTTTCGTTTTTGAGCTATGCTGTCTACAGACACTGAGACACACACACGGACCTTTTTCCAAAAATACATAGTACATGTGCAGAAAGTAAAACTAAAGCGGTGTGTCAGAGACAAAACTCCGAGCTACTCAAGTACATGGCCACCTCTGTGAACAGGGTTACACGTTGTGGAACATGAGCAGCCCTAGATCCGAACAGGTGGTCTTCTTGTGGGAGATTGTAACGCCCCGCGGCCCTAACACCGACCCCCTACGGAGCTCTACCAGTAATTAAAAATGCTTGCCCAAGGATCTGAAACCCGTAACAAATTATAATGAATAGAAGGGAATTAACATGGCTGACGTAATTCCGCCACTGCTGCTACATTAGCAAATGCTCTGAAGCAAGTAAAAACTCAACTGTGCAGTTTAGACATCTTATATACCTACAAGTTTCAACTAAAATCTCATTTGTTCCACTCACTTATTACTTTTTCTACAAGCACATAGTCTATAGAGAAAGTACTGCATTTCACCCAAAATTTCGATACCGAGATTTCAACGAAAATGTATACTTTGAGATTCCCTGAGTCCAAAATGGTATGTTTAGAAAATCTCATTTGTTCCATTCACACGACTTTCTCTACCTATTCTGCAACAAACTATTCTTTTAAAATATTTTTACTTTCTCTACACGTACTATGAAGATAGTATATTCCATACGGAGATTTCAACGAAAATGTATTTTCTTGAGATCCTTGAGTCCAAAATAGTATGTTTAGAAAATCTGATGTGTTCCATTCACGACTTTCTCTAGCTGTCTGCAACAAACTACTGTTACAAAGGATTAATTACTTTCTCTACACGTACTATGTATCGAGAAGGTATTGTGCTTCACCCAAAAATTCGATACCGAAACTTTGCCGGCAATACATTTTTTGAGGCTCACTGAGTACAAAACCCATGTTTAGAAAATCTGAAAAAATTGGCAGAAACGGTCTTATTAACTAACTGCTTCCTTGTAAGTAGGAGAGAACTAAGGGAAAACACTAGGTGAAACCGATACGCTGGTTGCTAGGCGACTGAAGTTCCTTTGTTTGTGTGGACACGAGTTGACAAATTCCTGTATGAGAAAAGTATAAGGATTTCAAAGCTGAAACTAAAAACAAGGAATATCCCAAAAACGGTCAACTCCACAAAAATGTATACAACATAAATTGTGTGTTTTAACTAGTTCTACATTTTTATATGGTAAGTTTTTGTCTATCTCTTATAGTTTAGCAATTATGTAAAATTCCACAAAATGCATTCAGAATAAACATGTCTTAAGAGGATATTCTCAGAAAATTGAAGATGTACATTTAAGCTGTCACATAAATATCTCTAATATAAGAGATTTTAATCAAAATCAGCAGAAGCATTCTTGAGAAAATAAAACATTTTCAAAATTGTTTCCATGTAAAGGGTTGGGGGATTTTCATGAAAATCTTCATGTCGTATCCTTGGAAGTTACCAAACTTAAATACCAAGTTTGGTATTTAACGGACTTTTCGTTTTTGAGTAATGCTGCCCACAAACATTTTCTAAGAATGATCCTTTTATATTCTAGAGGTCTCAAAACACGTGAAATGTGGGCACAGAATTTTTGGTTAATGAAGTTGTTAAGCGTTGTTGAGGGCGCAGGACCGGGTTCGGTTGGAAACCATCGTGACGTCACACACGCTGCTGTTCAACTCACGGGGACTAATAGATACGAGCCCCTGTTTTGCTGCCTTTCTAAAGAAACGGGCACATGTGACGCGCGCTTTACTTTCGGCAAGAAATGCGCGTTAAACAGAAGCTTGGCGATGTGAATACACACAGTGACGAGGGAAACATTCACGTCTTAACTAATGCATGTTTTAAAGAAAACCTCACATCATTTTCCATACCAATTCTGCAACAAACTTTCCTTACAAAAGCTTATCCTTCGTGCTAATCGATGTAAAGATTAACAGAAATAGTCTTATTACTTGCTTCCTTGCAAGTAGAAGGGAATATACTAGACTAAAGTGATAGTCAAATGCTTTAAAATATGGTTGCTATAAGAAACAATTGAAGTTCTGTTTTCTTTGCGTAGCCAGGAATAAAATAGAAGGTATATTAAACGAAAGATTACCCCCGGAACCGGCAACGCCATAATCTTAAAGATATCACAATTCACCAATGTGGGGACTCCCATAAACAAAGTATTATATTGCATACACAATCTAATGAAAAGTAGAATTGGGAATTATAATGTTATTATTGTATACTGTATCATATAATAGGGAGCTCAACCTTGGGGAATATTGTCGCTCTCCGTGGTGTAACGGCTATCATGAAACCTTCAAGGTCACGGGTTCAAACCCGGCGGAGGACGATGGATTTTTTTGCGCGTAAAAATTGTTAGCATAGCTTCCTTTGGAAGCGAAGTAAACCCGCAAAAGAACCTCAAACCTGATAAAGAGGCCTCTGAGCAAATTTAAGCGATCTTTCATGCCCAATTTAAAATGGGACGCTGAGACCCACAGTATTTAAAGAGCGTCCATAAATAATACTCCGTGTGCATTCTTTTTACATTTATTTGCGTTATTTGTCTATAAAATTCGATTAGCCGAACATTTTGTGCTTTCAAAAAAACGAATAGGTTTTTGGCGGTAGAAAAAAATGTCATGTGCATTGACAAACCGGTACCACGTGACAATAAATACCTTGATAGCAATGTTGAGAAATAGAGTAAGGTGGTGTAACTTTGTAAATAGAGTTTTGTGTTGATAACTTTCGTTATGTGAAATCATCTGTCGCTTTCTGAATGACCCTAGCATGTTTAAATGATACATTTTCTAAAGTTACCAAATTAGCCCCAGTTTAAGGTAAACGGTTCAGTACTGTACTATGGTGGTGGAGAGGGGAACCTGGTCACGTGACTGCCAATATTGGGAAGATCTGACCTGTGAGGTGATAGTGTAGAGGTGACTGACTGACTGACTTTGGCAGGAAGCGCTCGACAGGAAGTGCTAATGACAATTGTAAGACTTCGATTTCATACAGATGAAAACTGTCAAGGTCAACTCTGCTGCGAGACCACACAACACTACAGGGTGTTACTCAACAACACTCAAATAACGCCAAAGACCGTAGATTGCTCTGATATAAACAATGTGACATAGGACATGCATGATATCAGCTGCTGAAGCAAAACCGGTTCAAAAATCTCATGTGTTCCATTCACATGACTTTCTCTACATCTTTGCAACAAATTCTTCTTAAAAAAGCATATTCCTCTGTCTATTTCACGAAAATCGACACAAACAAACACAAACAGAAACTGTCTTATTACTTGCTTCCTTGTTAGTAGGAGAGAGGACGATCAATGGAATTGGTGAAATGATACTCAAATGATCTCGGGGTCCATGGAGCTTAAAGTTACTTTAACCTGGTTGGTCATATCGGACGATGAATGAAATTGGTGAAATGATACTCAAATGATCTCGGGGTCCATGGAGCTTAAAGTTACTTTAACCTGGTTGGTCATATCGGACGATGAATGAAATTGGTGAAATTATCTCGGGGTCCATGGAGCTTAAAGTTACTTTAACCTGGTTGGTCATATCGGACGATGAATGAAATTGGTGAAATGATACTCAAATGATCTCGGGGTCCATGGAGCTTAAAGTTACTTTAACCAGGTTGGTCATATCGGACGATGAATGAAATTGGTGAAATGATACTCAAATGATCTCGGGGTCCATGGAGCTTAAAGTTACTTTAACCTGGTTGGTCATATCGGACGATGATTGAAATTGGTGAAATGATACTGAAATGATCTCGGGGTCCATGGAGCTTATAGTTACTTTAACCTGGTTGGTCATATCGGACGATGAATGAAATTGGTGAAATGATACTCAAATGATCTCGGGGTCCATGGAGCTTAAAGTTATTCGACATTCTTCTTCTCAGAATAAGGGAAAACCCCGAAAATAACCTTATCTGGTTAACTCACCATAACAGAGATTCGAACTCACGACCTTTTGAATGTGAGGCAGACACGCTACCACCACACTACCCAGGTGGGGTGGTAGCGTGGTGAAGGTATTGTATTGCACACAAAAATTTGATACCGAGATTTCACCGGAAATATATGTTTTGGGTCCCCCTGAATTCAGAGAAAGCATTTTCAGAAAAAGGTCCGTGTGTGTGTGTGTGTGTGTGTGTGGTCAGCATAGCTCAAAAACGAAAAGACCGTTAAACATCAAACTTGGCATTTAAGTTTGGTATCTTCCAAGGATGCGACACGAAGATTTACAACAAAATCCCCCGCCCCAGCTACCCTTTACATGGAAAAAGTTTCTAAAATTTTGATTTTCTCAAAAATGACTCTAACGATTTTGATTAAAATCTCTTATATTTAAGATATTTATACTCCAGATAAAATGTATAAATTTACTTTTCTGGGAATAGCCTCTGAAGACCTCTTTATTCTGGATGTCTTTTTATTGAAGTTTGTATAGCTGGTAAACCGCAAGAGATAGACAAAAACTGACTACACAAGGATCAGGATAAAACACATAATTTGTGTTCTATACATTTTTTTCGTGGAGTTGACCGTTTTTGAGATTTTCTGAGTTTTTAATTTCACCTTTATAAAACTTATAATTTTCTCATACAGGAATTTGTCAACTCGTGTCCATACAAACAAAGGAACTTCAGTCACGTAGCAACCATCTTTTGACTATCACTTTAAGCTATGGTACTCCCTTATTTCGCTTCTACTTACAAGGAAGCAAGTAATAGACAGAAGAACAGGCTTTTATAATAATATTTTGTTGCAGATATGCTGCCAGGTATTGTTCGAGAAGCGACTGTACCAGAAGGTTTCGCGTTCACAAACCGGCAGTAAACCAGAAACAAAAATTTCCCTGCCTAACCTTCTTAAACATTAATTTTCCCTTGAAGCAACCACGATAATAATTCATGGACGGCAGTTAAACAGCCCCAGCTACATTGTTACGAGGGTTACGGGTTCGAAGCCTCCATCAATCATGTTGCTCGGAACTACACCCACCCAATCACTGTTGCCAACCGTTGTGTGACAAAACTGGCTTTATCTCGTTCCAACAAATCTTCATAAACTCTCAGTAATCCACATTTAAGGCGCGTTCGCTACATCGGATCAAATATTAGTGGCTTTGTGAAATCTGATGTGTTTCATTCATGTGACTTTCTCTACATCTCTGCAACAAATTATTGTTAAAAAGCTTATGCTTCTATTTACTTCATGTTAATCGAGAAAACATTAGCAGAAATTGTCTTATTACTTGCTTCCTTGTAAGTAGAAGCGAAATAAGGGAGTACATAGGTTAAAGTGATAGTCAAAAGCTGGTTGCTATGTGACTGAAGTTCCTTTGTATGGACACGAGTTAACAAATTCCTGTATGAGAAAAGTATAAGTTTTTTGAAAGTGAAATCACCCTCCGTGGTGTAATGGTTACCATGCTAACTTCATATACCCAAGGTCGCGGGTTCAAACCCGGCGGAGGACGATGGATTTTTTCGGGTGTTAAAATCCTTAGCATGGATGCCTTCGGAACGAAATTAAAGCCGTTGGTCCCGTGTCGTAGATTTACGGCACGTAAAAGAACCTCAAGCCTGATAGAGAGGCCTCTGAGCAAAATTAAACGGTCTTTCACGCCCAATTTAGAATGGGACGCTGAGAACCACAGCAGTTAAAGAGCGTCCATAAACAACACGCCATTTACATTTTATTTTTCAAAGCTGAAACCAAAAACTAGGAATGTCTCACAAATTATGAAGTCCAGCAAAAAAAAAAAAAAAAAAAATATATATATATATATATATATATATACATAATTGTGTGTTTTAATGTGCTCTACATTTTTGTTCATCTCTTACGGTGTAGCAGTTATGCAAAATTTCGTAAAATTCATTCAGAATTAAGTAGTCTTCAGAGGCTATTCCCAGAAATTTCAAGGTATGCACTTTATTTGTCAGGTAAATATCTTTAGTATACGATATTTTAATCAAAATCGTTAGAACCATTTTTAAGAAAAACAAAATTTTCGGGAAATTTTCCATGTAAAGGGTAGTTAGGAGTGGGGTGGGGATTTTCTTGAAAATCTTCGTGTCGCATCCTTGGAAAATACTCACTTAAATACCAAGTTTGGTTTTTAATGGTATTTTCGTTTTTGAGCTATGCTGCCCACAGACACACACACACGCGCACACACGGACCTTTTTCTAAAAATGCTTATTTATAGATTTAACCATTTCCAATATATTCGTTTTTATTGGTTTGAGTTTTAAATTAGGTACATAAACTTTTCTAAAACCGGAAGTCGTTATTCATTTCACATTTCCTTTGTGTTACTCCTGGCTATGGAAAGAGAACCGAGTTTCAATGGCAATTCAGCTCAACTATTAAAGCGGCAATGCAAAGGCGAGATAAGACAATTTGAACCAATCGCGGTCATCTGACTGGAGCGATATTGTCGAAACATCTTATCGCAGCTGATGTTCGTTTCTTTGAAATGTTGACGTTCGTTTGTTTAATCTCCTGTCTTGGTAACAAGGTGACAGCCAACCTTCACTTTTAATAACTGTCAGTTCCACAATTGTACTTTCAATTAATTCAGTTACAATGTTTATTTAAAGTTTTATCAGTTCATAATGTATTTAGTTCAAAAAAGGAGTGAAAATAATCATTATTTGTATTTCTTATGTATGAGATGAGTGCAATAACCTCAAATAAAATAATTTCCAGTTCACGTATTAGTTATTAAAAGCTGAAGTAAAATAATTGTTCCCTGTTTCTAGTGTTACTATCAACACTGTCGGACATATCATATTTAAGGAAGCAGTGAAGAAAGAAAGGAAAGAAAAAGAACATTGTGTAAATAAAGATGGTGGTCATGTATCATTTGGGAACTAATGTAAGTATTACAATGATAACCTTCCTATGTTATATTATAATAGTCTATTGTCTTATCAAACACAACTCGCGTTTTCATCTCCTAGCACAATTATGTACAAGATGGTGGTCATGTATCATTTGAGAACTAATGTAAGTATTACAATGATAACCTTCCTATGTTATATTATAATAGTCTATTGTCTTATCAAACACAACTCGCGTTTTCATCTCTTAGCACAATTATCAACAAGATGGTGGTCATGTACCATTTGAGAACTAATGTAAGTATTACAATGATAACCTTCCTATGTTATATTATAATAGTCTATTGTCTTATCAAACACAACTCGCGTTTTCATCTCTTAGCACAATTATCAACAAGATGGTGGTCATGTAGCATTTGAGAACTAATGTAAGTATTACAATGATAACCTTCCTATGTTATATTATAATAGTCTATTGTCTTATCAAACACAACTCGAGTTTTCATCTCCTAGCACAATTATCAACAAGATGGTGGTCATGTACCATTTGAGAACTAATGTAAGTATTACAATGATAACCTTCCTATGTTATATTATAATAGTCTATTGTCTTATCAAACACAACTCGAGTTTTCATCTCTTAGCACAATTATCAACAAGATGGTGGTCATGTATCATTTGAGAACTAATGTAAGTATTACAATGATAACCTTCCTATGTTATATTATAATAGTCTATTGTCTTATCAAACACAACTCGAGTTTTCATCTCTTAGCACAATTATCAACAAGATGGTGGTCATGTATCATTTGAGAACTAATGTAAGTATTACAATGATAACCTTCCTATGTTATATTATAATAGTCTATTGTCTTATCAAACACAACTCGAGTTTTCATCTCCTAGCACAATTATCAACAAGATGGTGGTCATATACCATTTGAGAACTAATGTAAGTATTACAATGATAACCTTCCTATGTTATATTATAATAGTCTATTGTCTTATCAAACACAACTCGAGTTTTCATCTCTTAGCACAATTATCAACAAGATGGTGGTCATGTATCATTTGAGAACTAATGTAAGTATTACAATGATAACCTTCCTATGTTATATTATAATAGTCTATTGTCTTATCAAACACAACTCGAGTTTTCATCTCTTAGCACAATTATCAACAAGATGGTGGTCATGTATCATTTGAGAACTAATGTAAGTATTACAATGATAACCTTCCTATGTTATATTATAATAGTCTATTGTCTTATCAAACACAACTCGAGTTTTCATCTCTTAGCACAATTATCAACAAGATGGTGGTCATGTATCATTTGAGAACTAATGTAAGTATTACAATGATAACCTTCCTATGTTATATTATAATAGTCTATTGTCTTATCAAACACAACTCGAGTTTTCATCTCTTAGCACAATTATCAACAAGATGGTGGTCATGTATCATTTGAGAACTAATGTAAGTATTACAATGATAACCTTCCTATGTTATATTATAATAGTCTATTGTCTTATCAAACACAACTCGAGTTTTCATCTCTTAGCACAATTATCAACAAGATGGTGGTCATGTATCATTTGAGAACTAATGTAAGTATTACAATGATAACCTTCCTATGTTATATTATAATAGTCTATTGTCTTATCAAACACAACTCGAGTTTTCATCTCCTAGCACAATTATCAACAAGATGGTGGTCATATACCATTTGAGAACTAATGTAAGTATTACAATGATAACCTTCCTATGTTATATTATAATAGTCTATTGTCTTATCAAACACAACTCGTGTTTTCATCTCCTAGCACAATTATCAACAAGATGGTGGTCATGTATCATTTGAGAACTAATGTAAGTATTACAATGATAACCTTCCTATGTTATATTATAATAGTCTATTGTCTTATCAAACACAACTCGTGTTTTCATCTCCTAGCACAATTATCTACAAGATGGTGGTCATGTACCATTTGAGAACTAATGTAAGTATTACAATGATAACCTTCCTATGTTATATTATAATAGTCTATTGTCTTATCAAACACAACTCGAGTTTTCATCTCCTAGCACAATTATCAACAAGATGGTGGTGATGTAGCATTTGAGAACTAATGTAAGTATTACAATGATAACCTTCCTATGTTATATTATAATAGTCTATTGTCTTATCAAACACAACTCGTGTTTTCATCTCCTAGCACAATTATCTACAAGATGGTGGTCATGTACCATTTGAGAACTAATGTAAGTATTACAATGATAACCTTCCTATGTTATATTATAATAGTCTATTGTCTTATCAAACACAACTCGAGTTTTCATCTCCTAGCACAATTATCAACAAGATGGTGGTCATGTACCATTTGAGAACTAATGTAAGTATTACAATGATAACCTTCCTATGTTATATTATAATAGTCTATTGTCTTATCAAACACAACTCGTGTTTTCATCTCCTAGCACAATTATCAACAAGATGGTGGTCATGTACCATTTGGGAACTAATGTAAGTATTACAATGATAACCTTCCTATGTTATATTATAATAGTCTATTGTCTTATCAAACACAACTCGAGTTTTCATCTCTTAGCACAAACACTCGTGCTATTGTTACTTATAATCGTGTAGCACTTTAGCCTAGTGAATTCTATTATTTCCCTTCTATTTCTAAGGAACTAAGTAATAAGATCATTTATTCCACAATTTCAGGTTCATCTTTATTACTTCCTCTACACATACTATGTACATAGTGTACCCAAAAATTCGATACGAGATTTCACCGGAAATGCATGTTTTGGGTCCAAAAAAGTCCGCGTGTGCATGACTGTGTGTCTGTGTGTGTTTGTGGACAGTATAGCTCAAAAACGAAATTACCTTTAAATACCAAGTTTGGTATCTTCCAAGGACACGAAGATTTTCAAAAAACTCCCCCACCCCCCAACTACCCTGTACATGAAACTTTTTTCGAAAATATTGATTTTCTCAAAAAATGGCTCCAACGATTTAGATCAAAATGTTACATGTTAAAGATATTTACCTGACAAATAAAATGTATAACTTGAGTTTTCTGGCAATAGCTTCTGAAAACTACTTTATTCTGGATGCATTTTACAAAATTTTGCATAACTGATAAACAGTAAGAGATGAACAAAAACTTACCATACAAAAAATGTAGAGCACATTAAAACACACAATTATATTATTTACATTTTTTTCGTGAAGTTGATCATTTTTGACGTATTCCTTGTTTTTGGTTTCAGCTTTGAAAAACTTATACTTTTCTCATACAGGAACTTGTCGACTCGTGTCCATACAAACAAAGGAACATCAGTCACATAGCAACCAGCTTTTCATTATCACTTTAACCTATGATACTCCCTTATTTCACTTCTACTTACAAGGAAGCAAGTAATAAGACTATTTCTACTATTTTTTTCTCCATTAGCATGAAGTAAATAGAAGCATAACATTTTTAACAATAATTTGTTGCAGAGATGTAGAGAAAGTCATGTGAATGGAACTCATCTGATTTTTAAGAATACTTCGTTGGCAGAACGGGTAGAGTTATATGAGTGGAAAACCTAAAGCTTTTAAATATTACATTTTAAAATGTTTGGTGTCGTGTAAAGTGTCGTTTTCCTCACAGTTTTTACCCCAGTGACAAAGTAGCGTGTAACAAGGTTTATCTGTTTGTAAAGCGCCCCCCCCCCCCCCTCTCGTGGTCTGACATTCACTCGATCGTGAAAACAAAAGCGCAGAGGGCGTGTATTGCTGCATGTGCAATAGCATGCTTTTATTATTTTTCCTCTGCTACTCGTAAATTTTTAAAACCGTTTTACTACATTAGTTTTTATCTGCCTGTTGCACCTCCCCCCCCCCCGCCTGATTGATTTACATGACGTTTATGGGAGACAAACCCGGCATAAGCTCAGCTCTGTTCTTGTTTAGCCACCGTTACCATGGTAATGCACCTCTTTTGTTTTCCTGCTGCAATATGGTTACCTTAGTGTTCCTACCTAGCCGTTACCTTTTTACTTTCTCTACAGATACTATGTACTAGTGTATAGAGAAGATATTGCATTCCACCCAAAAATTCGATACTGAGATTTCACCGGAAATACATGTTTTAGAGTCCCCTGTATAAAAAAAACATTTTCACAAAAAGGTCCATGTGTGTGTGTGTGTTTGCGTGTGTGTGTCTGTGAACACGATAACTCAAAAACGAAAAGTCGGTAAAATACCAAAGTTGATATTTAAGTTTAGTATCTTCCAGGGATGCGACATGAAGATTTTGAGAAAAATGCCTCCAACCTAAACTACGTTTTATATGGAAAAAATTTCGAATTTTTTTTTTAAAAATGGCTCTAAAGATTTTGATTAAAATACCAAATATTAAAGCCATTTCTATCACAAATAAAATGTATATCTTGAATATTCTGGGAATAGCTTCTAAGGACCTATTTATTCTGGATGACTTTTACTTAATTTGGTATAACTAGTAAACCGTAAGAGATAGACAAAAACTTACAATACAAAAAATGTAGATCTCGTCAAAACACACAATTTATGTCCTTTACGTTTTTGTTTTGGAGGTAACCCTTTCTAAGATATTCCTTGTTATTAGTTTCAATAGTGAAGTACTTATACTTTTCTCAGACAGGAAGTGTCCGTTTTTCTTTTGTTCTACTCCTTCGCAAGCAAAGAAGCGATTTGCAATGACAATCGTATAACGACAGGTTTTAAAGCATTTGACTACCACTTTAGCCTAATGCATTCCCTTAGTTCCATTCTTCTTGTAAGGATCTAAGTAATAAAATTCTGCTAATGTTTATCTCGATTAGCATTGTGTTGAAGGAAGAATAATCTTTTGTAAGAAGTTTATATGCAGAGTACCTAGAGAAAGTCATGTGAGTGTAACACATCTGATTTTTTTAGAAATGTTTTTTTTTTCAGGAGATCCTAAAACATATTTCCAGTGAAGTTGTTGTATCGAATTTTGGGTGGAATACAGTACCTTCTCTACGTACTTTGTATAGTGAAGATACGTGCTAAGGAATTGAGAATCGCTGCAAGGACTGGGAGAGCAGAGTTACGAGATAAAAGCTATTTACCAAGCTCGTGTTGTAACATACCGTTACACCTACTGAGGAAGTGTCCGTACTTGTACTCAAACCCGTCTCGGTTCGACTCCTGAAGTCCTAATCGACCGACATTCTTGCCTTATCTTAAATTCCGAGCAGTCTGTCACATAAGAAAAAGAAGGGGCATTTAACAAAAGCCGAAAAGCAACCGGACATGTAGAGAATGAAAAAAAGATCAAAACAAATTAGAACAAATGTACTCGAGAATTTCAACAAGCCTTCCATTTTAATGCAAGGCTGAAGGAGGACCGCTTTCAATTTTTTTTTCAACAGACATATTTCTGTATCATTTTCTTTTTCCGCGACTTTTGAAAACTTAAAGGCACGAAATATTTTTCCTGACAACTCGCCTGTGGGAAGACAATCGCGAGTCTTTTGTTTCTGCGTTTCCCCCCTCCACTGCCCGTCTGTTTCGCTTTTAATGTTCTGCGCTTGTATTGTCCACAGAGAAAAACAAAAGCCTGCCGAACATTGCTTGGCGTATTTTGCTGCGATGGGAATATCAAAATTTCTGAAAGAGAAAGAGAGAGGGAGCGAAAAAATGTCGGCTTTGGGAAACAAGGATCGAGATCTGGTAATTGGAATCTTGAATAGTTGGTTCGAATCCCAGAAAGTTGTGATCAATAGAGGTTAGAGCTCTTGAGGCCTATCTTATTGCAGGACAAAATGTCCGCCTTGAGAAATAAGAACTGGATTTCGTAAGTGAATCTTGAATAGTTGGTTCGAATCCCAGAAAGTTGTGACTAAAAGAGTATCGACCTCTTGAAACTGACTTTTACTTTCTCTAACCCGTATGTACAATGTACATAGTGGATACAGAAGGAACTGTATTCCATCCAAAACTTCGATACCGAGATTTTGAGGACCCCTGTGTACGAAAGAAGCTTTTTTAGAAAAAGGTTCACGTGTGTTTGTCTGTGTACAGCATAGATCAAAATCGAAAAGTCGGTAATACCAAACATGGTGTTTAAGTTCAGTATTATTTAAGGATGCGATACGAAGATTTGAAAGGCAATCCCCCCTTTGTATGGAATATTTTTCGAAATCTTTGCTTTTCTCTTAAATGTATTTAAAGCTCTTGATTACAATACTGTATACTAAAGATATTTACATCACAAGTGAAATGTGAATTTTCTGGGAATAGTCTCTGCGGACCTCTTTATTCTGGATAACAGATAGACAAAAAAATATGGATCTCGTTAAAACAGACAATTCATATACATTTTACTTTCTCTACACGTACTATGTACATAGTGTATAGAGAAGCTATTGTATTGCACCCACATTTTCGATAGGAGATTTCACCGGAAATACATACTTTGAGACCTCCTGAATAAAAAAAAGCATTTTTAGAAAAATGTCCGTGAGTGTGTGTGTGTGGGGGGGGGCAGAATAGCTAAAAGACAAAAACTCCATTAGGAACCAAACTTGGTTTTTAGGTCTGGACCTGAAAACTCCAGCAGACCACGGCTTCTCAGCCCGGAAAATTCTTCTAGTTATAATTTGGACTCCGGCCGAGAAATTCTTCTAGTTATAATTTGGACTCCGGCCGATAAATTCTTCTAGTTATAATTTGGACTCCGGCCGAGAAATTCTTCTAGTTATAATTTGGACTCCGGCCGAGAAAGCTTACAACTACTGATTAAGAAATAGTCTTATTACTTGCTTCCTTGTAAGTAGAAGGAAAATAAGGGAGTACACTAGGTTAAAGTGATGGTCTAATGTTTTAAAATGTGGTTGCTATGGGATTGAAATCCGTTTCTTTGCAGCGCGAAGAGCTGACAAATTCCCATAGGAGAAAAACATTTTAAAATTGAAACCAACAATGGCCAACTCATGAAAAAAAATAATATGACATAAATTGTGTGCTTTAAAGTGATCTACGTCTTTTGTGTAATAAGTTTTTGTCAATCTCTTAGGGTTTACCAGTTATACAAAAGTCATCCAGAATGAAGAGGTCTTCAGAGGCTCTTCCCAGAAAATTAACATATGTATATTTAATATATGGTATATTAATCAAAATCATTACTGCAATTTTTGGGAAAATTTAATAATTCGAAAAATGTTTCATATAAGGTGTAGTTGGAGTTAGGGGAGAGTTTGAAAATCTTATATCGCACCTTGGAAGATGAAGTTAATATAAAAATATTGATATTTAACGGACTTTTGAGTTATGGTGTTCTCTCTCTCTCTCTCTCTCTCTCTCTCTCCCTCTCACTTACAAGAATACTTTTTAAAAATGCTTTCTTTTATTTCTATTTACTTTCTCTATACGCACTATGTACATAGTGTATGGAGAAGGTATTTTATTTCATCCAAAAATTCGATATCGAGATTTCACCGGAAATACATGTTTTAGGGTACCCTTTTTTTAAAAAAAAAAAAATTCGGAAAAAGGTCCGTGTGTGTGTGTGTGTCCCTGTGTCTGTGAACACGATAACTCCAAAACGAAAAGTCGGTAAAATACCAAACTTGGTATTCGAGTACAGTATCTTCCAGAGATGCGACATGAAGATTTTGAGAAATATCCCCCCACCACCAACTTCCCTTTACATGGAACTTTTTTCTAAAATTTTGAGTTTCTCAAAAATGATCCTAACGATATTGATTAAAATTTCGTATATCAAAGATATTTATCTTACAAATAAAATGTATATCTTGAATTTTCTGGGAATAGCCTCTGAAGACTACTTTATTCGGAATCAATTTTACGGAATTTTGCATAACTGCTAAACCGTAAGAGATGAACAAAAACTTAGCCAACAAAAATGTAGAGCACACTAAAGCACACAATTTATGTTGTATACATTTTTTTCGTGGAGTTCGTCGTCTTTGAGACATTCCTTGTTTTTGGTTTCTGCTGTGAAAAACTACTTTTCTCACACAGGAATTTGTCAACTCGTGTTCATACAAACTAAGGAAGTTCAGTCACATAGCAACCAGCTTTTGACTATCACTTTAACCTATGCTACTCCCTTATTTCGCTTCTACTTACAAAAAAGCAAGTAATAAGACTATTTCTGCTATTTTTTCTCAATTAGCATGAAGTAAATAGAAGCATAGCTTTTTAACGATAATTTGTTGCAGAGAGGTGGAGAAAGTCATGCGAATGTAACATATCGGATTTGTACTTTCTCTAGCACCATGATTGCCCTCCGTGATGTAATGGTTACCATGCTGACTTCATATACCCGCGGGTTCAAACCCGGCGGAGGACGATGGATTTTTTCGGGTGTAAAAATCCTTAGCATGGCTACCTTCGGAAGGGAAGTAAAGCTGTTGGTCCCGTGTCGTAAATTTACGGCACGTAAAAGAACCTCAAGCCTGATAAGAGATAAAACTAAGCGGTCTTTCACGCCCAGTATAGACTGGGACGCTGAGAACCACAGCAGCTAAAGAGCGTCCATAAATAAAACAACATTTGCATTCCTAGCACCGTATGTACAATGTACATAGAGATAGAGAAGGTATTGCACTCCACCCAAAAATTCGATACCGAGATTTCACCGGAAATATATGTTTTAGGCTCCCCTGTATCCAAGAAAAGCATTTTCAGAAAAAGGTCCGTGTGTGTGTCCGTGTACCTGTGAACACGATAACTCAAAAACGAAAAGTTGGTAAAATACCAAAGTTGATATTTATGTTTAGTATCTTCCAGGGATGCGACACGAAGATTTTGAGAGAAATCCCCTCACCCCAAAGTACCCTTTACATGGAACTTTTTTCGAAATTTTTTATTTTCCTAAAAATGGCTCTAACGATTTTGATTAAAATATCGTATATTAACGTTATTTACCTAAGAAATAAAATGTATATTTTGATTTTTCTAGGAATAGCCTCTGAAGACTACTTTATTCTGGATGAATTTTACGGAATTGTGCATTACTGCTAAACCGTAAGAGATGGACAAGAACTTACTCCGTTAAAAATGTAGAGCACGTTAAAACACACAATTTATGTCATATACAATTTTTTCGTGGAGTTGATCATTTTTAAGATATTCTTAGTTTCTCGCTTCTGCTTTGAAAAACATACTTTCCTCATACAGAAATTTGTTAACTCCTGCCCATACAAGCAAAGGAACTTCAAACACATAGCAACCAGCTTTTGACTATCACTTTAACCTATGGTACTCTCTCTTTCGCTTCTTCTTACAAGCAAGCCAATAATAGGATCATTTCTGCTAAGGTTTCTCGATTAGCATGAAGTAAAGAGAATCATAAGCTTTTTAACTACAATTTGTTGCAGAGATGTAGAGAAAGTCATGTGAATGGTACACATCAGATTATTTTGAAAAGTTTCAAAACATCCCTAAAGTGAATTTGTGCATACCTGAAGGAGAACGTATTCCATTCAAACATTCGATACTAAGATTTCACCGGAAATACACGTTTTAGGGTCCCCTGAATAAAAAATCTGATGTGGTTCATTCGCATAACTTTCTTTAGCTGTTCCAAATGCAAGCTATTCTCACAAAAAGCTTATTCTTCTGTTTACTTGATGCTAATCAAGATAAACATTAACAGAAATAGTCTTATCACTTGCTTCCTTGTAAGTAGAAGGGAAATAAGGGACTACACTAGGATAAAGTGACAGTCAAAAGCTGGTTGCTATGTGACTGAAGTTCCTTTGTTTGTCTGGCCATGAGCTGACAAATTCCTGTATGAGAAAAGTATAAGTTTTTCAAAGCTGAAACCAAAAACAAGGAATATCTAAAAAATGATCAACTTCACGAAAAAATGAATATAACATAAATTGTGTGTTTTAATATGCTCTACGTTTACTACGCTTTTGCACATCTCTAACGGTTTAGCAGTTATGCAAAATTCCATAAAATTCATTCAGAATAAAGAAGTATTCAGAAGCTATTCCCAGAAAATTCAAGATATACATTTTATTTGGCATGTAAATATCTTAAATATGAGAGATTTTAATCAAAATCCTTGGAGCCACTTTGGGAAAATGAACATTTTTGAACACAGTTCCATGTAAAGGTTAGGTGGGGGATTTTCTTGAAAATCTTCGTGTCGCATCCTTGGAAGATACCAAACTTAAATACCAAGTTTGGTATTCAAAGGTCTTCTCGTTTTTGACTTATGATGTCCAAAGACACCGACACGGACACGGACACGGACCTTTTTGTAAAAATCTGGTGTGTTCCATTCACATGACTTTCTCTACATCTCCGCAATAAATTAGTTTTAAAAAGCTTATTCTTGTATGAACTTCCTGCTAATCGAGAAAAAAATAGCAGAAATAGTCTTATTACTTGCTGCCTCGTAAGTAGAAGGGAAATAAGATAGTAACATAGGTTAAAGTGATAATGAAAAGCTGGTTGCTATGTGACTGAAGTTCCTTTGTTTGTATGCACAGGAGTTCACAAAATCCTATGTGAGAAAAGTATGTTTTTTATAGCTGAAACGAAAAACAACGAAAAATATGTATATAACATATATTGTGAGTCTTAACGTGCTCTACATTTGTTGTGTGGTAAGTTCTGGTCCATCTCCTACGGTTTAGCAGTTATGCAAAATTCCGTAAAATTGACCCAGAATAAAGTAGTCTTCAGAGGCTATTCCCAGAAAATTCAAGATATACATTTTATTTGTCAGGTAAATATCTTTAATATACGATATTTTAATGAAAATCGGTAGAGCCATTTTTTAGAAAATCAAAATGTTCGAAAAAAGTTGTATGTAAACGGTAGTTTGGGGTGGAGGGATTTTTCTCAAAATCTTCGTGTCGCATCCCAGGAGGATACTAAACTTACATACCAAGTTTGGTATTTTACCGACTTTTCGTTTTTGAGCTATCGTGTTCAATGACACACGGACACACACACACAAAATTTCGATACCGAGATTTCACCTGAAATACATGTTTTGGGTTCTCCTGAATCCAAAAAAATAATGTTTACATAAAGATCCGTATTTGTGTGTGCCTGTGGTCAGCATAGCTCAAAACGAAAAGCCGTTAAACACCAAACTTGGTATCTTCCAAGGACGCGACACAAATAAAATGTATATGTTGAAATTTCTGCCATATAAATATCTTTAGTATACGGTGTTTTAATCAAAATCGTTACTGCCATTTTTGAGAAAACCAAAATGTTTCCATATAAAGAATAGTTGGAGGTAGAGGAATTTTCTTGAAAAGCTTCATGAAGCCTTCTTGGTAGATACTGATCTTAAATACCAAGGTTGGTATTTAACGGACTTGTCGTTTTTGAGCTATGTTGTCCACATACAGGTATTTTTCTAATTTTTTTTTATTCAGAAAGTCTAAAAAACAAATATTTCCGGTGAAATCTCGGTATCGAAATTGTGTGTGCATTACAATACAATATGTACATAGCACGTATAGAGAAAATAATGTTCAAATTTGAGAATTTCGATTAAAAAACATGAATGTACCATCTATAGCTTCAGATAAATTGCGAATATTTTCTTAAATTTTCGAATGTATATCATTTTATTAGAAAAAGGATTTTTTTTTAACTTTTCACAATTTTTGTTCAATTTTCACAAATGAATCTTTGAAACAAAGATTACAGAGTTCCCCTTGTGGTGGATCTTGCATGGAAGTAGGCTCAAAAGATGACGTCTTTAATGAAACAAAAGAGTTCCCGTATTTCAGAAACAAATGAAACTCGATACGTGTCCAGAGTATGAAAAGTGAAGCAGGAGACTAAAAGGAAATGAAGAGAAAGGAAGAATTGTGCGCATAATGTGGAACAATAGCAATTATTACGGAGGTAATTGGTCGTTTCTGTATATCCCAGAGGGAGGACCTCGTAGAAAACACTGGGCGTTGGGAGCTGCCGATGTTCCCTTGTTATTGTTGATATTTTTCGTTAATGACCCATTGTTTTCTATTTCATAAAACAGGCAGATTTCCGTGAGAAAAACGGGCAACCATTCCGGTTCAGCGCATTTGTAGCTGCAGGGGGTCCATAACTCGGCATCCACTGTGTGTTCTAATCGACTGGGGCAAAAAGACAGGGAAAGTTCGGTAAATTCCATCTGTGGAAACGTGTTAACTATACAGGAAATTAATTCACTCGAGCTAAGGGGATGAAACATCGGGAAAATTTCACTAAATCTGGTTACCATAGAAACAGTGTTAACTATACAGGAAATTAATTCACTCGAGCTAAGGGGATGAAACATCGGGAAAATTTCACTAAATTCTATCTGGTTACCATGGAAACAGTGTTAACTATACAGGAAATTAATTCATTCGAGCTAAGGGGATGAAAGATCAGGAAAAGTTCACTAAATTCTATCTGGTTACCATGGAAACAGTGTTAACTATACAGGAAATTAATTCATTCGAGCTAAGGGGATGAAAGATCAGGAAAAGTTCACTAAATTCTATCTGGTTACCATGGAAACAGTGTTAACTATACAGGAAATTAATTCATTCGAGCTAAGGGGATGAAAGATCAGGAAAAGTTCACTAAATTCTATCTGGTTACCATGGAAACAGTGTTAGCTACACAGAGATTGGGTAATAGTGAAGAAGAAAAGTTTACTAATTTTTTTTTTTTTTTTTGGATTGAATGCCCATCCGTAGTCAATGGAAAAGTGCAGTTAGACTTGCAAGGTCTCATCCCTTCACATCAATTACTTTATTTATTTTTAGTTTTGCTGTTGTTTTAGACTGAAGGTGTAAATTTGGATCGTGGTATTAAAATATCCAAGCCGAGAGACCACGAAAAGTCACCAGCTATATCTACTTGCTGTTAATACACATAAACTTTCATTATACACATCTTTGCAGATATAAGAATACATTAGATGTGTATTCCATTCACATGATGTCCTCTAGCTGTTCGGTAAACAAACCTTTTATTCAAAACATTAATCTGCCATCTACATCATGCTAGTCAAGATAAACATTATCAGAAATAGTCTTATTAATTGCTTCCTTGTAAGTAGAAGGGGAATAAGAAAATGCACAGGCTAAAGCGATAGTCTCGTGCTGTAAAAGCTGGTCACTATATGAAACATCCTTATGTGTACCAGGAATAAACAAACGAGAAACGAGAAGAAAGATGTTTTCCCGTTTGAGAAAACTTTAAGTGGCTAAAATTGAAACAAATAATCCGAAATATCTCGAAAATGGCTAACTCTACAAAAAATGTATATAACAGAATTTCTGTGTTTTAATGTGATCTACATTTTTGTGTAGTAAGTTTTTGTCTATCTCTTACGGTTTACCAGTTATACAAAAGTCATCCAGAATGAAGGCGTCTTCAGAGGCTGTTCCAGAAAATCCAAATTATGCGTTTCTTTTGTCATAAAAAGTTTTAAACATGCAGGTTTTTAATCCAAATCATTAGAGCAATTTTTGAGAAAATGTCCGTCTAAAATTGTGTAGTTGGGCGTTTATTATTTAATAGTGTTTTATTTTTTCAGCTGTGGCCACATACACTGACAGATTCGAGTCTCAAAATATGTACTTCCGGTGAAACCTGGATATCGAATTTTTGGGTTTTTATTCTATTCCACTCAAAGATTCGAAAGCCATATTTCACCGCAAATACATTGTTGTAGACGCAGAGTCCAAAAAAGCATTGTTTAGAAAAATGTCCAAGCGCGCGCGCGCGCGTGTGTAGACAGCATAACTCAAAAGTAAAAGACCGTTAAATATACAATTTTGTATTTAAGTTTAGTATCTCCCAAGGATGCGATATTAAGATTTTCACGAAAATCCCCCCCCCCTAAAGTACCCTTTACATGTAATTTTTTTTAAAATGTTATTTTTATCAAAATTGCTCTAAAGATTTTGATTAAATTATCGTATATTAAAGTTATTTTCCTCATAAATAATATATATATTCTGAATTGTTTGGGAATAGCTTCTGAATGAGTTTTGTTGAATTTTGAGTAACTTATAAACCGTAAGAGATACATAAAAACGTACTTCACAAAAATATAGATCTCGTTAAACACAAATTATGTCATATATTCTTGAGCACATCGTTTCCGAGACATTCCTTGTTGTTGCTTTCAATTTCAATTTTAAACTACGCTCTACTTTCTTTTGTTTTTCTGGAAATGGAAAGCGAACCGAGCTTCAGTTTTCTTTTTTGTTTTTTTGTTTTTATGTACCTTAGCGTTCTTTAACCTGATTGGTCATATCGGACGATGAATGAAATTGGTGAAATGATACTCAAATGATCTCGGTCCATGGAGCTTAAAGTTACTTTAACCTGATTGGTCATATCGGACGATGAATGAAATTGGTGAAATGATACTCAAATGATGTCGGGGTCCATGGAGCTTAAAGTTACTTTAACCTGATTGGTCATATCGGATGATAAATGAAATTGGTGAAATGATACTCAAATGATCTCGGGGTCCATGGAGCTTAAAGTTACTTTAACCTGGTTGGTCATATCGGACGATGAATGAAATTGGTGAAATGATACTCAAATGATCTCGGGGTCCATGGAGCTTAAAGTTACTTTAACCTGGTTGGTCATATCGGACGATGAATGAAATTGGTGAAATGATACTCAAATGATCTCGGGGTCCATGGAGCTTAAAGTTACTTTAACCTGATTGGTCATATCGGACGATGAATGAAATTGGTGAAATGATACTCAAATGATCTCGGGGTCCATGGAGCTTAAAGTTACTTTAACCTGGTTGGTCATATCGGACGATGAATGAAATTGGTGAAATGATACTCAAATGATCTCGGGGTCCATGGAGCTTAAAGTTACTTTAACCTGGTTGGTCATATCGGACGATGATTGAAATTTGTGAAATAATACTCAAATGATCTCTGGGTCCATGGAGCTTAAAGTTACTTTAACCTGGTTGGTCATATCGGACGATGAATGAAATTGGTGAAATGATACTCAAATGATCTCTGGGTCCATGGAGCTTAAAGTTACTTTAACCTGGTTGGTCATATCGGACGATGAATGAAATTGGTGAAATGATACTCAAATGATGTCGGGGTCCATGGAGCTTAAAGTTACTTTAACCTGGTTGGTCATATCGGACGATGAATGAAATTGGTGAAATGATACTCAAATGATCTTGGGGTCCATGGAGCTTAAAGTTACTTTAACCTGGTTGGTCATATCGGACGATGAATGAAATTGGTGAAATGATACTCAAATGATCTTGGGGTCCATGGAGCTTAAAGTTACTTTAACCTGGTTGGTCATATCGGACGATGAATGAAATTGGTGAAATGATACTCAAATGATCTCTGGGTCCATGGAGCTTAAAGTTACTCTACATTCGTCTTCTAAGGAAAAGGGAAAACCAGGAAAAAAACCTTATCCGAATAAGCAAGATTCACCCCAAGCAAGATTCGAACTCGCGACCTGTTTAATGTGAGGCAGACTCGCTACTACCACACTACCCAGACGGGCTGAGCTTCAATTGTTCACATATCGACCGGCTTTTAAAAGATTTCGCCTGGTGTATTCCCTTCTTCTTATAAGCAGCTAAATCCAGGTAATGTGTACCTCGTTTAGCGGAAATTACATGGCATTTTATTTAGCTCCTGTGATTCTCAGCGTCCCATTCTGAAAGACCGCTTCATTTTGCTCAGAGAGCTCTTTATCAGGCTTAAGGTAAATCTACGACACGGAACCAGCGGTTTTACTTCCCTTCCAAAGCAAGTCATACTATTTTTACGGCCGAAAAAATCCATTGTCCTCCGCCGAGTTTGAACCCACGATCTTGGGTATATGAATTTGACATGGTAACCACGGAGGGCGACAATGTAGGTAGAAGAATAATATTTTGTAAGAATAGATTTTCCGGAGAATAGGTAGAGAAAGTCGTGTGAATGTAGCATATAAGATTTTTAAATTATCCTATTTAGGGACAGGCAAAAAAAATGTTTTCTGGATTCAGAGAGTCTGAAAAGTGTATTTCCTGTGAAATCTCGGTATTGAGTGCAATACCTCCTCTGCCTGCACTACATAGCAGAGAAAGTTAACAGTTGGACATATTTGTGGATATTAGAAATCTGGTGATGCGGAGATGTAAAGTCTATTTTCCCTGCAGTGGAGATGTAAAAGTGTTTTTCTACACTAGAGATAAAAATGGGAATTAGTCGCGAACAGACATTTGGTCCAGATGCAAATCGGTATAACGCGAGGAGTTCATCGTCACAAAAACGAGAAAGGGAACACAATTGAAACATATTCCGTCAACATTTCGAGCGAGGTAATTAGAGGTCGTTTTCTGCATAAATTTTTGCATATTCGAGGAAGTTACATTGAACACACAGAAGGCGGAGTTCTTGTTGCTATTTTAATGTCTCCATTTTCTTGACTGATTTATGACCAAATTTTAATGGCAGAACATTAGGTTTTGTCTTTTTTACTTAGGTCCATGCTCGTGTTTCCTCTACCACTGCCATTATTGGGGAAATTTGCTTACCGTCTACAGTGTCCAGAAACCTAGGTTGGCTTTACTGCTACCAGGGTAGAATAAAATACGCAGTGATTTATATACAACTGACACATTTCTTTCTTTAATTATTCCATTGGAAACTCATTCACTGACCCAATTTTAGCACCAAATTAAGTAGAATGTTCTGAAGTTTCGATCCCTTGTCACTAGATGCGGAGGTGTTTATGTTTTATTCCTAATTGCATTGTTGGCAGCTATACGACATTTTGTTCTTGTAGTCAACGTGAAAATGCAGTACGATGTAGAGCTGAGTCAAGGATATTTTCAGCAAGATGGCGCTACATGCCATATATCAAATGAATCCATGAACTTAATTGCAGGTTTCTTTGACGACCGGTTTCTTTGACGACCGGATAATTTCCAGGATCCTGTGGCCACCGAGATCTCCGGATTTGACATCGCCGGACTTCTTTCTATGGGGTTACTTAAAAGACAGGGTTTACGCCACGTCCCCAGACATTGGACGATCTGAAGCACATCACAAAGGAGATTCAAGCTATTGACAACAGAGTCCTCCAACGAGTGGCCAGTACGACGTGTTGAGTTGTGCCTTATGCAGGATGGAGGACATTTTCAACATTTGCTATAGAGGTAAATAATCTCCCAAAACTCCTCTACAGTTTAGGTATAATAAGTTGTCGCTAGCATAACAGGTTTTGAAACAATTGATGAAAGAATGTGTCAGCTGTATATAAATCACTCTGTACAATGTCGTTTCTGGAACTTCTGATGTCGGTGTTCTTGGTGAGGTAGGATGCTGTAGTAAGATACTGGCTGCGAATAATTAAAGGTGATCAAACAACTCTAAGAACAACATGTTATCGGCATCAGATGAATAACATAGAGCATCCAAAATGGTGGGCGGCGGGGCTACAACGGGGATTTACAAGGATTACCTTAAACTATATTTGACAAAGGGGCAGCGAAAATAGATATAACGTTGTGAATAAAGTAAAAATCTAATGTGTTCCATTCACATGACTTTCTCTACATCTCTGTAACAAAGTACAATTAACAAGTTTATTCTTCCTTTTACTTCATGCTAATCGAGAAAAAAATAGCAGAAATCGTTTTATTACTTGCTTCCTTGTAAGTAGAAGGGGAATAAGAGAGTATCTAAGGTTAAAGTGATAGTCAAAAGCTGGTTGCTATGTCACTGAAGTTCCATTGTGTGTATGGACAGGAGATGACAATTTCTTGTATATTTTTCAAAGCTGAAACTAAAAACAAGGAATATGTAAAAAACGTATAACTCCACGAAAAAAAAAATGTATATAACATAAATTGTGTGTTTTAATATAATATACATTTTTTTAGTGTTACGTTTTTATCCATTTCCTACGGTTTAGCAGTTATGCAAAATACCGTAAAATTCAACCAGAATAAAGGAGTCTTCAGAGGCTATTCCCAGAAAATTCAAGATATACATATTTAATATACGATACTTTAATCAAAATCGTTAGAGCGCTTTTTTTTGAAAATCAAAATTGTCGAAAAAAGTTCCATGTAAAGGGTAGTTTGAGGTGGAGGGATTTTTCTCAAAATCTTCGTGTCGCATCTCTGGTAGATGCTAAACTTAAATACCAGGTTTGGTATTTTTCCGACTTTTCGTTTTTGAGTTATCGTGTTCACAGACACACGGACACGCGGACACACTGACTCATGGACACACACACACACACACACACACACACACAGACCTGTCATATTTATTTTTGTTGCACATATTCCTTGTTATTGGTTTCAATTTTAAATCATGCATCTTCTCAATCGGGTTATGTTTTGTTTTTCTTGAAATGCAAAGTGAACCGACCTTCAATTGTTCACATATCGATCAGCTTCTAAAATACTTTTCAATCGCTTTAGCCTGGTATATTCTCATACTACCACTCTTTTCTTAAGGAACTAATTAGTTATACTTCTCTCGTATATCATGATGTAGATAGACGAATAACCTTTAGTTTGCAGAATAGGTAGAGAAAGTCATGAGAATGCAACACATCAGATTTTTACACGTACTATGTTCATAGTGTATACAGAAGGTATTGTATTGCACCCAAAAATTCAATACAGAGATTTCACCGGAAATACATGTTTTAGGGTCACCAGTATTCAAAAAATCTGATGTGTTCCATTCACATGACTTTCTCTACATCTCTGCAACAAAGTATTGTTAAAAAGCTTATGCTTCTATTTACTTCATACTAATCGAGAAAAAAATTAGCGCAAATAATCGTATTGCTTGCTTCCTTGTAAGCAGAAAGGAAATAAGGGAGTACTACAGGCGAAACTAATAATTAAAAGCTGGTTGCTATGTGACTGAAGTTCCTTTGTTTGTATGGACAGGATTTGACAAATTCCTGTATGAGAAAAGTAAGTTTTTTATAGCTGAAATCATAAACAAGGAATATGCCAAAAACGATCAACTCCACGAAAAAAATGTATACAACCTAAATTGTGTGTTTTAATGTGCTCTACATTTTTGTGCGTTAAGTTTTTGCCTATCTCTTACGGTTTAGCAGTTATGCAAAATTCCGTGAAATTCATCCAGAATAAAGTAGTCTTCAGAGGCTATTCCCAGAAAATTTAGAATATACATTTTATTTGTCGGGTAAATATCTTTGATATACGATATTTTAATCAAAATCGTTAGAGCCATTTTTAAGAAAATCAAAATTTTCGAAAAAAGTTCCATGTAAAGGGTAGTTGGGGGTGCGGGGATTTTCTTGAAAATCTTCGTGTCGCATCCTTGGAAGATACCAAACTTAGAAACCAAGTTTGGTATTCAACGGTCTTTTCGTTTTTGAGCTATGCTGTCCACAGACACACACACGGACCTTTTTCCAAAAATGCTTTTTTTGGATTCAGGGGGATCCGAAACATGTATTTCCGGTGAAATCTCGGTATCGAAATTTTGGGTGCAATACAATACCTTCTCTATATACTATGTACATAGTACGTGTAGAGAAAGTAAAAACGCATTTTCACAAAAAGGTCCGTGTGTGTGTGTCTGTGAACACAATTACACAAAAACGAAAAGTCAGTATAATACCAAATTTGGTATTTAAGTTTAGTATCTTCCAGGGATGCAACACGAATATTTTGAGAAAAATCCCCCCACCCCAAACTAACCTTTAATGGAACTTTTTTCGAAAATGTTGATTTTCTCAAAAATGGCTTTAACGATTTTGATTAAAATTTCATATATTTAATATATTTAAATGACAAATCAAATGTATTTCTTGAATTTTCTGGCATAGCTTCTGTAAACTATTTTATTCTGGATGAATTTTACGGAGTTTTACATAACTGCTAAACCGTAAGAGATAGACAAAAACTTACCACACAAAAAATATAGAGCACTTTAAAACACACAATTAATGTTATATGCATTTTTTTTTTTTTCGTGGAGTTGTTCACTTCTGATATATTCCTTGTTTTTGGTTTCAGCTTTAAAAAACGTATACTTTTCTCATACAGGAATTCATCAACTCCTGTCCAGACAAACAAAGGAACTTCAGTCACATAGAAACCAGCTTTTGACTATCACTTTAACCTATGGTACTCTCTTATTTCGCTTCTACTTACAAGGAAGCAAGTAATAAGGCTATTTCTGCTAATTTGTTCTCAATTAGCATGAAGTAAATACAAACATAAGCTTTTTAACAATAATTTGTTGCAGAGATGTAGAGAAAGTCATGTGAATGGAACACATCAGACTTTTTTTTTTAAAGTTTTGACCAATTTTCACAGATGCCTCTCTTAATGTTTCTTCACTCATTACATGGGGTGTGTAAAGTTGTAGTTTACAATTTTCACAGATGCCTCTCTCCACGGTCGATGGGGCGAGTAAACTGCTCGTCGGTTTCTGACCAATCATATGTAAGAATTCATAACCTCAGAGACATCATGTTATTAGTGCTATAACATCTACAGGTTCAGTGGAAATTTCCACGTGTGTTCGCATGCATAGCTGATCCTATTGTTTGATTTGATTCTGTTAAAAGTTTGGTTGTGTTGTACACAGTGATTGTGTAAGGATTTACCTTTTATATATCATCACAGACATTGCTCTTGTTCTCATCCTAGAACTATCATAAGTGACACTGTCATTTGAAAATGTCTTACAGTTGAGGTTATGTTAGTGAAGTACAGGACCCAATGCTGGAATGAGGCAACTACTGAGAAATGGGGAAAGGTAGTTCAAGAAGTGTGATAGAAACTGCATGGAAAAGGAAGGCATTTTAGAGGAAATATTGGAACATGTAGCACTACAGATGGACAGCGAGTAAATATGGCAACGGCGTACCGAGACAGGCACGTGTCTGCAGGAATGTCAATCACAAGGTCTTTTTCACCAATAATAAGTCCGGGAGTAAAGTTGCAGTTTAAATTACCTCACGCAGCACACACGGTCACTAAAGTTACAGTTTAAATTACCTCACGCAGCTCACGCGGCGAGTAAAGTTGCAGTTTAAATTACCTCACGCATCACACACGGCGAGTAAAGTTGCAGTTTACACAAGGCACGGTGAGTAATGTTACAGTTTACACAAGGCACGGCGAGTAAAGTTACAGTTTAAATTACCTCACGCAGCACACGCGGCGAGTAAAGTTACAGTTTAAATTACCTCACGCATCACACACGGCGAGTAAAGTTGCAGTTTACACAAGGCACGGTGAGTAATGTTACAGTTTACACAAGGCACGGCGAGTAAAGTTACAGTTTAAATTACCTCACGCAGCTCACGCGGCGAGTAAAGTTGCAGTTTAAATTACCTCACGCATCACACACGGCGAGTAAAGTTGCAGTTTACACAAGGCACGGTGAGTAATGTTACAGTTTACACAAGGCACGGCGAGTAAAGTTACAGTTTAAATTACCTCACGCAGCACACGCGGCGAGTAAAGTTGCAGTTTAAATTACCTCACGCAGCACACGCGGCGAGTAAACTTACAGTTTAAATTACCTCACGCAGCACACGCGGCGAGTAAAGTTGCAGTTTACACAAGGCACGGTGAGTAAAGTTGCAGTTTACACAAGGCACGGTGAGTAATGTTACAGTTTACACAAGGCACGGCGAGTAAAGTTACAGTTTAAATTACCTCACGCAGCACACGCGGCGAGTAAAGTTGCAGTTTAAATTACCTCACGCAGCACACGCGGCGAGTAAAGTTACAGTTTAAATTACCTCACGCAGCACACGCGGCGAGTAAAGTTGCAGTTTACACAAGGCACGGTGAGTAATGTTACAGTTTAAATTACCTCACGCAGCACACGCGGCGAGTAAAGTTGCAGTTTACACAAGGCACGGTGAGTAATGTTACAGTTTAAATTACCTCACGCAGCACACGCGGCGAGTAAAGTTGCAGTTTACACAAGGCACGGTGAGTAAAGTTGCAGTTTACACAAGGCACGGTGAGTAATGTTACAGTTTACACAAGGCACGGTGAGTAAAGTTGCAGTTTACACAAGGCACGGTGAGTAATGTTACAGTTTACACAAGGCACGGTGAGTAAAGTTGCAGTTTACACAAGGCACGGTGAGTAATGTTACAGTTTACACAAGGCACGGCGAGTAAAGTTACAGTTTAAATTACCTCACGCAGCACACGCGGCGAGTAAAGTTACAGTTTAAATTACCTCACGCATCACACACGGTGAGTAAAGTTGCAGTTTACACAAGGCACGGTGAGTAATGTTACAGTTTACACAGCAGGCACGGTGAGTAAATTTGCAGTTTACACAAGGCACGGTGAGTAAAGTTACAGTTTACACAAGGCTCGGTGAGTAAAGTTGCAGTTTACACAAGGCACGGTGAGTAAAGTTGCAGTTTACACAAGGCACGGTGAGTAAAGTTACAGTTTACACAAGGCTCGGTGAGTAAAGTTACAGTTTACACAAGGCACGGTGAGTAAAGTTGCAGTTTACACAAGGCTCGGTGAGTAAAGTTGCAGTTTACACAAGGCACGGTGAGTAAAGTTACAGTTTACACAAGGCACGGTGAGTAAAGTTGCAGTTTACACAAGGCTCGGTGAGTAAAGTTACAGTTTACACAAGGCACGGTGAGTAAAGTTACAGTTTACACAAGGCACGGTGAGTAAAGTTACAGTTTACACAAGGCACGGTGAGTAAAGTTACAGTTTACACAAGGCACGGTGAGTAAAGTTACAGTTTACACAAGGCACGGTGAGTAAAGTTACAGTTTACACAAGGCACGGTGAGTAAAGTTACAGTTTACACAAGGCACGGTGAGTAAAGTTACAGTTTACACAAGGCTCGGTGAGTAAAGTTGCAGTTTACACAAGGCACGGTGAGTAAAGTTACAGTTTACACAAGGCACGGTGAGTAAAGTTGCAGTTTACACAAGGCACGGTGAGTAATGTTACAGTTTACACAAGGCTCGGTGAGTAAAGTTACAGTTTACACAAGGCACGGTGAGTAAAGTTGCAGTTTACACAAGGCACGGTGAGTAAAGTTGCAGTTTACACAAGGCACGGTGAGTAAAGTTACAGTTTACACAAGGCACGGTGAGTAAAGTTGCAGTTTACACAAGGCTCGGTGAGTAAAGTTGCAGTTTACACAAGGCACGGTGAGTAAAGTTACAGTTTACACAAGGCTCGGTGAGTAAAGTTGCAGTTTACACAAGGCACGGTGAGTAAAGTTGCAGTTTACACAAGGCACGGTGAGTAAAGTTGCAGTTTACACAGCAGGCTCGGTGAGTAAAGTTGCAGTTTACACAAGGCACGGTGAGTAAAGTTGCAGTTTACACAAGGCACGGTGAGTAAAGTTGCAGTTTACACAAGGCACGGTGAGTAAAGTTACAGTTTACACAAGGCACGGTGAGTAAAGTTGCAGTTTACACAAGGCACGGTGAGTAAAGTTGCAGTTTACACAAGGCACGGTGAGTAAAGTTGCAGATTACACAAGGCACGGTGAGTAAAGTTGCAGTTTACACAGCAGGCACGGTGAGTAAAGTTGCAGTTTACACAAGGCACGGTGAGTAAAGTTGCAGTTTACACAAGGCACGGTGAGTAAAGTTGCAGTTTACACAAGGCACGGTGAGTAATGTTACAGTTTACACAAGGCACGGTGAGTAAAGTTGCAGATTACACAAGGCACGGTGAGTAAAGTTGCAGATTACACAAGGCACGGTGAGTAAAGTTGCAGTTTACACAAGGCACGGTGAGTAAAGTTGCAGTTTACACAAGGCACGGTGAGTAAAGTTGCAGTTTACACAAGGCACGGTGAGTAAAGTTGCAGTTTACACAAGGCACGGTGAGTAAAGTTGCAGTTTACACAAGGCACGGTGAGTAATGTTACAGTTTACACAAGGCACGGTGAGTAAAGTTGCAGATTACACAAGGCACGGTGAGTAAAGTTGCAGTTTACACAAGGCACGGTGAGTAAAGTTGCAGTTTACACAAGGCACGGTGAGTAAAGTTGCAGTTTACACAAGGCACGGTGAGTAAAGTTGCAGTTTACACAAGGCACGGTGAGTAAAGTTGCAGTTTACACAAGGCACGGTGAGTAATGTTACAGTTTACACAAGGCACGGTGAGTAAAGTTGCAGTTTACACAAGGCACGGTGAGTAAAGTTGCAGTTTACACAAGGCACGGTGAGTAATGTTACAGTTTACACAAGGAACGGTGAGTAAAGTTGCAGTTTACACAGCAGGCACGGTGAGTAAAGTTGCAGATTACACAAGGCACGGCGAGTAAAGTTGCAGATTACACAGCATGCTCGATGAGTAAAGTTGCAGTTTACACAAGGCACGGCGAGTAATGTTACAGTTTACACAAGCACGGTGAGTAATGTTACAGTTTACACAAGCACGGTGAGTAAAGTTGCAGTTTACACAAGGCACGGTGAGTAATGTTACAGTTTACACAAGGAACGGTGAGTAAAGTTGCAGTTTACACAGCAGGCACGGTGAGTAAAGTTGTTCTTTAGATGACAGGCACGGTGTTAGGTTCCTCACACTATAGCCGGGCCAGTATCTTGCCCAAGCAAGTATTGTAATGGAATTAGCATAATATCAGTCCGAGTTTTTGCTGTGCTCCAAGTTTACACGGCAAGGGGAGGTTTTGGCAACAGAGATGGGGGTGCTATTTTGTCACTGTCATATCCAGGGCAACTGCCCTCCCTTTCCATGTACCGTCCGCGGTCACAATTAGCAACATTATAGCGTTCGTTCCCTCTAACTCACAGACCAGCGTGTTCCTGTGCCTCGGTACATCCATCCGCTTTTTCTTAGACTCGCTCCCGTCCTCTGCGACACTGTCATTCCTTACACATGCGTAACATTTGTTCTCGTTTTGAGCACCTTTCCAAGCATGCAAAAACACATTTTCTTGCAGTGGAAATGCACGTTTTGTGCTCTCCTGAAAAAAACGCTTATGTGTTCCATTCACACGACTTTCCTATCTACTCTCAAAAATACTATTCTTACAAAAGCTTATTCTTCTATCTACTTCTCGAGATAAACTTTAGCAAAAAGTGTCTTATTGCTTGCTTCCTTGTAAGTAGAAGGCAACTTATTCTTCTATCTAGTTCAAGATAAACTTTAGCAAAAAGTGTCTTATTGCTTGCTTCCTTGTAAGTAGAAGGCAACTTATTTTAGGTGGTATTTTAATCTAACTCATTAGAGCCATTTTTGAGAAATTAATATTTTCGAAAATGTTCCATGTAGGAGTTGGTTAGGGGCGGGGGTGTTCTTGGAAATCTTCGTATCGCATCCTTGGGAAATACTAAGCCTATATACCAAGTTTGGTATTTGACGGACTTTTCCTTTTTGAGTTATGCTGTCCACAGACACACAAAGAGAGGTAAAGATTTTGGGTTTACGAAAGTGGAACAGAATAAATGGGAGCCGCTAATAGACATAGGTTAGTCGCTCTATTTAAAGCTTATGCTGGTTTAAATGGACATTAGAAAAAGGTTAGAAAACTCGGCATACTACTGACGAAACGACCATTTGTATAAAATTCAAGGCTGCCCTCTGACCTAAATAAGTTTAAAGAAATAAATGTTAGATAATTAATTGAAGTAAATATTGTGAAGGATGTGTAGCTATTAATGTTGATGCTTCATAATAACAGTTTATAAACAAGCTGACATAAGTATTGTTATACTGAATAATAAGTAGTTAGGTCTATCAAAAACCATGTATATATAATATGTTAGTTGTATTAGTATTATTAACTGTAAGATTATTGTAAGTGGATTTGGTACATTCTGGCAGAACCATTGCAGAGAATAAATAAATAAACACCTACATAGACACACACATATACTGACTTTTTTCTAAAATGCTTTTTCCCATTCAGATTTCCATTCAAAACATATATTTGCGGTGAAACCTAGTAATCGAATTTTGGGTGGAATACAATACCTTCTCTAATTTCTATATACGTTGTACATACGTGCAAGAGAAAATAAAAAGACTGTTACCGAGTATAAAGGGAAATATCACTGCAATAATATATAAGATTTGAAAGCGTTTACAAAAACCTATTTTTGTAAATCAAATAGTGAAGGAATACATTTGAAAGTTTCTGACAAATATTGATAAATGTTGAACATGTGGGAATAAGAAGAAGAAGAAGGAAGTCTGGAGCAGTTTTGGAGTCTGCAGCAAGACAATGGAGCGGTCAGCTTGAGTTGTAAAAATTAATAACACGGTCCTTTTGCATGGTACTGGCCATAAAACCCTTCTTCTTTTTTACTCGGAACCACCTTCCATTTTATTGTTATTATTCGCTTTTCATTTGCGAAAAACGAAAACCATAAGGGCTAACAATGGACGCTTTCGAGTTCTCGAACGTCTGGCAAGGAAAGAAAGAGACAGAGGTATAGGCCTGTCGTTTCCAGTATTGCTTGCTTAGCTTGCACTGTATGTGTGTGTATGAATTTGTGTATTTGCATGTGCATTTGAGAAAATCAAAAATTTGTCATGTAAAGTGTAGTTTGCAGTGGGAAGATTTGTTTGAAAATCTTTCCTTCGAACTTAGTTACCAGATTTTTATTTAAGTGACTTTTCACTTTTCAGTTGTGTTGCATACACCACACATAGACAAATCTTTTTCTAAAATTCCCTTTTTGAATACAAGGTCCCTAAATGTGTGTTTTGAGTGATAATATCTCGGTATGGAATTTTTGGGTGGAATGCAATGCTTTCTGCAGCTATATGCCATGTACACAGTACAGAATATGACAAACATTTGCTACAAACAAAAGGAGCTGAGAATGTGGGTCAGCTTTAACGCGACTCGGGAAACTCGCTAGCAAACCAAATTACAGAGCTCTAGGTAGCGAGATAATTGAGGGGAACGCTTGCCACTTGCAGTAAGGACCTGTGACTAATGTCCTGCGTTTTAAATCATTTGCTTCACTATGTAATTTGCGATTACTCGCGCGGCGCGGGTCGCAACATCGGCTTCTTCTTCTTCTTCTTCTTCTTACCGCTTTAATTGCCAACAATTCATTCGTGTCCAGGTAGAGGATGAATTGTACCGAGGTTTTACGGAAAGCAGGTTTTGATACCTCCTAAATAATAATAATAATAATAATAATAATAATAATAATAATAATAATAATAATAATAACAATAATAATAACAGCTTTATTATTGGGCACAAAATGTATTTTTCCGTCAACTTCATTTTCATCGGATAAACTTTCGCAGAAATTGTTCCATTAAAAATACAAAGAGAATAGATTTTGAAGGCCACCAGTAAAAGACTTTGTGATGTGAAAAGCCACTTCCCGTTTGAGAAAAGTACAGATACTTTAAAATTGAAACCAATAACAAAGAATGCCTCGGAAACGGTTCACTATACATATGACACAAGTTGTCTTTTTAACCAGGTCTACATTTTTTGCCATCTCTTGTGGTTTAACCGTTTTACAAAACTCATCCAGAACAAACAGATCTTCTGAGGCGATTCCCAGAAAACTCAAAATATACATTTTATTTTGCATATAAATATTTTTAATGTATGCTATTTAAATCAAAATCGTTAGAATGTTTTTTTTGAGAAAAACAAAATTTCTAACACCTTTTTCATGTAAAGGATAGCTTGTGGTGGAGGGACTTTCTTAAATATCTTTGTGACGTATGCTTGGAAGATACTAAACATAGATACAAAATTTGGTAGTTAACGCTCTTTTCGTTTTTGAGCTATACTGTCCACAGATACACACACTACCTCAAAACATGTATTTCCGGTGAAATCTCGGTATCGAATTTTTGGGTGGAATACAGTATGCGGGTAGAGAACGTAAAAATATGTTTAGGAAAAGGTCCGTGTGCAAGCATTTGCGTGCCTAAAGTCGGAAAAATAACAAAACTTTGTGTTTAGGTTTAGAATATTACGAACCGAAGATTTTGAGAAAATTGTGCGCTTTCCAAACGTTCCTTTACATGAAAACTTAGAACATTTTGATTTTCTCAACAATGGCTCTAACGATATTTACATGACAAAATGTACATCTTAAATTTTCTAAAAACAGCATCTGAAGATTCTTTTATAAGAGATAGACAAAACCTTAATGCACAAAAAATATACACAATATCTCGTTAAAACACGTAATTTATGTCGTATAAATTTGTTTCGTGGAGTTGACCATTTCCGAAAATTTCTTGTTATTGCTTTCAATTAAATCTATTCTTATACGGGAGTTTCTAAACTCCAGATAATTCATAGTAACGGAATTCAACCACATGGCAACCAGTTTTTAAAACATTTGACTATCACTTTATCCTAGTGTACTCCCTTATTTCCCTTCTACTTACAAGGAAGCAAGTAATAAGACAATTTCTGCTAATGTTTATCTTGATTATAATGATGTGCAACAAGAATAATATTTTGTCAGAATAGTTTGTGTCTGGAACAGCTAGAAAGAGTCATGTGAATGGAACACATCAGAGTTTTTTCGTGGAAGTGACCATTTCCGAGAGATTCCTTGTTATTAGCTTCGATTTTAAAATAGGTACAGTTTTCTCAAACAGTCAAACGTTTCCTTTCTTTTACTCGGACTATGTAAAGAAGTGAATTTCAATGATAATTCAGCTCAACTATTAAAGCGCCAATGGAATGGCCGAGATTAGAGAATTTCAACCAATCGCGGTCAGGAGCGATATTGTCGAAACATCTTATCGCAGCTGATGTTCATTTCTTTGAAATCTTGACGTTCGTTTGTTTAATCTCCTGTCTTGGTAACAAGGTGACAGTCGACCTTCACTTTTAATAACTGTCAGTTCCACAATTGTACTTTCAATTAATTCAGTTACAATGTTTATTTAAAGTTTTATCACTTCATAATGTATTTAGTTCAAAAAAGGAGTGAAAAATCATTATTTGTATTTCTTATGTATGAGATGAGTGCAATAACCTCAAATAAAATAACCTTTGTTTCCATTTAATGTATTAGTTACTAAAAGATGAAATAAAATAATTGTTCCCTGTTTCTATTGTTGCTATCGATATTCGTACATTGGGTGTAGACACGGTCGGCCATGTCATAATTCAGGAGGCAGTGAAAAAAGAAAAACACATTCGGTAAATAAACAAGGTCGAATACGTCATGTACCATTTGAGAACTAATGTAAGTATTACAATGATAACCTTCCTATGTTATATTATAATAGTCTATTGTCTTATCAAACACAGCTCTCTTAGGAAAATTATCGACAAGACACTTGTGCTATTGTTACTTATGACAAAAAGATGCCGACGAGAATGTTAAAGGAATCTGTCCCATTTGCGAAGAGAAAGAGTCATGTACCCATATCTTGGTCAGATATAAGGGTACGGAGGAATGGAGGGAAAAAATATTCATCGCAATTCTTTACCACCGCGAAAGTAGAGCTAGAAGCATGTTGGACGCTACTGGCAGGCACGGAAGACGCGGACGGGCTAGGTTAATTTATACTTAGGGCAAGACAGTTGAGATTTGAGATGGCTGACAGTAGAGAAGAGAGGGGGGTTTAAGAACAACTACACAAAAGTGACTACAATGTTTTACATACATATATTTTGTCATTGTTGTTATGATATATATATATATATATATGTATATATTAGTTTTAAATGTATTTATCTATTATAATAGGGTACATCTATACTTCTGAGTAAGGTGTACTCTGTGCTCTAAATTTAAATTGCTGTATTTGAATGTATTTTCTTTTTACTTTCTCTACACGTACGATGTACATAATGAAGGTATTGTACTCCACCCTAAAAATCGCTACCGAGATTTCACTGGAAATATATGTTTTAGGCTCCCCTGTATCTAAAAAGAGCATTTTCAGAAAAAGGTCTTTGTGTGTCAGAGTGTCCGGGTGTCTGTGAAGACCATAAATCAAAAACGAAAAGTGGGTAAAATACCAAACTTGGTATTTAAGTTTAGCATCTTCCAGGGATGCGACGCGAAGATTTTCAAGAAAATCCCCACCCCAAACTACTCTTTACATGGAAGTTTTTCGAAAATTTTGTTTTTCTCAAAAATTGATCTAACGATTTTGATTAAGATATTGTATATTAAAGACATTTATTTACATGACAAATAAAATGTATATGTTGAATTTTCAGGGAATAGCCTCTGAAGACTACTTTATTCTGGATGAATTATACGGGATTTTGTATAACTGGTAAACCGTAAGAGATGGACAAAAACTTACCACACAACAAATGTAGAGCACGTTAAAGCACACAACTTATTTTATATACACTTTTTCGTGGAGTTGATCCTTTTTGGGATATTCCTTGTTATTGGTTACAACTTTGAAAAATTACACTTTTATCATACATTAATTTGTCAACTGCTGTCCTTACAAACAAAGGAACTTCAGTCACATAGCAACCAGCTTTTATAACTGGCGCAACAGATCTGGACATATGAAAATGTTAATGAGAGCTAGGAAGCGAGTTGTACTTTCAGTTCACCAGTCGATTCAAGTCAAATATCTGTCACCTCACTGATAAACATGTTATATTCATATCTATACAAACGGCCTACAATATAAACAATGTGCCTCCACACCTGACAGTCCTTTGTCTTCGCTCACGTCATTGTCATCTTCAACGTTATCGCTACTTTCTGCACCATTATCCTGGATTACAATTCTTTTTAACGATTTTCAATGTTCTCAAAATGTCGGCATACATTTTCCCATTGCGGCCTGCCAATTTCTGCAATTCGCTGGCGACACAACTGTTCCACATCTTTTAATTTAAAAGTGATATATTAAGTTTTATTTTTCTTTGTTTCTTATCTTTGAGAACCTGGAAACGGAGCTCAGTGAAATATCAGTTGCCTTGGCTACTCTTTCATCAGGCTTTTGAAGAACTCGGGAAGAACTCTTCCTTCATCTCTGCCTCTTATTTCATCAAGTCAAGGACATTTGCAATTATTTCTCTGCTCTGATTAAGTAATACCTTGCCACTTAACTTTGAAAACGTAGGAGCCATGGTTAAAAAATAAAATGAACACTATTTACTGCCCACTTTGAATACAAACATATGCGGAACACTTTCGATACAGACTGTACAAAGTTTGCTCGCTGTGACTTTAAGTAAGCGAAGTATCATATCGATAAGCTAGGCTCGGTAGCTGGGTTGGCGGTCAGGGTCACGATTCCACAAGTTTTGCGCCGGCAATAGAACATTTGACTATCACTTTAGTCTAGTGTACTCCCTTATTTCCCTTCTACTTACAAGGAAATAAGTAATAAGATAATTTCTGCTAATTTTTATCTGGATTAGCATGAAGTATATAGAAGAATAAAGGTTTATAAGAGCAGAGAAAGTGTAATGGATGGAAGAGAAAATATTTCTCTGTGCAGTAATTATTAGGTACAGGTATAATTAAATGAGGTTTGCTCTAAACCACTGACCGATGACAGTATATGGTGATATTGTCATGACACGCCGGGCTGTGACTGCAAGTTAAATTTCACAAAAACTTTCTACATTAATATTCAGATATAGGAGACATTTATCAAACGCCACACCCAATCATCCGCGGGGCATTTCACTTGCTTCCTCCGCAAAAACACACGTCACAGGAAATGTCAACAAGTTTTGCAAAGTAAAAAATATGATGCGATCTATTCACACGACTTTCTCCATCAGTTCCACATACTATTCTTACAAAAAATTATTCCTCTATATACCATCCAGAAAGTGGCAGACGATTTAACATAACTGAATAATAACGAAAGTTATCAACACAAAACTTTATTTACAAAGTTACACTACCTTACTCTATTTCTCAACATTGCTATCAAGGTATTTGTTGTCACGTGGTACCGATGTTATACTCTTCCACCGCTAAACATCTGAGCCAAGATGTCACTGTCACTTTGAGGTCTTCATGGCTGGCAAATCTTTTCCATCCAAAAAGTCATGCACGGTGTCCAAAGTGAAACACAGCTTTTCTGAATTCTTTTATCAACATTTGCTTTCAACTGCTCTATAACGATTGATGAACTTCCACTCCGGTCTTTATCGTACACACTGTTATGTTCTTCCTTGATTACTCGTAAATTATGTGTCATTTCCTCACTGAAGACTCGTTCATTGCATTATCACTATGCACTTGTGTTATTTGACTATAGCATTCGATTGGCCCAACATTTTGTGCATTCAAAATAACAAATAAGTTCTTTAGCAGTGGAAGAGTGTAACATCTGCATTGAAAAACTTGTACCACGTGACAATAAATACCTTGATAGCAATGTTGAGAAATAGAGTAAGGTAGTGTAACTTTGTGTTGATAACTTTCGTTATTATTTAGTTATACCAAACCGTCTGTTACTTTCTCAATGACCCTCGTACATCGTGCTAAACGAGATACCTCAATTTCTTAGTACTTAGTTCCTTCTAAGCAAAAGGTACATACGGAATACACCAGGCTAAAATGATAGCCAAGTCCTTTAAAAGCCGATCGATATGTGCACAAATGAAGTTCGGTTCGCTATGCAATTCCAGAAAAAAAAGAGAGACGAAACAAAAGGTTACCCCGTTTGAGAAGACGCATACTTAAAAATTGAAACGAATAACAAGGAATATCTCGAAAACGGCCAACTCTGCAACAAAAATGTATATAACTGAGTGATTTAATGAAATCTATAGTTTTTGTATAATAATCTTTCATCTGCCTCTTACGGTTTACTAATTATACAAAATCCAGCAAAATTCATCCAGAATACAGAAGTCTTTACAGGCTATTCCCAGAAAGTTCAAGATATACTTTCTATTTGTCGTGTAATATCTTTAATAGGAGTAGTATGGGTTCGGGCCATCATCTTAAAAAACTTGCTGTCACATGCTTGAAATATATTAAACTTAAACACACATACACACATGAACACACACATACTTAAACACACAAACACACACATACACACATGAACACACACAAACACACACAAACACAAACATAAACACACACAAACATACAAATACACACACAAACACACACATACACAAAAGACACACAAACACACACACGTACACACACATACACACAGCAAACACACACAAACACATACAAACACACACAAACACACACATACACACAAACACACGCATACACACACAAACACACATACACACAGCAAACACGCACAAACACACACACAAACACACAGCAAACACACACAAACACACACATACACACACAAACACACACATACACACACAAACACACACATACACATACACACACAAACACACACATACACACAAACACACGCATACACATACAAACACACACAAACACACACATACACATACACACACAAACACACACATACACACAAACACACACATACACACACAAACACACACATACACATACAAACACACACAAACACACACATACACACGCATACACACAAACACACATACACACACAGCAAACACGCACAAACACACACAAACACACAAACACACACGCAAACACACACATACACACACAAACACACACATAAACACACACAAACACACACAAACATACTGACACACACGCATACACACAAACACACACAAACACAAAAACCTACACACAAACACATACAAACACGCATACACACAAACACACACATTCACACACAAACACAAACACACACATACACACACAAACACACACAAACACACACAAACACACACATACACACTCAAACACATACACAAACACACAAACACACACACAAACACAAAAACCTACACACAAACACATACAAACACGCATACACAAACACAAACACACACACAAACACAAAAACATACACACAAACACATACAAACACGCATACACAAACACAAACACACACATACACACAAACACACACAAACACAAAACCCTACACACAAACACATACAAACACGCATACACAAACACAAACACACACATACACACAAACACACACACAAACACAAACACACTGACACACACATACACACAAACACACACAAACACACACACATACACACACAAACACAAACACACACAAACACAAACACACACACATACACACACAAACACCTTTTCAAAATGCTTGTTTTGACACAGGGGACACTAAACGCGCATTTCTGGTTAAATATCGGTATTGTATTTCACCTAAATATTCGATACAGAGGTTTCACCGGAAATAGATGTTTTGAGACCCTCTGAATCTGAATCTAAAAAAAAATCATTTTAATAGAAATGTCAGTCTGTTTGTATGTGTGCGTAAAACAAAAAGTGGATAAAATACCAAACAAACTCAATCCATCAGTTCACCCTGAAGACGATGAAGATGCACTTCTTCGAAACGTTGGTATCAAGCCAAGTTTTTACCTGGTTAGAAGCCCGAGAAGATTTTGAACCAAACTTGGTATTTAACTTCAATATCTCCTAAGGATGCGGCTCCAAGGTTTTCAGGTTTATACCCCCCTCCCAATACCCTTCATATGTACATATTTTGAAGATGTTGATTTTTCTTTTTTCAAAAATGGCTCTAACGATTTTGATTAAAATTCCTTATGTTTAAGAAATGTTTATGACAAATAAAATGTATACCTTGAATATTTTCTGGGAATAGACCTCTTTATTCTGGATGACTTTTGTATGACTGGTAAACTGCAAGAGCTAGACGTGATCTAGGAAGTGGCCAACAAATATATTGGCGCGTAAACAAACCCATTTTAATCTCTTTTTAATTCCTCTACATTGTGTATTGTAATGCACCAAAATATTCGATACGGAGATTTCACCGGAAGTATATGTTTTAGTTCCCCTGTATTAAAAAAAAGTATTTTCAGAAAAAGGTCCGTGTGTGTGTCCATGTGTCCGCGTAAATGTGAACACGATAACTCAAAAACGAAAAGTCGGTAAAAATACCAAACTTGGTAGGGGAAAGTAGGGTTGTAGCGGAGAAGTAGATTTACAACTTACGTAGCAGCAGCACTTGTCAAACAATTAACGTGAATAATTCTGCCGCTCTCGACATTCTGGATCAAGGCGTTGCAAATGACCATCAGATATTTGTTTTTTGTGAGTTTTCTAGTGCACGAAGATAACTATGGAGCTACGTAGCTTGTCTGAGATTGCGCAGAATGATGTTTTTAGTGTTTTGTGTGGGTTACAATTGTTTATACTGTAGGCGATAAATGTGCCTAGGCCTGACAATGCATATGTTATAAAACAAAGCTTCGGAGTGCAGCGTTCGGGCTGTACCAGACAAACAACCGGAGGGTTGTACCAGACAAACAACTGGAGGGCTGTACCAAACAATCGGAGGGTTGTACCAGACAAACAACCGGAGGGTTGTACTGGACAAACAATCGGAGGGTTGTACTGGACAAACAATCGGAGGGTTGTACCAGACAAACAATCGGAGGGTTGTACCAGACAAAATCGGAGGGTTGTACCGGACAAACAATTGAAGGGTTGTACTGGACAAACAATCGGAGGGTTGTACTGGACAAACAATCGGAGGGTTGTACCGGACAAACAATTGGAGGGTTGTACTGGACAAACAATCGGAGGGTTGTACTGGACAAACAATCGGAGGGTTGTACTGGACAAACAATCGGAGGGTTGTATCGTACAAACAATCGGAGGTTGTACTGGACAAACAACCGGAGGGTTGTATCGTACAAACAATCGGGGGTTGTACCAGACAAACAATCGGAGGGTTGTACTGGACAAACAATCGGAGGGTTGTACTGGACAAACAATTGGAGGGTTGTACTGGACAAACAATTGGAGGGTTGTATCGTACAAACAATCGGAGGGTTGTACTGGACAAACAATCGGAGGGTTGTACTGGACAAACAATTGGAGGGTTGTATCGTACAAACAATCGGAGGGTTGTACTGGACAAACAATTGAAGGGTTGTATCGTACAAACAATCGGAGGGTTGTATACTGGACAAACAATTGAAGGGTTGTATCGTACAAACAATCGGAGGGTTGTACTGGACAAACAATTGGAGGGTTGCATCGTACAAACAATCGGAGGGTTGTATCGTACAAACAATCGGAGGGTTGTATCGTACAAACAATCGGAGGGTTGTATCGTGCAAACAATCGGAGGGTTGTACCAGACAAACAACCGGAGGGCTGTACCAAACAACCGGATGGTTGTACTGGACAAACAATCGGAGGGTGGTACTGGACAAACAATCGGAGGGTTGTACCGGACAAATAATCGGAGGGTTGTACCAAACAATCGGAGGGTTGTACCAGACAACAATTGGAGGGTTGTACCAGACAAACAACCGGAGGGTTGTACTGGACAAACAATCGGAGGGTTGTACCAGACAAACAATCGGAGGGTTGTACCAGACAAACAATCGGAGGGTTGTACCAGACAACAATTGGAGGGTTGTACTGGACAAACAATCGGAGGGTTGTACCAGACAAACAATCGGAGGGTTGTACCAGACAACAATTGGAGGGTTGTACTGGACAAACAATCGGAGGGTTGTACCAGACAACAATTGGAGGGTTGTACTGGACAAACAATCGGAGGGTTGTACCAGACAAACAATCGGAGGGTTGTACCAGACAACAATTGGAGGGTTGTACTGGACAAACAATCGGAGGGTTGTACCAGACAAACAATCGGAGGGTTGTACCAGACAAACAATCGGAGGGTTGTACCAGACAAACAATCGGAGGGCTGTACCAGACAAACAACCGGAGGGTTGTACCAGACAAACAACCGGAGGGTTGTACTGGACAAACAATTGGAGGGTTGTACTGGACAAACAATTGGAGGGTTGTACTGGACAAACAATTGGAGGGTTGTACTGGACAAACAATTGGAGGGTTGTACTGGACAAACAATTGGAGGGTTGTACTGGACAAACAATCGGAGGGTTGTACTGGACAAACAATTGGAAGGTTGTACTGGACAAACAATTGGAGGGTTGTACTGGACAAATAATTGGAGGGTTGTACTGGACAAGCAATTGGAGGGTTGTATCGTACAGACAATCGGAGGGTTGTACTGGACAAACAATCGGAGGGTTGTACTGGACAAACAATTGGAGGGTTGTATCGTACAAACAATCGGAGGGTTGTACTGGACAAACAATTGGAGGGTTGTATCGTACAAACAATCGGAGGGTTGTACTGAACAAACAATTGGAGGGTTGTATCGTACAAACAATCGGAGGGTTGTACCAGACAAACAACCGGAGGGTTGTACCAGACAAACAATCGGAGGGTTGTACCAGACAAACAACTGGAGGGCTGTACCAAACAACCGGAGGGTTGTACTGGACAAACAATCGGAGGGTTGTACTGGACAAACAATCGGAGGGTTGTACCGGACAAACAATCGGAGGGTTGTACCAAACAATCGGAGGGTTGTACCAGACAACAATCGGAGGGTTGTACCAGACAAACAACCGGAGGGTTGTACTGGACAAACAATCGGAGGGTTGTACCAGACAAACAATCGGAGGGTTGTACCAGACAAACAATCGGAGGGTTGTACCAGACAAACAACCGGAGGGTTGTACTGGACAAACAATCGGAGGGTTGTACTGGACAGTATTTACAAGTTTAAATTCTGAATATTATAATTTTATCTTATTAGGATGATGAAGAAATGTCATAGTTGGGATGAAAATCATTTGAAGGAAGCCGTAGAAAAAGTTCAACTTCATGAAATGACAATTAGGGGAGTTAGTAAAAGATATTGGGTACCTAAAAGTACCTTAGGTGATAGACTTCAAGCTCTTGCCTTTGAGTTTTTAACCCTAGTTTATTAGTACGCAAAGAAACCCGACGAAACTGGTGCCACAGCAACAAACTTAAAGTAATATCTGTCAAAGGCAAAAAAGCAAGTGGGCAAACCTACCTCAGCAGAAAGCGGTAGGAAAGTCTCACCACTTCTATCAATAAATGGTTCAGGGGATCTGTTTATTCCTCCTTACTTCTTTCTCCCGCGGGTAAATTTACACAAAGAGTTAAACAAGGATGCACCAGTAGGAAGTGTATTTGCTGCCCAGCCAAATGCGTGAATAGCAACAGCTGAAGAACGGGTCAATCCAACTGAAGAATATCCCGCTCTTTTGATTGTTGATGATCATAAAGATCTAGATGTGATCACATTTGCAAAACATCATCACATCCACATGTTGAGTTTGTGAAAAGGACAAAAGTAGAGTCAAGTATAAAAGACTGGTTGACCTGAAGCTGAAGAAAAAGCTCTGAGGAAGAGCTGCAGGAAGCGGAAGAATGGACTGACAGTGTCATCTCCAACAAAACCTTCAAGAGGACTGGATACAGTGCACAGGTTGGGCCCTTGAAAACTGTGCAGATCTTGAAATTAACAGTCTTCATTATGAGTGTGAGCCGGTCTTTCTAAAAAACCACAAATATCTTCCATTCAATTATTATAATATGATTTTTCTATTCTTATAATAAATAATGTATAGGAGGTTACTTCTTTTGATATTATTTTGTATAACCATGTATGTTTAGCAATAAAAAGGTGTGTTATGATTTAAAAAAACGACGTTATTCAAGCACATCACCGTGTCTGATACGACCTCCAGAAATCAGAAAGCTCAAAATGCAAAGTTTATAAAACGTCAAAGAGATCCCATTAAAGAGGTCTCTAACACAAATGCAAGGTTTATAAAACGTCAAAGAGAGCCCATTAAAGAGGTCTCTAACATAAATGCAAGGTTTATAAAACGTCAAAGAGAACGCATTAAGGTGGTCTCTAATATAAATGCAAGGTTTATAAAACGTCAAAGAGAACCCAATAAAGAGGTCTCTAACATAAATGCAAGGTTTATAAAACGTCAAAGAGAGCCCATTAAAGAGGTCTCTAACATAAACACAAGGTTTATAAAACGTCAAAGAGAACCCATTAAAGAGGTCTCTAACACAAATGAAGCATTTATAAAACGTCAAAGAGAGCCCATTAAAGACGTCTCTAACATAAATGCAAGGTTTATAAAACGTCAAAGAGAACCCATTAAAGAGGTCTCTAACATAAATGCAAGGTTTATAAACCGTCAAAGAGAACCCATTAAAGAGGTCTCTAACATAAATGCAAGGTTTATAAAACGTCAAAGAGAACCCATTAAAGAGGTCTCTAACATAAATGCAAGGTTTATAAAACGTCAAAGAGAGCCCATTAAAGAGGTCTCTAACATAAATGCAAGGTTTATAAAACGACAAAGAGAACCCATTAAAGAGGTCTCTAACATAAATGCAGGATTTATAAAACGTCAAAGAGATCCCATTAAAGAGGTCTCTAACATAAATGCAATTTTTATAAAACGTCAAAGAGATCCCATTAAAGAGGTCTCTAACATAAATGCAAGGTTTATAAAACGTCAAAGAGATCCCATTAAAGAGGTCTCTAACATAAATGAAAGATTTATAAAACGTCAAAGAGAGCCCATTAAGAGGTCTCTAACATAAATGCAAGGTTTATAAAACGTCAAAGAGAACCCATTAAAGAGGTCTCTAACATAAATGCTAGGTTTATAAAACGTCAAAGAGAGCCCATTAAAGAGGTCTCTAACATAAATGTTAGGTTTATAAAACGTCAAAGAGAGCCCATTAAAGAGGTCTCTAACATAAATGCTAGATTTATAAAACGTCAAAGAGAACCCATTAAAGAGGTCTCTAACATAAATGCTAGGTTTATAAAACGTCAAAGAGAGCCCATTAAAGAGGTCTCTAACACAAATGCAGGATTTATAAAACGTCAAAGAGAACCCATTAAAGAGGTCTCTAACATAAATGCTAGGTTTATAAAACGTCAAAGAGAGCCCATTAAAGAGGTCTCTAACATAAATACAAGGTTTATAAAACGTCAAAGAGAACCCATTAAAGAGGTCTCTAACACAAATGCAAGGTTTATAAAACGTCAAAGAGAACGCATTAAAGAGGTCTCTAACACAAATGCAAGGTTTATAAAACGTCAAAGAGAACGCATTAAAGAGGTCTCTAACACAAATGCAAGGTTTATAAAACGTCAAAGAGAACCCATTAAAGAGGTCTCTAACACAAATGCAAGGTTTATAAAACGTCAAAGAGAACGCATTAAAGAGGTCTCTAACACAAATGCAAGGTTTATAAAACGTCAAAGAGAACCCATTAAAGAGGTCTCTAACACAAATGCAAGGTTTATAAAACGTCAAAGAGAACGCATTAAAGAGGTCTCTAACACAAATGCAAGGTTTATAAAACGTCAAAGAGAACGCATTAAAGAGGTCTCTAACACAAATGCAGGATTTATAAAACGTCAAAGAGATCCCATTAAAGAGGTCTCTAACATAAATGCAGGATTTATAAAACGTCAAAGAGAGCCCATTAAAGAGGTCTCTAACACAAATGCAAGGTTTATAAAACGTCAAAGAGAGCCCATTAAAGAGGTCTCTAACATAAATGCAAGGTTTATAAAACGTCAAAGAGAGCCCATTAAAGAGGTCTCTAACACAAATGCAGGATTTATAAAACGTCAAAGAGATCCCATTAAAGAGGTCTCTAACATAAATGCAGGATTTATAAAACGTCAAAGAGAACGCATTAAAGAGGTCTCTAACACAAATGCAGGATTTATAAAACGTCAAAGAGAACGCATTAAAGAGGTCTCTAACATAAATGCAAGGTTTATAAAACGTCAAAGAGAACGCATTAAAGAGGTCTCTAACATAAATGCAAGGTTTATAAAACGTCAAAGAGAACGCATTAAAGAGGTCTCTAACACAAATGCAGGATTTATAAAACGTCGAAGAGAACGCATTAAAGAGGTCTCTAACACAAATGCAAGGTTTATAAAACGTCAAAGAGAACGCATTAAAGAGGTCTCTAACACAAATGCAGGATTTATAAAACGTCAAAGAGATCCCATTAAAGAGGTCTCTAACATAAATGCAGGATTTATAAAACGTCAAAGAGAGCCCATTAAAGAGGTCTCTAACACAAATGCAAGGTTTATAAAACGTCAAAGAGAGCCCATTAAAGAGGTCTCTAACATAAATGCAAGGTTTATAAAACGTCAAAGAGAGCCCATTAAAGAGGTCTCTAACACAAATGCAGGATTTATAAAACGTCAAAGAGATCCCATTAAAGAGGTCTCTAACATAAATGCAGGATTTATAAAACGTCAAAGAGAACGCATTAAAGAGGTCTCTAACACAAATGCAGGATTTATAAAACGTCAAAGAGAACGCATTAAAGAGGTCTCTAACATAAATGCAAGGTTTATAAAACGTCAAAGAGAACGCATTAAAGAGGTCTCTAACATAAATGCAAGGTTTATAAAACGTCAAAGAGAACGCATTAAAGAGGTCTCTAACACAAATGCAGGATTTATAAAACGTCGAAGAGAACGCATTAAAGAGGTCTCTAACATAAATGCAAGGTTTATAAAACGTCAAAGAGAAACCATTAAAGAGGTCTCTAACATAAATGCAAGGTTTATAAAACGTCAAAGAGAACCCATTAAAGAGGCCTCTAACATAAATGCAAGGTTTATAAAACGTCAAAGAGAAACCTTTAAAGAGGTCTCTAACACAAATGAAGTATTTATAAAACGTCAAAGAGAGCCCATTAAAGAGGTCTCTAACATAAATGCAAGGTTTATAAAACGTCAAAGAGAACCCATTAAAGAGGTCTCTAACATAAATACAAGGTTTATAAAACGTCAAAGAGAACCCATTAAAGAGGTCTCTAACATAAATGCAAGGTTTATAAAACGACAAAGAGAACCCATTAAAGAGGTCTCTAACACAAATGAACTTCTAAAGATATTGAATTAACATGTTCAAGTTTTCAGTAGAGAATACCATATTCCATTTTAATCGTCAACACATGTTATAACTTTGAAAAAGCTTAAGTGTTCGATACTACCCGATCTTCTCCTATTTAAGTTTAGTATCTTCCAGGGATGTGACACGAACATTTTCAGAAAAATCCCCCCACCCCAAACTACCCCTTACATAGATCTTTTTTCGAAAATTTTTATTTTCTCAAAAATGGCTCTAACGCCATTGATTAAAATATCGTATATTAGAGATATTTAGCTGAGAAACAAAATGTATATCTTGAATTTTCTAGGAATAGCCTCTGAAGACTACTTTATTCTGGATGAAATTTACAGAATTTTGCTTAACTGCTAAACCGTAAGAAATGGACAAAAACTTACCACACAAAAAATGTAGACCACATTAAAACACACAATTTATGTCGTATACATTTTTTTCGTGGAGTTGGTCGTTTTTGAAATATTCATTGTTTTTGGTCTCAGCTTTGAAAAGCTTACACTTTTCTCGTACAGGAATTTGTCAACTCGTGTCCATACAAACAAAGGAACTTCAGTCACATAGCAACCAGTTTTTGACTTCACTTTAACCTATGGTACTCCCTTATTTCGCTTCTACTTACAAGGAAGCAAGTAATAAGACTATTTCTCTTTTGTTTTTCTCGATTAGCATGAAGTAAATAGAAGCATAAAATTTTAACAATAATTTGTTGCAGAGATGTAGAGAAAGTAATGTGAATGTAATACATCAGATTTTTTATTACGACAGTCACGTGCAATGGTTTTTCTAAGGTTCTCGCACACACTTGCATTTGTTTTCTCTGTGCAGTGATATTCCCGTATATAATGGCGGAAGTTCCAATACACGTATTAATTGCAATCCTTCTTTATTAAGACAAAATATTATAACGTAGCAATACAAAGAGAACTGAAATTTATGACATGGACCTCATCAGATATACGTTATCAAGACAATGGAATATTATTGTTCGTGTCCATATCATTGTTATTTTATTGTCAGTCTTATTAAATACAACTCGAGCTGCTACAACTTTTCAACAGATAAAAGTTGAACCTGTCGTTATATTACTTATGCTAAAACTATTCCGAGATACTCTTTGTTATTGGTTTCAATTCAATTCAATTAGTTTGCTATTGGTTCAATTTCTTATTTGAAATATGAATTCCATCATTTAAAAATGGTTTAAAGGGATGATACGCTGTATAGAATATAGTGGGGAATATTTTTACTTTCTCTACACATACTATGTACATAGTGTATAGAGAAGGTATTGTATTGTACCCAAAAATTCGATACCGAGATTTCACCAGAAGCATATGTTTTGGGACTCCCTGAATCCAAAAAAAGTGTGTGTTTGTGGACAGCACAACTCAAAGACGAAAAGACCGATAAATACCCAACTTGGTATTTAAATTTGGTATGTTCCAAAGACACGAAGATATTCAAGAAAATTCCCTCAGCTCCAACTACCCTTCACATGGAACTTTTTTCGAAAATTTTGATTTTATCAAAAAATGACTGTAACGATTTTGATTAAAATACATTTCAATCACAAATAAAATGTATATCTTGAATTTTCTGGGAATAACCTCTGAAGACTATTTTATTCTGAATGAAATTTACAAAATTTTTGCATAACTGCTAAACCGTAAGAAATAGACAAAAACTCACAACATAAAAAATGTAGAGCACGTTAAAACACACAATTTATGTCATACACATTTTTTTCGTGGAGTTGATCGTTTTTGTGATATTCCTTATTTTTGGTTTCAATTTTATAAGTACTCAAACTTTTCTCATTTGAAACATGGTTTGAAAGGAATGCAATGGAGAATATTTTAAAAATATGAAATGATCAGATCTTAATGTTGAATATTTTATTGTGTTCTCCATTCTGGAAACTTTTGCAGTGATTCTCGTCTTGCTCGTATATATTTAAAGTAGGCTAAGAAAAGATCTCTGCCGCCGTTCAAAACGCAGGCGCGCTGAGGCACCAGACATTCCAGAGAAGAAAAGTTTTTACTCGTAAAATCCGTCTCACAAATTTTCTTTTGGCAAAATCGTAAATCCCTTGCGCTTGGTGCAGTTTTATTGGCCACGGTCCACACTGCAGCAAGTGCATAAGTCACAAATATGTCTCGGGTAGCCTACTTTCCTAATATTGCGTGATAAAAATCTCATGTGTTCCATTCACATGACTTTCTCTAGCTCTTCCAAATACAAAATATGCTTACAAAAGCTTATTCTTCTATCTACTTCATGCTAATCGAGATAAACATTAACAGAAATAGTCTTATTACTTGCTTCTTTGTAAGTAGAAGAGAGTACACTAGGATGAAGTGATAGTCAAATATTTTTCAACCTGGTCGCTATATAAACAATTGAGGTTTCGGTTCGCTTTGCATGGTTCCGTTTAAGAAAGGTTAGGCATTTTAAAACCGAAACCAATAAGCAGGTATATCCAAGAACGGTGAACACTACAATCAAAACGTATCTTATATAAAGTATGTGTTTTAACGTGATCTACATTCCCTGTGTATAAATATCTTGCTTCCTCTGAAAAACTTAATTGTAAGAATATTAAAATGATTTTAAAACGATTCGAGATCTACCTAGAAAATCATCATTGGCAATATTCACATTGTATAAATGAACTTCTTTCTTTTTTTTTTTTCTTTTCTTTTTAGCTTAACGTCCTATAACCTGGATGGTCATATCAGACATGAATGAAATTGGTGAAATGATACTCAAATGATCTCGGGGTCCATGCAGCTTAAAGTTACTTTAACCTGGTTGGTCATATCGGACGATGAATGAAATTGGTAAAATGATACTCAAATGATCTCGGGGTCCATGAAGCTGAAAGTTACTTTAACCTGGTTGGTCATATCGGACGATGAATGAAATTGGTGAAATGATACTCAAATGATCTCGGGGTTCATGAAGCTTAAAGTTACTTTAACCTGGTTGGTCATATCGGACGATGAATGAAATTGGTGAAATGATACTCAAATGATCTCGGGGTCCATGGAGCTTAAAGTTACTTTAACCTGGTTGGTCATATCGGACGATGAATGAAATTGGTGAAATGATAGTCAAATAATCTCGGGGTCCTTGGAGCTTAAAGTTTCTTTAACCTGGTTGGTCATATCGGACGATGAATGAAATTGGTGAAATGATACTCAAATGATCTCGGGGTCCATGCAGCTTAAAGTTACTTTAACCTGGTTGGTCATATCGGAGGATGAATGAAATTGGTGAAATAATACTCAAATGATCTCGGGGTCCATGAAGCTTAAAGTTACTTTAACCTGGTTGGTCATATCGGACGATGAATGAAATTGGTGAAATGATAGTCAAATGATCTCGGGGTCCATGGAGCTTAAAGTTACTTTAACCTGTTTGGTCATATCGGACGATGAATGAAATTGGTGAAATGATAATCAAATGATCTCGGGGTCCATGGAGATTAAAGTTACTTTAACCTGGTTGGTCATATTGGACGATGAATGAAATTGGTGAAATGATACTCAAATGATCTCGGGGTCCATGGAGCTTAAAGTTACTTTAATCTGGTTAGTCATATCGGACGATGAATGAAATTGGTGAAATGATACTCAAATGATCTCGGGGTCCATGGAGCTTAAAGTTACTTTAACCTGTTTGGTCATATCGGACGATGAATGAAATTGGTGAAATGATAATCAAATGATCTCGGGGTCCATGGAGATTAAAGTTACTTTAACCTGGTTGGTCATATTGGACGATGAATGAAATTGGTGAAATGATACTCAAATGATCTCGGGGTCCATGGAGCTTAAAGTTACTTTAATCTGGTTAGTCATATCGGACGATGAATGAAATTGGTGAAATGATACTCAAATGATCTCGGGGTCCATGGAGCTTAAAGTTACTTTAACCTGGTTGGTCATATCGGACGATGAATGAAATTGGTGAAATGATACTCAAATGATCTCGGGGTCCATGGAGCTTAAAGTTACTTTAACCTGGTTGGTCATATCGGACGATGAATGAAATTGGTGAAATGATACTCAAATGATCTCGGGGTCCATGGAGCTTAAAGTTACTTTAACCTGGTTGGTCATATCGGACGATGAATGAAATTGGTGAAATGATACTCAAATGATCTCGGGGTCCATGAAGCTTAAAGTTACTTTATTCTGGTTGGTCATATCGAACGATGAATGAAATTGGTGAAATGATACTCAAATGATCTCGGGGTCCATGGAGCTTAAAGTTACTTTATTCTGGTTGGTCATATCGAACGATGAATGAAATTGGTGAAATGATACTCAAATGATCTCAGGGTAAATGGAGCTTAAAGTTACTTTAACCTGGTTGGTCATATCGAACGATGAATGAAATTGGTGAAATGATACTCAAATGATCTTGGGGTCCATGGAGCTTAAAGTTACTCGACATTCGTCTTCTCAGGATAAGGGAAAACTCCGAAAAACCTTATCTAGGTAACTCACCCTAAGCGAGATTCGAACTCACGACGTTTTGAATGTGAGGCAGACGCGCTACCACCACACTACCCAGGCGGGCAAACTGGAGAATTGCTCAAAATCGGATTAGTGTCTTCCCCACTATGCTTGTTATGACATAAGAATAAATTTATGAGCATTGATCACCCAACTATAAATTAGATGCTCAAACATTAATAAAATCTAGGATCTAAATATCGGGAAGCAAGAAGAATGATTCCATTACCAACTTCTGGGCATGAGCTCACACACATTTTTTGTGTATTAAGTATTGCTGTATCTCTTACTTTAAAACTGTTATACAAAATTCCTCAGAAGATGTCTTCAAAGGCTATTCCCAAAAAATTCGAACTATATATTTTATTTGTCATAAAGTATCTTAAGCATGAGGTATTTTATTCAAAATCTTTAAAACCATTTTTGAGAAGAATATTTTCAAAACATTCCATGTAAAGGGTAGTTGTGGTGTGGGAAACCTTTTGAAAATTTTAGTGTTGCATCCTTGAAGGATACTAAACATACGAGTGTCGTCTGATGGTAGCATCGTATAGTTTACCTCTAGACTAGCTTGTATCCATAGTTACAGGTCAATAGCTTGTTTAGTTTTCCAATGACAGCATTTTAAACAAGACAACTTTACAGTTTTCATGAAAATCGAGGATTTGGAAAAACGAGCAGCGATGAAATACTTCCGTTTGAAAGGCTTAACGCCTAAAGAAATCAAGGAGGAAATGGACAGTACATTGAAAGACTCTGCCCCTTCATATTCAATGATTAAAAGGTGGGTTGCACAGTTTAAAATGGGACGTACGAGCACTAGTGATGAGCCTCGCTCTGGACGCCCAGTAGAAGTGACAACTCCAGAGATCATTGAAAAAATTCATCGTTTAGTACTGGAAGACCTCAGATTAAAGTTGTTTGAGATAGCAGAGGCTGTAAACATATCAAAAGAACGTGCAGGTAATATTTTAAGTAATGTTTTGGGCTTTCACAAGGTCTGTGCAAGATGGGTGCCGCGTTTGTTGACACCTGATCAAAAACTGCAAAGAAAAACTGTTCTGTTAAGAATGTGGAGCTCAGGGAATATTTGAGACGGCTTATTACCATGGATGAAACTTGGATACATCACTACAGTCCAGAGAGTAAATCACAGTCAAAACAGTGGATTGCGCCAGGTGAACCAACTCCAAAAAAGGAATGTCAATGTTGTCCGCTAACAAGGTTATGGCGAGTATTTTCTGGGATACACAGGAAACTATTTTTATTGATTACTTGGAAAAGGGTGAAATTATCACTAATGACTACTACGCAAGCTTACTGCAACGTTTGAGTGAAGAGATGAAAAGAAAAAGACCTCATTGGAAAGAAAAAAAAAATCTTGTTTCATCACGACAATGCTCCGGCCCATCTTTCAGTCATTGCAATGGGAAAAATGTGCGAATTAAAGTTGGAATTGCTTGAACATTCACCCTAGCACTCAGTGACTATCACCTGTTCCCAATCCTCAAAAAATGTCTTGGAGGACGAAGATTTCACAGCAACGAGGAGGTCATTGATGCGGTAAACAACTGTTTTGAGGACCTTGATAAATCGCACTACAGATATGGTTTAATTAAATTGGAACACCGATATGTCAAGTGTGGAGATAATGTTGAGCAAAAAAAAAAAAAGAAAGCCGTTTTCATTGAGAGGTCCTGAACATATCAGCCGAATAAATACCAAGTTTGGTTTTTAACGTATTTTCGTTTTTAACTCTGCTGCCAAAAGACACACACACGGACATTTTTCCATGTTTTACTTTTTTTTTTTTTTTTTTGTATTCAGGGGGTCCAAAATCAGTATTTCCAGGGAAATCTTGGTATGGAGTTTTTCGATGTAAAAAGGATCCCTTCTCTATTCACTATGTACGTAGTACATGTAGAGAAAGTAAAAACTGATTCCTCAAGAATGCGATTGAGTGATCTCCAGGTTGTTATATTAAGGCCGCGTGCACGTTGTTTTAAGAGAAATTTCAGTTGGAAACAAATAGGTAAGTGACGTCAATATAACCTTGTTTATTTTACTAAATATCTGATGTGTTCCATTCACATCACTTTCTCTGCAACAAATTATTGTTAAAAAGCTTATGCTTATATTTACTTCATGCTAATCGAGAAAAAAATTAACAGAAATAGTCTTATTACTTGCTTCCCTGTAAGTAGAAGGGAAATAAGGGAGTGCCATAGGTTAAAGTGAAGTCAAAAACTGGTTGCTAGGTGACTGAAACTCCTTTGTTTGTATGGTGTGAACTTCACAAATTCCTGTATGAGAAAAGTATGTTTTTCAAAGCTGAAACTAAAAAAAAGCATATCTTAAAAACGACCAACTCCACGGAAAAAAAAAGTATAAAACAAAAACTGTGTGTTTTCAGAAGCTCTACATTTTTTGTGTGGTAAGTTTCTGTCCATCTCTTACTGTTTAACAGTTATGCAAAATTACGTAAAATTCATCTAGAATAAATTAGTCTTCAGAGGTTATTGCCAGAAAACTCAAGACATACATTTTATTTGTCAGATAAATATCTTTAATATACGACATTTTAATCAAAATTTTTCCATGTACAGGGTAGTTTGGGGTGGGGGGAAAAGCTTTGTACCGCATCCTTGGAAGATAGCAAACTTAAATACAAAGTTTTGTATTTAACGGTCTTTTCGTTTTTGAGCTATGCTGTCCAAACACGGACATTTCTCTAAAAGTGTTTTTTTTTTTTTTTTGATTAAGGTAGTCTCAAAACGAGCGTATGGTTGAAATAACGGTTTGAAAATTTTGGGTGGAATACAATACCTTCCCCATTCATTATGTACATAGTACGTATAGAGAAAGTAAAAATGAAAAGAAGCAAAGAAAAAAGAAAAGTAAGAAAAATAAAAAAGGATGGAACCAGAGGACGAAAGAAAAGGAGAAGGAAAGAAATAGAGAAAGAAAGGGATCAAGAGAGAGAGAGAAAGAAAGAGAAACAAAAAAAAAGAGAGAAAGAAAAAAACAGAGAAATAAATAGAAGGAAAGAGAGTGAGAATTAAAAACATGACTTTCTGTAGCTGTTCTGCAAACAAACTTGCGTTGCAAAAGAGTATTCTTCTATATACTTGATGCTAATCGAGATAACAGAAACAGTCTTATTACTTGCTTCCTTGTAAGTAGGAGAAAAATAAGGGAGTAGCATAGGTTAAACAAATAATAATTCCTTTAAAAGGCGGTCGCTATCTGAAAGAAATCAAAACCAGTTCTCTTTGCTTGGCAAGAGTAAACAAAAGATAGACGAAAGAATGATGACGTATTGTTTGCACAAAGGTTAAAATTGAAACAAAACAAGGATTATCTGGAAGCGGTGGACAACAAAGATGTGCAAGACAAACTGTGTGTTCTAACGAGCTCTATATTTTATGTAGTAAGTTTTTGTATTAGAGCCGGGTTTTTTCTTCAACCTCCGATAGGCTATAAATAAAAGACAAGTACATAGAAAACAAGTATTTTATTACTAAAAGTTTTGTACACTTTTGGTTACTTTTCAACATAATCACCGAAAAGATTGAGACATTTATCGGACCTGTGCACAAGCTTTGCAATACCCGCTTCAAAAAATGTTGCCGCCAATGATTTCAAATGAGCATTGACATTGTTTTGAAGATCTTGGTTGGTTTGAAAGTGCTGCCCTCCTAGCCACGTGTTCAGTTCAGGGAACAGGTGAAAGTCGCTGGGTGCCAGGTGAGGACTGTACGGCGGATGATCGAAAATGTCCCATTGAAATTGTTCAAGGAGCCGATGGGTTGTGCCAGCAGGGTGTGGACGAGCGTTGTCATGGATCAACACAATTCCTGAAGTCAGCATTGCTCTTCGTTTGTTTTGAATGGCTCTCCGCAAACGTCGTAAAGTACGAAGTACCTGTGTTTGCAAGGACAGGTGTTAACAAATTCCCTGAATGATTAAAGTATTTGACGCCATCTACATTCTTTGTGTAGTAATTTTTGCCTACCTGTTACGGTTTACAACTGTTCCACGTCTTTTAATTTAAAAGTGATATATTAGGTTTTATTTTTCTTTGTTTCTTATCTTTGAGAACCTGGAAACGGAGCTCAGTGAAATATCAGTTGCCTTGGCTACTCTTTCATCAGGCTTTTGGAGAACTCGGGGAACATAAATTTTCTCTGCTCTGTCTAAGTAATACCTTGCCACTGAACTTTGAAAACGTAGCAGCCATGGTTTAAAAAATAAAATGGACACTATTTACTGCCCACTTTGAATACACTCATATGCGAAACACTTTCGATACAGACTGTACAAAGTTTGCTCGCTGTGACTTTAGGTAAGCAAGGTATCATATTACAAACTCCGATAAGCTAGACTCGGTAGCTGGGTTGGCGGTCCGGGCCACCATTCCACAAGTTTTACGCCGGCAATACTTATGATATCTTTCGTGATGACAAAAGGTTCATTACTTTTTGAATTACCCTTGTAGATAAGAAGTTGAAGAGAGACGGAGAGGGAAGCACATATATTTATTTGTTTGACAGTGAAGACTGCACCGAGAGTATGTATTCAATTTGAAAAGTTGCAGTTTGGAAGAGGCCGCTTGTTTTAATGTATGGCAATGTGTGACGTGACGTGTGGGCGCGCTGCGTGCAACAACCGCCTAACTCCAGTCACAGGGGTACACAAATGTGCTCATGACCGAACGTACTTGAGGTCATTTCAGATGGCAAACTTGATTTTGACGCAAAGAAGTGCAGCAAAGTAATTTTGTTGCAGCGATATTAGTGTGTATACATCAACACGATGTTATGTTCAATAAGTGACAAATATTGTTTCGCTCTAAGGATAGTATCAGAACAACAATAATATCGGCCTGCTATAACATCGCGCCCACCAAATAAATAACCAACTATAACCCTTGGTGAATGGCTCAAACTTAACCTCATCTTTCCTTGATTTTCTTTTAATATCACAAAATTCTCGTAGAAAAAACATTGTATGATACGCGAGCGTGAAGTTTCTTTTTGATTCTCGTTTCACAATATTCCCGCTCGAATCAAAAACTATCACTTTACGCTCTTACGCCAGAAATAACTATTTCGTTTATCCATTCCATGCTAATCGAGATAAACATTAACAGAAATAGTCTTATTACTTGCTTCCTTGTAAGTAGAAGGGAAATAAGGGAGTACCATAGGTTAAAGTGATAGTCAAAATTTTTTAAAAGCTGTCGCTATGTAAAACACTTCAGATTCATTTGTCTTGCATGGATAGGAGTAAAACCAAATGGGTATGACATTTTATTTGTTTATTTTTTTTTTTATCAATCAGTAGGTTGCTCTAAACGCCTCTGAGAACAATAATTAACAATGTATCATTAACAAACTGAATGATGAGGTTGACTTATAATGGTCCTCTGTTGTAAAAAACAAAATATAGGTATATTTTATACAATACATATGTAGATTGTTACGTGTATAGAAAACGTTTAATAAAACCCATTACTGACATACTGACCAATAAAGCTACATGTACAATATAAATATAATTATTTATTCAAGTTGAGAAAATTCGTTTTCATAAGAAATACATGTTTTGGGTCCTCCTGAATCCAAAAATACATTTTGGATAAAAAGTCCGTGTACGTGTGTGTGTGTGTGGACAGCAAAGCTCAAAAACGAGAAGACCAAAATACCAAACTTGAGGAAGTTTGTTTTAGAAAACTGAGAAAAGTTTGAGTAATTTAAAATTATCCAGAATAAACATGCCTTCGGAGGCTATTCCCAGTCAAGATAATAATTTGATCTTTAATATTCGGCATTTTGATCAAAATCATTAGAATCATTTTTGAGAAAATGAACATTTTTTAAAATGTTTCCATACAAATGGTAGTTTGGGGTGATCCATTTTCATCAGAATTTGCATGTTGCATCTTTGGAAGATACAAAACTTAAATAACAAGCTTAGTATTTTACTGAATGTTTGTTTTTGACTTTACACACCCACACATGTAGACCAGTTTTTAAAAGATTTGGAGCACGTCCAGATTGAAACACTAACCTGAGGAACACAAATGTGATCACTTTGGGTCGCTGTGACCCTCCCCACTTTCTTATATGTAAAACTCGTCCCCAAATGTAAATAACATACCCCATTTTGTAATTTTTACGAACGTACAAACCTACTTTTTTTCACGAAATCCGCGAGTCATCTGTCCTAACAGCGACAGTGCAGATTCTAGTGCAGTTTTAGATTTGACTCTCTCATTGGCCAATATGGCTGCCCAAACACAAGCAGACAAAACAAACGGAAGACTGCGCATTTCGCATTGGAAATCAGAACCGATTTTCAGAAAGTCCATTTTTACTTCCTCTACACGCACCATCTGCGTAGTGTATAGAGAAGGTATTGCACTCCACCCAAAAATTCGATACCGAGATTTCACCGGAAATACATGTTTTAGAGTCCCCTGTAACCAAAGACAGCATATTCAGAAAAATCTCATGTGTTCCATTCACATGACTTTCTCTACATCTCTGGAACAAATTATTGTGAAAAAGCTTATACTTCTATTTACTTCATGATAATCGACAAATAATTAGCACAAATAGTCTTATAACTTGCTTCCTTGTAAGTAGAAGTGAAATAAGGGAGTACCATAGGTTAAAGTGATAGTCAAAAGTTAATTGCTATGTGTCCGAAGTTCCTTTGTTTGTATGGACAGGAGTTGACAAATTTCTGATTGAGAAAAGTTTGTTTTTTGAAGCTGAAACCAAAAACAACGAATATCTCAATAACGATCAACTCCATGAAAAAATTGTATATAACATAAATTGTGTGTTTTAACGTGCTCTAAATTTTTGTGCAGTAAGTTTTTATCTATCACCCTCGGTTTAGGAGCTATGCAAAATTCCGTAAATTTTAACCTAGAATAAAGTAAGCTTTCGATGCTATTTCCAGAAAATTCAAGCTTTACATTTTATTTGTCAGGTAAATATCTTTAATATACGACATTTAAATCAAAATCGTTAGAGCCATGTTTAAGAAAATCAGAATTTGGGAAGAACGTTCCATGTAAAGGGTAGTTTGGGGTGGGGGATTTTTCTCAAACTCTTCGTGTTGCATCCCTGGAATATATTAAACTTAAATACCAAGTTTGTATTTTACTGACTTTTCGTTTTTGAGTTGCCGTGTTCACAGACATACTGACATTCTCACAAACGGACATTTTTTGAAAATGCCCTTTTTGGATACAGGGGACCTTAAAACATATATTTCCTGTGAAATCTCGGTATCGATTTTTTGGGTGGAGTGCAATACCTTCTCTATGTACATAGTACGTATAGAGAAAGTAAAAAGACCCGTGCCTGTGAACACGAAACTCAAAAACAAAAAGTAGGTAAAATACCAAACTTGATACTATCACTTTAACCTATGGTACTCCCTTATTTCGCTTCTCCTTACAAGAAAGCAAGTAATCAGACTATTTCTGCTAACTTTTCTCGAATAGCGTGAAGTAAATAAACACCTAAGCCTTTATAAGAATAGTTTGTAGCGGCGCCATGGCTGAGTGGTTAGAGCGCTCCTCCCCATATAGGCATTTCCGGCTGAATCCCAATCGCCGCATGTGAGACTTGTGGTGGACAAAGTGGCGCCTGTTTTCTTCTGTTTCCCCGCCACTCATTCGAGCAAATGATGCTCAAATGATCTCGGGGTCCATGGAGCTTAAAGTTACTTTAACCTGGTTAGTCATATCGGACGATGAATGAAATTGGTGAAATGACACTCAAATGATCTCGGGGTCCATGGAGCTTAAAGTTACTTTAACCTGGTTAGTCATATCGGACGATGAATGAAATTGGTGAAATGATACTCAAATGATCTCGGGGTCCATGGAGCTTAAAGTTACTTTAACCTAGTTGGTCATATCGGACGATGAATGAAATTGGTGAAATGATACTCAAATGATCTCGGGGCCCATGGAGCTTAAAGTTACTTTAACCTGGTTGGTCATATCGGACGATGAATGAAATTGGTGAAATGATACTCAAATGATCTCGGGGTCCATGGAGCTTAAAGTTACTTTAACCTGGTTGGTCATATCGGACGATGAATGAAATTGGTGAAATGATACTCAACTGATCTCGGGGTCCATGGAGCTTAAAGTTACTTTAACCTGGTTGGTCATATCGGACGATGAATGAAATTGGTGAAATGATACTCAAATGATCTCGGGGTGCATGGAGCTTAAAGTTACTTTAACCTGGTTGGTCATATCGGACGATGAATGAAATTGGTGAAATGATACTCAAATGTTCTCGGGGTCCATGGAGCTTATAGTTACTTTAACCTGGTTGGTCATATCGGACGATGAATGAAATTGGTGAAATGATACTCAAATGATCTCGGGGTGCATGGAGCTTAAAGTTACTTTAACCTGGTTGGTTATATTGGACGATGAATGAAATTGGTGAAATGATACTCAAATGATCTCGGGGTCCATGAAGCTTAAAGTTACTTTAACCTGGTTGGTTATATCGGACGATGAATGAAATTGGTGAAATGATGCTCAAATGATCTCGGGGTGCATGGAGCTTAAAGTTACTTTAACCTGGTTGGTTATATCGGACGATGAATGAAATTGGTGAAATGATGCTCAAATGATCTCGGGGTGCATGGAGCTTAAAGTTACTCGACAATCGTCTTCTCAGGATAAGGAACAACTACGAGAAAACCTTATCCGGGTAACTCACCCTAAGCGGGATTGGATCTCACGGTCTGTTTAATGTGAAGTAGACGCGCTACCACCACACCACCCAGGCGGGCATCATCATTTTTGCTATCATTCATTTCGGTAGAATTTCACGTGTCGTTCTAAATATGGAGAGGCTGAACCGAGTAGGAAAAATAGTTTGTATTTGAAACCGCTAGAGAAGGTTAAGTCGCCTTTTTTAGAACCAAGGTGCCTCAAAACATGTATTTACGTTGAAATTTTGATATCCAACAATATATCTTTCCTCTACCTACTAAGTAGTAGAGAAAATAATAAATTACACGCGGTCACTTTCATCATGGTTATGTTCCGCTCATTTGGAAGCTCTCAAGTCCCCTAAAGGAGCATGGACGTATATTTACGCAAGTCATAACAATGAATTATGACGTCATTCTGAGTTTGGCAACAAGGAAGGTTTCCAAATAGTATCGATTTTATTTACAACCTCATTGTGTGTTTGTCACGATTAAATGTATCATTTTTTTATTTTAATTTTTGTAACAAAGAGATTTGAATCTGTGCTTTATGTCGGGCCCGCCTTTTTATCTGATTCCCGCGAGCTTGTGTTTATTTTCACTCGCCAGATGTCTCTCACTTGGCAACCAAACTGATTTACCTTGTGTTCCGCTTCTTTTCCAAATCCTATAACACCTCGACGTTTAAGCCATGAAGAATGTATGCGTTATTTCGTACTTTGTATAAACATTCTATCGGATATACATGTTTTGAGGACCTTTAAATACAGGAAGTATATTAAGAACAGACATGGGCTCTATTTATATTTCGAGTCTAATAAAAACAATCTGATATGTTCCACTCACATGACTTTCTCTACTTCTGTGTAACAAATTATTGTTAATAAGCTTATGCTTCTATTTACTTCATGCTTATCGAAAACATTAGCAGAAATAGTCTTATTACTTGCTTCCTTGTAAGTAGAAGTGAAATAAGAGAGTACCATAGGTTAAAGTGATAGTCAAAAGCTGGTTTCAATGTGACTGAAGTTCCTTTGTTTGTCTGGACATGAGCTGACAAATTCCTGTATGAGAAAAGTACAAGTTTTTCAAAGCTGAAACCAAAAACAAGGAGTATCTCAAAAACGATCAACTCCTCGATAAACATTTATATAACATAAATAATGTGATCTGCACTTTTTGTGTGGTAATTTTTTGTCCATACGGTTTAGTAGTTATGCCAAATTTCGTGAAATTCATCCAGAATAAAGTAGTCTTCAGAGGCTATTCCTAGAAAATTCAAGATATGCATATTATTTGTCAGGTAAATAGCTTTAATATACGATGTTTTAAACAAAATCGTTAGACCCATTTTTGAGAAAATCAAAATTTTCGAAAAGTTTTCCATGTAAAGGGTAGTTGGGGATGGGGGAATTTTCTTGAAGATCTTCGTGTCGCATCCTTGGAAGATACCAAACTAAAATACCAAGTTTGGTATTCAACGGTCTTTTCGTTTTTGAGATATGCTGTCCACAGACACACACAGGGACGTTTTCCAATAATGCTTTTTTTTTTATTTAGGGGGACCCAAAACATGTATTTCCGGTGAAATCTCGGTATCGTAAGTTTGGTATCTTTCAAGAAGGCGACACGAAGATTTTCAGAATAATTGCCACACCCCAAATAAGCTGCATGAAAAACTGTCCAAAATGTTGATTTTTTCAAAATGGCTCTAACGATTTTGATTAAAATACTTATATTAAAACTGTTTACATCGCAAATAAAATGTATATTTTGCATTATCTGTGAATAGCCTCTGAAGAGCTTCTTATCTGGATGAAGTTTGCTGAATTGGTAACAGAGAGAGAAACTTACATCAGAAAAATGTAGATCTCGTTTAAACACACAAGTCTTTTCTTGAGTTGACTGTTTTTGATATAATTCTTGTTATTGGTTTCAGTTTTAAAATTCTTTTCTTCTCACACGTGAATTTGTCAACTTGTGCTAATGTATAGAAACGATTTCAACCACATAGCAACTTGTATCTTTTAAAACATTTGACTATCACAGGGAAGCAAGTAATAAGACTATACAATAAGCTTTTTACAATAATTTGTTACTGAGATGTAGAGAAAGTCATGTGAATGTAAGCCATGAGATTTTTTGGCCTTAACGAGGTGTAATTCCGTGTGGACCGGTTCCACGAACACAATGGTCGGATTTATGAAATATCAGATATTTGTGACAACAATTGGGCCCATTATCATTCCTCACAACCCACGCTGCTACAAATCTCTTGACAAATGAAGACCCCGTGCCAACAAATTCTGTCCCGCGCGCCGCCTAGCTCTCTTTTTTCTTTTCTTTATCCTACTTTTCCTCGCATATATTTGAATGTAGAAAGTGGAGATTATATTGTGTATTGTTGTGGTGGGGACCGCCCTGTTCCGGCATTCCGGGAATTTTAAAAGGAAATGCTAATTCCCGGCATTGTTAAATCCGTTCCTTCACGACCGCGCGACTTGCAGATCTGAGACATGCAAAGCCATATTTGTGATCTGTACAAAATAACACCTTTATCAAAGTTGACCACTTACATCACTAGTGCCTTTACATACACACGTGGGCGTTTGCCCTGAATATGGCGCAACAAAAAACCACTAGGGTTCATGATGAAAAGCAAAGAATATACAGAATGGAGGTGAATATGTTTGATGATCCAGCAGTTTGTTTCGCTATTCATGTTTTTAGGATGGCTATTATCACCTATCTCATTCAGCTGTTTGGCAACAGGTCATACATACGGTTTACCCTCCTCTGACCTCTGACCTTCCATGCCAAAATATACCCAGAGCGTGTGATGTGAGCGAACAGTATCGATCGCACTGAAACCAGACGTTTTTGAACATCCATAGAGGTGCTATGCTCTCCTTGTTTTGGGCTCTATTTAAAGATCGTGCAATACATCTGTTTCCTAGGATACTATAACACACAAGAAATATTTCAAAAACGATCAACTACGCGAAAAACAGTGTATACAACATAAATTGCTCTACATTTAGTGTGGCAAGTATTTGTCTATCTCTTACGGCTTAGCAGTTATGCAAAATTCCGTAAAATTCATCCAAAATAAAGTAGTCTTCAGAGGTTAATCCCAGAAAATTCAAGATATATATTTTATTTGTCAGGTAAATATCTTTATTATATGATACTTTAATCAAAATCGTTAGAGCCATTTTTGAAAAAATTAAATTTTCGAAAAAAATTTCCTCTAAAGGGTAGTTGGGGTGGGGATATTTTCTTGAAAATCTTCGTGTCGCATCCTTGGAAGATGCCAAACTTATATACCAAGTTCGGTATTTAACGGTCCTTTCGTTTTTGGGGTATGCTGTCACAGACGCACACAAAAACGGACCTTTTGGTTTGAGGGGACTCAGAACATGTATTTCCGGTATCAGTTTTTGTGGAATACAACACTTTCTGTATATACTATGTGCATAGTGCGTGTAGAGAAGCGTATTCTGCTATCTACTTCGTGTTAGTCAAGATAAACATTAACAGAAATTCCTGCTTCCTTGTAAGCAGAAGAGAATACACTAAGATAAAGTGATAGTCAAATGTTTTAAAGTGTGGTTGTTATGTGACACAGTTGAAGTTCGGTTCCCTTTACATGACCAGAGGTAAAATAAAGAAAAGCGATACCTATGAAACGAAAGATGTATTCCCATTAAAGAAAAGTAAAACTATATGATAAATTATCCATTTGAACGTCATGTGTTGTAATGTATTGGCCATCTTTCACACTTTTCCGGTTATGCAAAAGTCATCCAGAATGAGGAAGGCTCCAAAGGTGACTGCCAGAAAGTTTAAGCTATACGTTTTATTTGTGATAAACATGCGTTATTCTATCAAAATCATTGTGAAAATAAAGATATTAGAAATATTTTGTATGTTGTAGTTTAGGGTGGGGAAATTTCCATGCAAATCTTCCTTTTGTATCCTCTGTGGTGTGTGTGTGTGTGTGTGTGAGCATTAGATTGAGCATTTTTGGAAAATGTTTATTCAACTGCCATGGTTTATCCTAATTTCATGACCGACGAAATGCATATCTTGAATTTTCTGGGAATAGCCTCTGAAGACCTGTTTATTCTGGATCACTTTTGTATAACTGTTAAACTGTAAGAGATAGACAAAAACTTAGCTACCAAACATCTGGTTAAAATACACGATTTACGACATTTTTTTTTCTAAAGTTAAGCCTTTTCAAAATATTCCTCGTTTGAAATCAAAACTACTTAATCTTTTCTCAGGCGGGAACTTATTTTTCATTTCAATTCCCTTGTTTTACTCCTGGCCATGCAAAGAAACACAATTTCAATTATTTCACAAAGCGATAGCTTATAAAACATTTGACTATCACTTTAACCTATGGTACTTCCTTATTTCCCTTCTACTTACAAGGAAGCAAGTAATAAGAATATTTCTGCTAATGTTTATCTTGATTAGCATGAAAAGAATAAACATTTGCGACAATAGTATGTAGAAAAAGACGTGTGAATTAACCATTATATGTTTTGCTCCTGGTTGTTGTAAATAGAACGGCGTTTCAGTGTCCTCACATAGCAACCAGCTTTTAAAACATTTGACTATCACTTTAGCCTTTACATTCCCTTGTCTGTCTGGTGTTTGTAAGGAACTAAGTAGTAAAAACAATTGTGTTAATGTTCTGCATGATGTAAATAGAAGAAGAATAGTTTCTTTGCAGAATTAATAGAGAAAGTCATATGAATGCAACACACCAAATTATTTTTTTTACCTTTTTACAGATTTGACCGTTTCCGGGTTATTATGTGTTATTGATTTCAATTTTAAAATATGTTCTCAAACGCGAAATCCTCAGCCGTTTCAAAGGAAATCGAATTTCATTTGTTCCACATAGCAACACACTTTTAAAACATTTGACTATCACTTTATCCTAGTGTATTCCCTTAGTTGCCTTCTACTTACAAGGAAGCAAGCAATTAGACAATTTCTGTTAATATTTATTTTGATTAGCATCAAGTAGATAGAAAAATAAGCTTTTAAAAGGAAAGTTATTTGTGGAACGGGTAGAGAAGATTATGTGAATGGAACGCTAAGGATTCTTTATTAGAATATTTCCTTGGAAAGTTGGTTACATTAATATCCAGCTAGAAGTTTGCCGAATATGTCAGTATAAGGAGATTTGTTAAAAGTTGTAGGAGTTTTAATACCGAGTAATTTTTATCGACTTACCATCCAATTGAATGATGTTTCGGGAATTTGCATTTAACACATTTGATTGAGACATGTATCGTACCTGTGCACAAGCTTTGCAATACCCGCTTCAAAAAACGTTGCCGCCAATGATTTCAAATGACCATTGACGTTGTTTTGAAGATCTTCGTGCTTTACGACGTTTGCGGAGAGCCATGCAAAACAAACGAAGTGGAATTGTGTTGATCCATGACAACGCTCATCCACAGACAGTTGGCACAACCCATCGGCTCCTTGAACAATTTCAATGGGACATTTGCGATCATCCGCCGTACAGTCCTGACCTGGCACCCAGCGACTTTCGCCTTTTTCCTGAACTGAAGACGTGGCTAGGAGGGCAGCACTTTCAAACCAACCAAGATCTTCAAAACAACGTCAATGCTCATTTGAAATCATTGAAAGTTGGTTACACTAATATTCCGCTAGAAGTATGTCGAATATATTAAGGCAATTTGTTAAAGTTTGTAGGAATTTTAATACCGAGTGATTTTCATCGACTTTAGCATTCAGTTGAGTAATGTTTCGTGAATTTGCATTTAACACAGTCCTTATTTTCCAAAAACATTTCTGGGCATAAATTTATGGGACGATAACGGTTATCGAACGACATGAAATATTTCCTTCCGAACGGGTGTAAATGCCAGCGATATCCGTGTTCGACAAACCAAAAGTCGCAGCGTGCTAGAAAATGCTCGTAAGGTCATATGAATGCGGAAACGCTATTCACGAAAAATAAAACAAAGTGCTATGTTTTCAAGAATAAGAAGTCATGGCAGTAACGGTTCACGTATGTGTGTGTTAGACAAAGAGAGCTATATAGGTGAAAGGAAACCAGAAGATAATATATATTCCTGAGTGCAAAAGCTGTGTTAAACGTTCTATGTGAAATGCAGCGGAAGAAAAATGTTTTACCCTTCGGCCACGTGAGAGCGCGCCTTCTTGCAAAATGGGGGCGAACTACAGTCATTTGTCTGTCTCGCTCTGCTCTGGGTCACACTTGCGAAACTCTTCTGGTTACATATGAATACGCATAGCGTCGCGTTTCAGGCAAAGTTTGGTTCTTATTTCAAATTATGAGAAACAAACAAAAAAAATCTTATGTGTACCATTCACATGGCTTTCTCTACCTCTTTGCAACAAATTATTGTTAAAAAACTTATTCTTCTATTTACTTCATGCTAATCGAGAAAAAATGGGCAGAAATAGTCTTATTACTTGCTTCCTTGTAAGTAAAAGCGAAATAAGGGAGCACCATAGGTTAAAGTGATAGTCAAAAGCTGGTAGCAATTTGACTGAAGTTCCTTTGTTTATATGGACAGGAGTTGACAAATTCCTATATGAGAAAAGTTACGTTTTTCAAAGCTGAAACCAAAAACAAGGAATATCTCAAAAACAATCAACTCCACGAAAAAAATGTTTCTACATAAATTGAGTGTTTTAATGTGCTCCATATTTTTTGTGTGGTAAATTTTTGTCCATCTCTTAGTGTTTGGCAGTTACACAAATGTCCGTCAAACTCATCCAGAATAAACTACTCTTCAGAGGCTATTCCCAGAAAATTCAAGATATACATTTTATTTGTCAGTAAATATTTTAATATACGATATTTTAATCAAAATCGTTAGAGCCATTTTTCAGAAAATCAACATTTTTTAAAAAAGTTCCATGTAAAGGGTAGTTGGCGGTGGGAGGATTTTTCTCAAAATCTTTGTGTCGCATCCCTGCAAGATACTAAACTTAAATATCAAGTTTGGTATTTTACCGACTTTTCGTTTTTTAGTTATCGTGTTCACAGACACACGGTCACACACAGACGGGCCTTTTTTTTTTGAAAATACCTACTTTTTTGGGTTATGGGATACATATATTTCCGGTGAAATCTCGGTATCGAATTTTTTGGTGGAGAGCAATACCTTCTCTATACACAATGTACATATAAGTATAGAGAAAGTAAAAATCTGCACATAACTTTCTCCACCTGTTCTGCAAATAAAATATCCTTACAAATGATTATGCTTCTATTTACTTCATGCTAATCAAGATAAACATTAACAGAAATAGTCTTATTACTTGCTTCCTTGTAAGTAGAAGGGAAATAAAGGAGTACACTAGGTTAAAGCGATAGTCAAATGTTTTAAAAGCTGGTCGTTATGTGATTGTAATTCGTTTCTTTACATTGGCATGTGTTGACAAAATCCCGTATGAACAAAAAGTTTTATGTATTTTAAAACTGAAATCAATAATAAAGAATGTCCTGGAAACGGTTAAATCTAGAAAAAATGTAAATAACATAAATGGTGTCTTTTACATTTTTTGTAGTAAGTTTTTCTCTATCTCTTACAGTTTACTAGTTACAAAAAAAATCATCAAAAATGAAGAGGCCTTCAGAGGCTATTCCCAGAAAATTCAACATATATGAGGGCCTTCTTTTTTTCTCAACTTCCTGTAGGCTATAAATAAAAGACAAGTTCATAAAAAACAATTATTTTGTTACTAAAAGTTTTGTACACTTATGGTTACTTTTCAACATAATCACCGAAAAGATTGAGACATTTATCGTACCTGTGTACAAGCTTTGTAATACCCGCTTCAAAAAATGTTGCCGCCAATGATTTCAAATGAGCATTGACGTTGTTTTGAAGATCTTGGTTGGTTTGAAAGTGCTGCCCTCCTAGCCACGTCTTCAGTTCAGGGAAAAGATGAAAGCCGCTGGGTGCCAGGTCAGGACTGTACGGCGGATGATCGAAAATGTCCCATTGAAATTGTACAAGGGGCCGATGGGTTGTGCCAGCAGTGTGTGGACGAGCGTTATCATGGATCAACACAATTCCTGAGGTCAGCATTCCTCTTCGTTTGTTTTGAATGGCTCTCCGCAAACGTCGTAAAGTACGAAGATGTTCAAAACAACGTCAATGCTCATTTGAAATCATTGGCGGCAACATTTTTTGAAGTGGGTATTGCAAAGCTTGTACACAGGTACGATAAATGTCTCAATCTTTTCGGTGATTATGTTGAAAAGTAACCATCAGTGTACAAAACTTTTAGCAATAAAATAATTGGTTTTTAGTTTCTCTGTACGCAGTATGTACATAGTGTATAGAAAAGGTATTGCACTCCACCCAAAAATTCGATACCTAGATTTCACCGGAAATATATTTTTTATCTAAAAAAAAAAGCATTTTCGGAAAAAGGTCCGTGTGTCCGTGTGTCTGTGAACACGATAACTCAAAAACGAAAAGTAGGAAAAATACCAAACTTGATATTTAAGTTTAGTATCTTCCAGGGATGCGACACGAAGGTTTTGAGAAAAATCCCCCCATCCCCAACTACCCTTTACATGGAACTTTTTTCTAAAATTTTGATTTTCTCAAAATGGCTCTAACGATTTTGATTAAAATATCGTATATTAAAATATTTACTGACAAATAAAATGTATACCTTGAATTTTCTGGGAATAGCCTCTGAAGAGTAGTTTATTCTGGAACACTAAGAGATGGACAAAAATTTACCCGCAAAAAATATAGAGCACATTAAAACACTCAATTTATGTAGAAACATTTTTTTCGTGGAGTTGATTGTTTTTAGATATTCCTTGTTTTTGGTTTCAGCTTTGAAAAACGTAACTTTTCTCATATAGGAATTTGTCAACTCCTGTCCATATAAACAAAGGAACTTCAGTCAAATTGCTACCAGCTTTTGACTATCACTTTAACCTATGGTGCTCCCTTATTTCGCTTTTACTTACAAGGAAGCAAGTAATAAGACTATTTCTGCCCATTTTTTCTCGATTAGCATGAAGTAAATAGAAGAATAAGTTTTTTAACAGTAATTTGTTGCAAAGAGGTAGAGAAAGTCATGTGAATGGTACACATCAGATTTTTATGAACTTGTATTTTATTCATAGCCTATCGCAGATTGAAAAAAAAGGCCCTGGTACATTGTACATCGTGCTAGAGAATGTAAAAATGAAATGGTACAATTCAACATCACTTATTAATTCAAAATAGAAAATTAGTAAGAAATACTCAGTTTATTTTATTGCAGGTATATATTACGTAGTATAAAATTAAGATATATAAAATAACGTAGAAAAAATCTGAAGGGTTAAAAAAAAATTGAAAATTCTTTAGAATAATCAAATAAAAATAATTAAAAACCCTGATGGCATTCCAAAAGCTCGAATGAAAATAAATAAAAAAAACGGTTACTGTTTAACGGAAATGTATACTTTTTAAGGTCGTTTTTATCAACTTTGTTGAAAGACAAGGTCAGTAGTGGTTCCCATGGTAACGAAAAGTTAAACTATTCATTTGTCTAATCTCAGCAGGTTGCTATGGGAACGAACAGACACCACGTGTTCGGTATCATTTCCAGGGTCACGCGCACATGTCAACACTTTGGGCAAATCCATTTTTTACTCAAATGTATACATTTATTCTGAAAAACAGGCACCTTTGTGAGCATAAAAAAATGCTAATATCCGCTATAAATTTCTCGCGATTCTGACTGCACCTGTGGAAAGCAAACCGCTGTGAAACCGTTCTTCTTTTGTTCAGCAATCTCCCTCTGCACACGTCACATTCTGTTCTACGTTTTTTGTATCAAAGGAATAAGTATAAAAAAGTGTTGCTTTGTTGCATTTTCTTGAGCTATAGAAACGCTGCTGCGATACGTGGGCACCGTGTCCACGGCAGCCGTAGAAACTCCGTAAGACGGAAATGCTAGCAAAGAAATCGGATTCCAGCTCTTCAAGCCTACTTCCTCTCGACACTGAATACTGCTACGTTTGGACATAACTACAAATTTGTTCCCAAATACAACTGAAGACTAGAAGTTTAACCAACAAAATTGCGCTACATTTTTAGGTGGTTAAAATAGCCTCTTTAACTGATATATTTAGAAAATAAAATTAAAAGTCTGATGTATTCCATTCATATTACTATTTCTACATATCTGCAATAATTTATTCTTAAAAACTTATTCATCTATTTACTTCATGTTAATCAAGATAAACATTTACAGAAATTATCTTATTACTTGCTTCCTTGTAAGTAGAAGGGCAATAAGTTTCTTATTCTTCTTCCCCCCTTTCTTTTTCACCGACAAATTCCCGTATTAGAAACGCATTTAAAAATGGAAACCAATAACAATGGATATTTCGAAAATGGTCAACTCCACAAGAAAAACGTATATGACATAAATTATATGTGTTAATGGAACCAACAGTTTTATCTTCTCTACACGTGTGTAAAGCACCCAAAAATTCCATACCGGAAGTACATGTTTTGGGACCACTGAATCGAAAAAAGAAGCATTTTTAGAAAAATGTCCGTGGGCAGCATAGCTCAAAAACGAAGAGTCCATTAAATACCAAACTTGGTATTTGATTTCAGTATCTTCCAAGGACAAGAAATATTTTTGTAGTTAATCGATTTTTAGATAGTCGTTGTTAAAGGTTTCAATTTTAAGGTACTTGAACTTTCCTCAAACGACAAAAATCTTGTTTTTTGTCGCTGTTTTCTTTACTCTAGTAAGAAAAGAGAACCGATTTTAAATGTTTTACTTTCCCTACACCCAGTATATAGAAGGTATTGCATTGCACCCAAGAATTCGATACCAAGATTTCACCGGAAATACATGTTTTGAGACCCCCTGATTCCAAAAAAAAAATTAGAAAAATTTCGGTGCTTGTGTCTGTCTATCTGTCTGTGTGTGTGTGTGTGTGTGTGTGTGTGTGTGTGTGTGTGTGTGTGTCTGTGGGCAGCATAGCTCAAAAACGAAAAGACCGTTAAATTACAAACTTGGTATTTAAGTTTGGTATCTCCCAACGATATGACACAAACATTTTCAAGAAAATCCCCCCACCCCCAACTACCCCTTACTTGGAAGTTTTTTCGAAACTTTTTACTGTCTCAAAAATGGCTCTAACGATTTTTATTAAAATATCGTACATTAAAGATATTTACCTGACAAATAAAATGTTATCTTGAATTTTCTGGGAATAGCCTCTGAAAACTGCTTTTCTCTGGATGAATTTTACACAATTTTGCATAACTGCTAAACCGTAAGAGATGGACAAAAATTTACCACACAAGAAATGTAGAGCACATTAAAACATACAATTTATGTCATACACATTTTTTTTTCGTGGAATTTATGGTTTTTGAAGTATTCCTTGTTTTTTGTTTCAGCTTTGAAAAACTTTGTCAACTGCTGTCCATACAAACAAAGGAACTTCACTGACATAGCAACCAGCTTTTGACTATCACTTTAACCTATGGTACTCCCTTATTTCCCTTCTACTTACAAGGAAACAAGTAATAAGACTATTTCTGTTCATGTTTATCTAGATTATCATGAAGCAGATAGAAGAACAAGCTTTTGTAAGAATAGCTTGTTGCAGAACAGGTAGAGAATTCATGTGAATGTAACATTTCACATTTTTGTTAACAATTCAAGGTGTTTCCTTCGTCCTCATGCATCCTGGGAGGGGGGGGATTTACCCCCACGAATAGCAGAAGGGTGGCTTTGTGGCAGCCCCTACCTATTGACCTACACTTAACCCGCTGTACAAAGGATCCTGAACGCCTTAACAGAATTTTGAAGATTTTTTAAATCTTCTTTCATGCTACAAAAGAAAAGAAGAAAAAAGTATTTTAGATATTGTATACATCAACAAAAGAAGTTTTGTTTGCTTGTGGATTTTTTTATATATCTGTGTACATATCGCGTTTAAAATTTCAGTACATTAAGAATAGAGATCTATAGCCCGGGAAAAAGGCACATAACAATTTCAAAATAGACACACAATATGGACCTTATAAGATTTCACTGGAAATATATGTTTTCCGGTTCTCTTCCATTCACATGACATTCTGCACCTCTTCTACTAACAAACTATTTTTACAAAACAAGATTCTTCTATCTGCTCCACGCTAATCTAGATAAACATTAACAGAAATAGTCTTATTACTTGCTTCCTTGTAAGTAGAAGGGAAATAAGGGAATACAGTAAGCTAAAGTGATAGTCAAAAGCTAGTTGCTATGTAACTAATGTTCCTTTGTTTGTATGGACAGGAGTTAACAAATTCCTGTATGAGAAAAGAATCTTTTTCAAAGCTGAAACACAAAACAAGGAATATCTTAAAAACAATCAACTCCAAGAAAAAAAATTATATAAACATAAATTGTGTGTTTTAACATGCTCTAAATGTTTGTGTTTTATGTTTTCCCCCATCTGTTACGGTTTAGCAGTTATGCAAAATTCCGTAATATTCATCCAGAATAAAGTAGTCTTCAGGGACTGTTCCCAGAAAATTCAACATATACATTTTATTTGTTAGGTAAGTATCTTTAATATACAATATTTTCATCAAAATCTTTAGAGCCAGTTTTAAGAAAAACAAAATTTTCGAAAATGTTCATGCTCTATCCTTGAAGTAAGCTGCTCTGAAATACTAAAATTGATATTTAACCGATTTTTCGTTTTTGAGATATCGTGTTGACAGAAAGAAACACACACATGGACATTTTATAAATGTAGTTTATATACAGGGACCTTATAACGTGTATTTCCAGTGATATCTTGGTATCCACTTTTGGGTGGAATGCAATACCTTCTCTTCCAATTATTTTCTACTAAGTAGGGAAAGGAAAAATTATAAATTTTAGCCTTTTAAATGAATCATTTATTGATATATATATTTTTTTTTTTTTTGCAAAATTACTTACAATGTTAGTATAATTTTGTCGCTTGAAATATTAAAATAGTTATTTCCGCAAAATCTGGGAATGTTTTGTTGTGTTTAAACGAAAACTGAGATGAAAAAGTCTATTCTCTTTGAATTACCAAAAGCTCCAGCAACTGTTTCATATAAAAAACTATTTTCGATTTTTTGCCTAATTATAATAGCTCCATGGCACGACAGTTCGCAAGGAAGCTTGGCCTACCGCCCGACCGCTGCGTCCCCCATCTCTGTCCATGAATGCGGTGCAGTGCTGTAGGGTGAGATATAATCAAATGGGCGCCCCAGGGACCTCACGAGAATGATCTCACAGCGCGGGGAAAATCCCTAAGTCGGCACCGGAAATCAAACCCAGGTCTCCCGCTTAGCAAACAGCTGCGCTACCATCGCGCTAAGGAGTCGACTTTTTTTTTATTAAAATACGCTGTATAACTTACTTTCTCTACACGTACTGTGTACGTAGTGTATAGAGTAGGTATTGTGTTGCACCCAAAAATTCGATACCGAGATTTCACCGGAAATATGTGCTTTAAGATCCTCAATACAAAAAAAAAAAAAAAAAAAAAAGCATTTTTAGACAAACGTCCGTGTGTGTGTCTGTGGGCAGCATAGCTCAAAAACGAAAAGATACTTTAAAACCAAACTTGGTATTTAAGTTTGGCATTTTCCAAGGATGCGACACGAAGATTTTCAAGAAAATCCCCCCCCCTCCAACAACCCTTTACATGGAAAAAATTTCGAAAATTTTGATTTTGTTAATAATGGCTCTAACGATTTTGATTAAAACTATTTTATTTAAGAAATTTACTTGCCAAATAAATTGTATATCTTGAATTTTCTGGGAATAGCCTCAAAAGACTACTTTATTTTGGATGGTTTTTACTGAATTTTGCATAACTAGTAAACCGTAAGAGATAGACAAAAACTTACTACACAAAACTGTAGATCACGATAAAATACACAATTTATGTCATTTACATTTTTTCTTGGAGTTGATCGTTGTTTAGATATTCCTTGTTATTGGTTTCAGCTTTAAAAAACTTTTCTCATACAGGAATTTGTCAACTCGTGTCCTTACAAACAAAGGAACTTCAGCAACCAGCTTTTGACTATCACTTTAAGCTATGTTACTCCCTTATTTCGCTTCTAGTTACAAGGAAGCAAGTAACAAGACTATTTCTGATAATGTTTTTTCGATTTGCATAAAGTAAATAGAAGAATAAGCTTTTTAACAATAATTTGTTGCAGAGATGTAGAGAAAGCCATGTGAATGGAACACATGAGACTTTTTTTACTTTTCTATAAGATTACTGAATTGCTGTTTTCCTCTGTTACACACAAACATATAACACCCATGCCCAAGGCAGGACTCGAACCCCTGCGCTACGAAGCACCAAAGCGAGACGTCTTGGGGACGGCAGTTTTGACAAATTGCTAGTCAAAATGTCATTCTCAGGCTCTTTAAATTTACACTCTTGGGTTACTATTGCAAACACAATTATTTGTTTTTGAATAGCCTCTCACATGAACACTTTCGCTGGATTGTAATTATTATTGAATATTTTCATTTATAATTGTTATATTTATGTTTTCAATGAAATAAGTGTAACGTTTTTACCGTTGGGCATTTCAATTTGACGAAGTGAAGTATATACACTGGCCGCCACTGCAGACCGTTTAAGGAATCCGGACAGTGTTGCGAAAACTGGAACACAATGTGAGTGGGTAGGGCAAAAATTTGAGATCAAGAGCACAATTGTGTGACACGAAGGCGTTCCTTGCTAATCGTCACCATGGTAACCTAACATAACGGTGCGTGTCAATTCTTTTGTTTTTAGCTTTTAGGACCGACTCTTTGCCTAGATACGAAATGACCTCAGTCGAAGGATATCTGTAACAGTCCCAAGTTCGATGTCTAAGCTTCCAATCTCAATTAGGTATGTCTTTATGTAAAATTAAAAATTACATCATTTTGAGATTAGGCAGTGCAAGAAATACTAGTATCTGATGTCAATATACTCACACCTCTGAAGGTATACTTCGCAACTTCCAATCGCAATTAGGTATGCTATATATTACATGCTTTGGAGAGAGGCAGTGAAAGAAGCACTAGTGTTTGAGGCTTACACACTCGCATCTCAGAGAATATTCCACGCAAGCACGTGTCGTAAAAACAAACAGGTTTCTCCTTGTTAGTTATAAGCAAATCTGATGTAGTTTTCAGGAAAAAGGAGCAAAGGGTAGTTTACCTATTCAAAAGGTTAGGTTCTTAGCATTCAAACAATTTCCAGGTTGATCTTGAGAGTAGGACATATAAATCGTCACACGTGTGTTGGAGACTTGCTTCGGAAGTCATAGCTGACTTGCCGTGCATTGTTACACCTGAGTGAGCGGACACATGTTCATCTTCAACCCAAAAGTCTTACTTTTACAAGCAACTGTCTAAAGATATCGTACATCTTGAATTTTCTGGAAATAGTCTCTGAAGACTTCTTCATTCTGGATAACTTTTGTATAACTGGGAAACCGTAAGAGATAGACAAAAACTTACTACACAAAAAATGTAGATGACGTTAAAACACGTAATTTGTTACCTATTTACATTTTTTTTTTTTTTTTTTTTTTTTGTAGAGTTGACCGTTTTTGAGATATTCCGGATTATTGGTTTCAATTTTAAGACACCTAAACTTTTCTCAAACAGGAACACATCTTACCTCTCGGTTCTCCTTTATTTATACCTGGCAAGGAAAGAAGTTGGAAGTTCAATTGTTTCACATAGCGAGCGGCATTATCCTGTGCATTTTTTTATTTCCCTTCTACGAGGTCCTTTTTTTTTTTTTTTTTTTTATCAATCTCCGATAGGCTACAAATAAAAGACAAGTTCATGGAAAACAATTATTTTATTACTAAAAGTTTTGTACACTTATGGTTACTTTTCAACATAACCACCGAAAAGATTGAGACATTTATCGTACCTGTGTACAAGCTTTGCAATACCCGCTTCAAAAAATGTTGCCGCCAATGATTTCAAATGAGCATTGACGTTGTTTTGAAGATCTTCGCACTTTACGACGTTTGCGGAGAGTCATTCAAAACAAACGAAGAGGAATGCTGACTTGAGGAATTGTGTTGATCCATGGCAACGCTCGTCCACACAACCCATCGGCTCCTTGAACAATTTCAATGGGACATTTTCGATCATCCGCCGTACAGTCCTGACCTGGCACCCAGCGACTTTCATCTTTTCCCTGAACTGAAGACGTGGCTAGGAGGGCAGCACTTTCAAACCAACGTCAATGCTCATTTGAAATCATTGGCAGCAACATTTTTTGAAGCGGGTATTGCAAAGCTTGTGCACAGGTACGATAAATGTCTCAATCTTTTCGGTAATTGTGTTGAAAAGTAACCATAAGTGTACAAAACTTTTAGTAATAAAATACTTGTTTTCTATGAACTTGTGTTTTAGTTATAGCCTATCGGAGGTTGAGAAAAAAAGGGCCCTTCCACTACTCACAAGGAGCTAGTAATAAGACTAATTTTGCTTATGTTTATCTCCATGATGTAGATAACAGATTAATGATTTGCATAAAGGATTCGTTTACCGAACAACTACGGGAACACATCAGTGTTTACTTTCTCCACACGTACTATATACATAGTGTATAGAGAAGGTATTGCATTCCACCCAAAAATTCGATACCGAGATTTCACCGAAAATATATGTTTTAGGGTCCCGTGTATCCAAAAAAGAAAGTATTTCCAGAAAAAGGTGCGTATGTGTGTGTGTGTCCGTGTGTCTGTGAACACGATAACTCAAAAACGAAAATTGGGTAAAATACCAAACTTGATATTTAAGTTTGGTATCTTCCAAGGATGCGACACGAAGATTTTCAAGAAAATACCCCACCCCCAACTACCCTTTACATGGAACTTTTTCCAAAATTTTGATTTTCTCAAATACGTCTCTAAGTATTGTGAATAAAATGCTGTATTTAAAATATTTACAACACAAATAAAATGTCTTTAAGAGCTTTTTAATCTGGATGAATTTTTCCGAATTTTGCTTAATAGCTAAACCGTAAGCGATAGACCAAAACGTATTACAGAAACAATAGGTAATCGTTTCCGAGGTATTCCTTGTTATTGGTTTCAATTGTGAAGTACTTAAACTTTTCCGTTTTTCTTTTATTCTACTCCTCGCCAAACAAAGAATCCATTTGCAATGACAATCGCATAACGACAGCTTTTAAAACATTTGACTATCACTGTAGTATAGCACATTCCTTTAGTTGCCTTCTACTTATAAGGAACTAAGTAATAAGAACATTCTGCTAATGTTTATCTCGATTAGCATTGTGTAGAAAGAAGAATAATCTTTTGGGGTGAAATCTCGGTATCGAAATTTTTAGTGGAATGCAGTACTTTCTGTATGTACGTATACTGTGTACTGTGTAAAGTAAAAGTTATACCTAAATCAACGTTTATATTAAAACTCGTGAAATATGGACACATAGATATAAACAGCTGAGAGTCGTGTCCTGTTGCCATAGAAACGGAATGGTGATAAGAGAAGCGGGCTATAAAACGTGATGCTATTAAAAAAAGTTAATGTTTTCCATTCACATGACTTTCTCTACATCTCTGCAACAAATTGTTATTAAAAACGTATGGTTCTATTTACTTCAAGCTAATCAACAAAAATTAACAGAAATAGTCTTATTACTTGCTTCCTTGTAAGTAGAAGAGAAATAACGGAGTACCATAGGTTAAAGTGATAGTCAAAAGCTGGTTGATATGTGGCTGAAGTTCCTTTGTTTGTATGGATAGGAGTTCACAAAGTCCTGTAAGAAAAGTATAAGTTTTTTTAAAGCTGAAAGCAAAAACAAGGAATATCTCAAAAACGATCAACTCCATGAAAACATGTATATTACATAAATTGTGAGTTTTAACGTGCTCTACAGTTTCTGTTAAGTAAGTTTTTGTCCATCTCTTACGGTTTAGCAGTTATGCAAAATTTCGTAAAATTCATGCAGAATAAAGTAGTCTTCAGAGGTTATTCCCAGAAAATTCAAGATATACATTTTATTTGTCAGGTAAGTATCTTTAAAATATGATATTTTAATCACAATTTTTGAAAGTTCTTCCATGTAAATGGTAGTTTCTGGTTGAGTCGCATGTTTTGAACATACCAAACTTAAATATCATGTTTGGTATTTAATGATCTTTGGATTTTTGAGCAATATATCCACATACACACATGCGGACCTTTTTCCAGTTTTTTTCCGACTCAGGGGATCTCAAAATATATTTCCGGTGATATCTCGATATCCAATTTTTGGGTGGAATGCAAGTTATATATGCTGTGAATAAATAAAGTAAAAGTTGTACCTAAATTGATGGTTGTATTAAAACTCGTGAAATTTGGACATAAACAGCGTGTCGCGTTGCCATAGCAAGAGAGAAGCAGGCGATAAAACGAGAGGAAGCCTGACCTCTAGTAGAGGATTTCCCAAATTACCTGTTTACGATAATAAGAGTTGAGGTGCGATTTTTAAGCAGGACAGGCCTGCTCTAAATGAGTTAGTACCAGATGCTCTCCTAGATTACAGTTCAGTTTCTACGATACCCTTTAACAAGGGTTACCAATAAAACAACAAAACATTTTACCGTCTCTTCCTGTTATATTTTATTGGCAATGTATTTTCGTTTGTCTGGAAATGGCATTCAGGAAGAACTGGGTTCGATTCTCTCTAACCTAGTTTTTTTATTACTTTTTCTAGCACATATATACATAATATAGTAGCCAGTGAAGGAATTTTATTGCACCCAAAGTATTTTTTGAGGTCTCCTGAAATCGAAAAATTTAGATACTATCCGCCTGTGGACAGTAAAGCTCAAAAATCAAATTTAGTAATTATGTTTAGTATCCTTCAAGGATACGACGCGAAGATTTTTAAACCTCTCTCCCACAAACTACCTTTACTTAGAAAAGTTATTGAACATTTTGCTTCTCTCAAAAATGGCTTTAACAATTCCGATTAAAATACGTATATTAAGGATATTTACGTCACAAATAAAATGTAGTGTTTTAAATGTTTGTGAATAGCCTCCGAAGATCTCTGGATGAGTTTTGAAGAATTGTGAATAACGGTTAAACCGTAAGAGACAGATAAAAACTTAATACACCAACATCTGATGTGTTCCATTCACATGACTTTCTCTACAACTCTGTAACAAATTGTTGTTAATACGCTTATTGTGCTATCTATTTAATGCTAAAACATTAGCAGAAACGGTCTTATTACTTAGTTCCTTTATAAGTACAAGGAAATACACTAGGATAAACCGACAGTCAAATGTTTTAAAATGTGGTTGCTATGGGATTGAGATCCGTTTCTTTGCGTGGCAGGAGTTTATAGGTTCCCTCGCGTATGAGAAGAGGTTTAAAGCTGAATTCAATAACAAAGAATATACCTAAAACGGCCGACTCCACGAAAAAGAATTATATCACATAAATTGTGTGTTTTATCGAGATCTGCATTTTTGTGTAATAAGTTTTTGTCTATCTCTTACGGTTTATCAGTTATGCAAAATTTCGCAAAATTCATCCAGAATAAACATATCTTCAGAGGCTATTCCCAGCAAATTCAACATATATATTTTATTTGTCATGTAAATATCATAAGTATAAGAGATTTTGGTCAAAATCGTTAGTGTCATTTATGAGAAAATCAAAATTTTCGACATTTTTTCATGTAAAGGGTAGTTGGGGTTTTTTTCTTGAAAATCTTCGTGTCGCAACCTTGGAAGATACCAAACTTAAATACCAAGTTTGGTATTTAATGGTCTTTTTGTTTTTGAACTATGCTGTCCACAGACACACATACACACACGGACCTTTTTCTGAAAGTGCATTTTTTTTTTATTCAGAGGTCCTTAAACATATATTTCCGGCGATGAAATCCCAGTATGGAATTTTTGGGTGCAATACAATACTTCTCTATACACTATGTACATAGTATGTGTAGAGAAAGTAAAAAAAAGAAAGAAAAAAAAGAATTGAATTGCTCTGTTTATGGCATTCGTATGCAAAAATGTTCTAATTCCAAGTTATTAGAAAAGTGATATAGTATAACTGTTGTCATGGTTACGGCACGTTTGTATTCCTAATGCAGAACAAATAACTCAGTTACAACGGCCGTAAGCTCGGAGTTTTATTACTTTGTTACCAACATATGAACATAAAAATGCCCTAAGATGACAATGCTACTTCTTGCTTCCTCACAAAGCAATTGTCGTTTGAATTTAAAGCTAATTGAGTGAAAATTATTAGATATCATTGCTTAAGAACGCAGGTGTCTGTAATAGCACCAATGCACACCAGAAACAGGTTTCCGAGACATTAACTGTCGCGCGCACCCTTAACAAACGATAATCACCACTTTGTAAGATGGCGGACAACAGCTGAGCAGCGCGCCGCTATCTAAATTCAGAAAATGGCCTTTTACACCTCGGCCGAATCCTTCATAAACTAGATCAAATGCTTTAAAAGGTTTTACCTCAGTAGTGGCGGCTAGTGCAGTGGCGGCTAGGGTATATCGTTTACAAAAATGAAAGAATTTAAGCGTTTATAAAAGTAATTTTAAAAGTTTTCGGAATCAGGGAAATTAACTACAATATTATTCTGTGTTTTCGAAAATACCCTCTTTTTGGTGTAACTGTAGCAGAGTTCTTTTTTACCTATTTTTTGACATATTTAGGAGTTTGTAATACAAATTCTCCTGTTTTATTTAGGCACTGGTTATTATTAATGAGGAGGTATTTTGTGGATTAGAACACCCGCGAAATTTCTGAAGAGGGAATTGCTACTAAATGTATAAATATCAAAGAATTATTTCCAAATCTGTTATCTGTTTGCATTCTAACCTATTGTTAGAGATAAAATGAGCTCCTTCCATAAAGCTTGATTCTGTTGGCAATGCGATGTTGCCTGTTTTCTCATGCGGCAATAGCATGAACCTGTTAAGTATGGTTTTGAACACGTTTACGGCTTTCAATTATGCAGCTCTTGAATTTCAATATAATCGCATAATGGCTAGCTCTCAAAAACTTGACTATCGCTTTAGCATACTGTCTTCCCAAATTCCCATTGCACTAGAAATACATGTTTTGGAACCCGCTGAATCAAAAAAAAAGCATTTTTGAAAAAAAAAAGTGCGTGTGTGTGTCTGTGGACAGCATAGCTCAAAAACAAAAAGACCGTTAAATACCAAACTTGGTATTTAAAAACATTTTCAAGAAAATCCCCCACCCCCTTTGGATGCAACTTTTTTCGAAAATTTTGATTTTCTCAAAAATGACTAACGATTTTGACTAAAATATCGTATATTAAAGATATTTACCTGACAAATAAAATGCTTATCTTGACTTTTCTGGGAATAACCTCAGAAGACCACGTTATTCTGGATGAATTTTAAGGAATTTTACATAACTGCTAAACCGTAACAGATAGGCAAAAACTTACCACACAAAAAACATAGAGCACGTTTAAACACACAATATATTTTTTTTTCGTGGAGTGGTTCGTTTTTGAGATATTCCTTGTTTTTGGTTTCAGGTTTAAAAAACTAGTAATTTTCTCATACGGGATTTTGTTAACTCCTGTCCGTACTTCAAAGGTACTTCAGTCACATAGCAAACAGCCTTTAACTATCACTTTAACCTATGCTACTCCCTCATTTCCCTTCTACTTACAAGGAAGCAAGCAATAAGACTATTTCTGTTAGTGTTTATCTCGATTAGCATGAAGTAGATAGAAGCATTATCTTTGCTAAGAATAATTTGTTGCAGAATAGGTAGAGAAAGTCATGTGAATGGAACACATCAGGTTTTTAGGTTCAGTGCTTCTTAAATCATGATTTCTTGTGAAACCTCGTATCGAAATTTTTGGGCGGAATACAATACCTTCTCTATCTACTATTTACATACATTTGCATTCGTTGCGGTGAATGTTAAGCGTTTATTTCAGGGAGATTTAAATTTCTATGTCTGAGAAATGTAGTAACTTTTGAAGGTCCAACAGAGAGTTAAAGGTTGTTGTTTTGGAGAGAGTGGTAAACCTGTTATGTCTGTAGCTAGTGTCAATAGTGTGGCTGTTAACAAAGCAGTTTACATGACGCCAAATTAACATTTAAATAACATAGTCATACTTCACTCATTAGCAATCTTAAACTAACGGTTTGATGTTCACAGACATCCATCACCAGATAAACCTTTACCTCTGTATAAGAAGTTTGGAAATTGTCTGCACATACTTTACGATGCTCCATTCGCACAAAGCTTATTCTTCTATTCGAGAAAAAATTAGCAGAAATAGTCTTATTACTTGCTTCCTTGTAAGTAGAAGTGAAATAAGGGAGTAGCATAGGTTAAAGTGATAGTCAAAAGCTGGTTGCTATGGGACTGAAGTTCCTTTGTTTGTATGGTCACGAGTTGGCAAATTCCTGTATAGGAAAAGTATAAGTTTTTCAAAACTGAAACCAAAAACAAGGATTACCTGAAAAACCATCATATATATAACACAAATTGTATGTTTTAACGTGTTCTTCATGTTTTGTGAGGTTAAGATTTTTTCCATCTCTTACGGTTTAGCATTATGCAAAATTGCGTAGAATTCATTCAGAATAAAGTAGGCTTCAGAGGCTACTCCCAGAAAATTCAAGATATACATTTTACTTTTCAGGTAAATATGTTTAATATACTATATTTTAATCAAAATAGTTAGAGCCATTTTTGAGAAAATACTCATTTTCGAATTTTTTTCCAAAAAAAGGGTAGTTGGGGATGGGGGATTTTCTTGAAAATCTTCGTGTCGCATTTTTGTGAGATACCAAACTTAAATACCAAGCGCACACACACGGGGACCTTCGAAAAAAGTTTTTTTTTTTGGATTCAGGGGGATCCAAAACATGTATTTCCGGTGAAATCTCGGTATGGAATTTTGGGTGGAATACAATTCCTTCTCTATACACTATGTACATAGTACGTGTAGAGAAAGTAGAAATCATCGTATGGAACATTTTGAGTAACAATGTTTAAAGTTGCATGCGCCAGGTATCGAATCTGGTACCTCAAACAGGCTGCTACTCCTGTATATTTATTAAATTAAAACACACACGGATAGGCGGATTTTGTTGACTTAGTTTATCTTAATTACTAGAATCATGGAAATCGATTAGAGTGGACAATGATAGGTATCGATATATCGACAATACGCGCGTGGGCTAATTTTATTAGCACTTGTTGTTGTTGTTGTAGTCCATTACAGTGAGATATAATTAGCGAGTGGTTCGCTCGGATATAAACTTTAATCGCTTTTTCTTTTTGAATTAGTCTTGAGGTTGCTTTATAGGGCAATACACATAAAGTATGACCACTAGCGAGGACCTCACAACGGACAAGAGTGGCATATATACCACCGCCTCAGTTAGTACACCTTCACTTTCTCTGCTACGTATTGTATCTAGCGAAAGTATTGCATTCCACCCCAAAATTGAATACCCAGATGTAACCGAAAATAAATGTTTTAAGGTAAACCAGGAGTGAAATTTAAAATTTGTATCTATATATTTTTCTGGAAATTTTGCCGTGATTTTATTGCTGTTATATTAATATCAATACCAAATTTCATTCAAACTTCAAAATACTAATTATGCTCTAAGTGATCACATGTGTGTCATAAACAACTATTTTTACTTTTTCTACACGTACTATGCAGGTATTGTATTGTACCAAAAAATTCGATACCGAGATTTCACCGGTAATATAAGATTTAGCATCCCCTGTATCCAAAAAAAAAAGTATTTTTGAGAAAATGTCTGTGTGTCTTTGAACACTATAAATCAAACCGAAAAGGCCTTTAATTGGCAAATTTGGTATTCAAGTTAAGTATCTTGCAGGGATACGACAAAAAGATTTTTCAAGAAAATCACACCACCTCCAACTACCCTTTACATGAATATATTTTCGAAATATCCTATATTAAACATATTAACATTAGAAATAAAACGTATATATTGAATTTTCTGTGGAGGTCGATAAAACACAATTCATGAATTATGCATTTTTCGTGAAGTTTTGCGTTTCTGATATATACCTTGTTATTGGTTGTAGTTTTAAAATACTTAGTTTTCTCATACAGGAATTTATCAACTCGTGTCCATACAAACAAAGGAACTTCAGTCACAAAGCAACCAGCTTTTGACTATCACTTTAACCTATGGTACTCCGTTATTTCACTTCTACTTACAAGGAAGCAAGTAATAAGACTATTTCTGTTAATGTTTATCTCGATTAGCATTTAGCCAATAGAAGAATGAACTTTCTAACAACAATTTATCGCAGAGATGTAGCGAATCATGTGAATAGAACACATCAGCTTTTTTATTTTCTCTACCACGTATTGTACGAAGATTTTATATTCGACCCAAAAATTCGATACCCAGATGTCACCGGAAATATGTTTTAATGTGCACTGGGAATGACATTTTAAATTTGTATATATTTTTCTGGAAATCTTAATGTGATTGTCTTAATATAAAAACCTAACTTAAGTCAAATTGCAAAACTATGAGGGTTATCCAGAAAGTGACAGACAATTTGACATAACTAAATAATAACGAAAGTTATCAACACAAAACTTTATTTACAAAGTTACACTACCTTGCTCTATTTCTCAACATTGCTATCAAGGTATTTATTGTCACGTGGTACAGATGTTATACTCTTCCACCGCTAAACATCTGAGCCAAGATGTCACTGTCACTTTGAGGTCTTCATGGCTGGCAAATCTTTTCCATCCAAAAAGTCATGTACGGTGTCCGAAGTGAAACACGGGTTTTTCTGAACTCTTTTATCAACATTTGCTTTCAACTGCTCCATAACGATTGATGAACTTCCACTCCGGTCTTTATCGTACACACTGTTATGTTCTTCCTTGATTACTCGTAAATTCTGTGCCATTTCCTCACTGAAGACTCATTCATTGCATTATCACTATACACTTGCGTTATTTGATTATAACATTCGATTGGCCGAACATTTTGTGCATTCAAAAAACGAATAAGATGTTTAGCGTTGGAAGAGTATAACATCCGTACCACGTGACAATAAATACCTTGCTAGCAATGACGATTACGTTGAGAAATATACACGAGGGTCATCCAGAAAGCAGCGGACGTTTTGGCATAACTTAGTTGTGTATATATAACGTTCTTCAACAATACTATATTGCGTACTAAGAACTTATACTTATTAGGTCGAGAATGTATATTGGGAATACGAGATCTGATAAGTAACTTACAGTTCGTCGTTAGTCAATTATGTTTTGAAATAGTAGGTAAAATGCACAAAAAAAAAAAAAAATAATAATAATAATAATAATAATAATAAATCAAAATTGCTTTTCAATATTTTATTGAGCATTAAGAAAACATAAATTGTCGATGTAAATAAATGAAAGGCTACATCTAAATTATATGCACAGAGCCTTCTTATACACTCTTTTGTTAATGAATTTTGCAATAGATTCTTTACTTGAAGTAGCACATGACATTTCCTAATTGTACTGTAAGTATTAATGACCTCTCAAACTCTTACAGTGATTGTTGCCATGGCAATTAATAAATGAATTGTAAGTGTAACTTACATTACCAAATATGTGTTCAGAATCATTAACTTATATATCAAGTATTTCTAAAAAGCTGTTGATTCTTGTAAAAGATTATGTTTTCCCAAAAGTTGAAAATGTGCACATAACGGATTTGTGCAAGGAGGGATTGATAAGTGGAACAAAAGCCGATGGTGACATACTTCTCAGTTGGAGGTCTTGTAAATTTTGGTGACCAGCTATGTACATATTTTTGTCGTATTGTACGTGGGCGTTGCTAGGCGACCGTGTTAGAGTCTGCAATGTAACACGAATGTTTAGGGTAGCCGATTATACCTACCGCAGTGACCTAGCACCTGCTTAAAACAAGCACGTGTATCGCCCTGACCCTGCTCTCACATTCCTTTCTCTACCTGTTCTTCCACACACTACTCTCAAAGTAGCTTATCGTAATATCCAAGTTTTACTTTTCTACACGCACTAAATGCATAGTTGTATAGAGAATAATGCACCCAAAAATTCGATATCGGAGTTTCACCGGAAGTACATGTTTTGAAGTCCTCTGAAACAAAAAAGCATTTTTAGAAAAATGTTCGTGTGTTTGAGGGCAGAATAGCTAAATAACGAAATAACTTGGTATTTCAGTTGAGTTTCCCCCAAGGATGCGACACGAAGATTTTTAAAAAAATGCCCCACCCCCAACTACCCGTTAAATGGAAAATTTTTCGAAATGTTTGATTTTATCAAAAATGCCTCGAAAGATTTTCATCAAAATATCGTATACATGACAAAAAAAAAAAAAGTATATCTTAAATAATAGTCTCTGAAGACATCTTTATTCCGGATGAATTTTATATAACTGGTAAACCGTAAAAGATATACAAAAACTTAAAACACACAATTTATGTTATAGTCATGTTCATGACCTTGATCATTTCTGAGATATTCCTTGTCATTTATTTCAGATTTAAAATACTTACATTTTTTCACACAGAAACTTGTAAGCTCTGTAGAAAAACTGACTTCAACACGGGGCAACAGCTTTTAAAACGTTTCTCTGTCGCTTTAGCCTGTGCACTCCCTTATTTCGCTTCTACTTACAAGCTTTTGTACAATAATTTGCTGCAGAGATATAGACAGTCATGTGAATGGAACACTTCAGGTTTTTTTTATGCAGAGGAACCCAAAACATGTATTTCCAGTGAAATCTCGGTACGGAATTTTTCGGTGGAATGCAACATCTTTTCTATACATGTGTAGAGAAAGTAAAAATTCAAGAAAGAATAAAGCTATGCATTATTTCAAAATGATGCCAAATGCATAGAAAACATTTAACATCTTTCTCGTTTCTCGTAAGAAAGAAAACTGATGTGTTCCACTTTCTCAACGTTCGTTACAAAGCATTTCTATATAACACTTCATGCTACTCGAGACAAACATTAACAGAAATAGTCTTATTACTTGCTTCCCTGTAAGGGAGTACCATAAGTTAAAGAGATAGTCAAAAGCTGGTTGCTATGAAACGAAAGATGACTTCCCGTTTGAGAAATCTTTTAATAGTTTAAATATAAACAGGGAAACTCTGCAAAAAAATAAGTTTTTGTGAATTTCTTACGGTTTACCAGTCATCCAGGATGAAGAGGTCTTCAGAGGTTATTCTCAGAAAATTCAAGATATGCATTTTATTTGTCATGTAAATATCCTTAATATACCTATGATATTTTAATCAAAATCGTTAGAGCCATTTTTGAGAAAATCAACATTTTCGAAAAAAGTTCCATGTAAAGGGTAGTTTGGGGGTGGGGGATATTCTTGAAAATCTTCGTGCCCTATCCTTGGAAGATAAGCGTAACTCCATGACAGGACAGTCCACAAGGATCCTTGGTCTACCGCCCGGCCACTGTGTCCTCCATCTCGGCCCAGGAAGGCGTCATGAGTGGGGTGCAGTGCTGGAGGTTGAGAAGCGCCTCGAGTCTCTCCCGTCCGGTTAATGCGGCCTTCTCTATCTGGAGCCGCTACTTCTCAATCAATTGGGGACCTCACGAGGCTGAGTGCACCCCGTACCAGGTCTCCCAGAGCCGGTACCGAGACCCAGGTCTCCTGCTTGGCGAGCAGCCGCGCTAAAGAGACGACCTCATTACAACATACTCACTTTAATACTAACATTGGGATGTAGATTCCTTCAAAACGTGTATTTCAAGTGAAATCTCGGGTTTGAATTTTAGGGTGGAATACAATATCTTCTTTACCTGCTAAGTTCATGTATTTGATAGAGAAATTAATAAACGATGTTGGGTAGAAGTATCATGTGAATGTAATACACATTGCAAAGGACCCCCTTGTCAGATACTGAACTTTAATACCAATTTTGATATTTTACCAACTTATATTTTGAGGGAACTTTTACTAAAATTTAGATTTAGATTCCTTCAAAACGTGTAATTCAAATGAAATCTCGGGCTTGAATTTTAGGGTGGAATACAATAGCTTCTTTACCTGCTATGTACGCTGGACTTGTTATAGAAAGTAATAAACGATGTTGGGTAGAGAGTGTCATGTGAATGTACTACACATTACACGCCACATTTTTGCAGCCAGACTGGAAAAGTGACATAATTTGTGTTTATAGTTTCCATAAGAAGCCTGCGAAGCGGAGCTATTTTCATATTTATGCTCGTTGCTAAGGTTACGAGTCGCTGCTCTGGAAAAAGGAAAAGAAAACACCAAATTCCACACAAAAGTTGTTTGTGCAGTTGGTACACGTTGTTGTTGTTGCTGTAACAATTTACGATTGTCCATTGTCAGAGATGTTTCTAATTTAATGACCGCGCAGGATCAGTTTAAAGGACAATGGAGGAGTTTTTTTCCGCCGAAGCAGATGGCGTTTTGTGCACTTTTCTCTCTTATATTTGAAACACACGTTTTTAAAATTTAAAGCAGATCCGAAAGTCGCTCCCATAATTTAAACAACACAATAAAAACACTGATTTATAGAAGGTCGTGATTTTGGGGACTTTTTATGTTTCGTAAATCAGGACCGGAGTTTTATTGTTTTCCCCCACAAATGTGGTACTGAGTCAAAGTATTTTTGTTCTGCTCGACGTTTTGGGAACACCCAAGTCTTAAAAGATATTTTCTAACGTATTAAAGATAACGTCTTCATTTTTTGTACAGACAACAAAACAAGTATTCATTTCGCAAATATTAGGGTCGGTTGATAAGTCCCGAGTCTCTCAATGAAAAGAGCATTTAAAAACTTTTTTTTTTTTTGCTTTATTTCTCAACACAATCTCCAGAAAGGCTAATACATTTGTCATATCAGTGTTCTAATTTAATTAAACCATCTCTGTAGTGCGATTTATCAAGGTCCTCAAAATAACTGTTTACCTCATCAATGAGCCCCTCGTTGCTGTGAAATCTTCGTCCTCCAAGACATTTTTTCAGCTTTGGGAACAGGTGGTAGTCACTGGGGGCTAGATCTGGCGAATAGGGTGGATGTTCAAGTAATTCCAACATTAGTTCGCAAATGTTTTCTTTCTCTACACGTACTATGTACATAGTGTATAGAGAAGGTATTGTATTGTACCCAAAAATTCAATACCGAGATTTCACCGGAAATACATTTTTTGAGACTTCTTGAATCCAAAAAAATCATTCTTAGAAAAATGTCCATGTGTGTTTCTGTCTGTTGTCTGTCTGTCTGCGTGTGTGTGTGTGTGACTATGGTCAGCATAGCTCAAAAACTAAAAGACCGTTAAATACCAAACTTAGTATTTAAGTTCAGTATTTTCTAAAGATGCTGTAATGATTTTGATTAAAATACCTGATGTTTAAAGTATTCTTATGATAAATGAAAGTATATCTTGGATTTTCTGAGAATAGCCTCTGAGAACCGCTTCATTTTGGATGACTTTTCCATAACTGGTAAACCGTAGGAGATAGACAAAGCTAATTAACAAAAAATGTAGTTCACGTTAAAACATGTCATATATTTACTTTCTCTACATGTACTATTGTATTCTACCCAAAAATTCCATAGTGAGATTTCACTGGAAATAGACGTTTTAGGGTCCTGTATCCAAAAAAAAAAAAAAAAAAAAAAAAAAACGATTTTCATAAAAACGTCCGTGTTTGTGTGTCCGAGTGTCGGTGTGTCTGTGAAACACGATAACTCAAAAATGAAAAGTCCATAAGTAAGTATATTCCAAGGATGCGACATAAAACTTTTGAGAAAAATCCCCCTACACCAAACTACCATCCATATAGATTGAAAAATTTAATTTTCTCAAAAATGGCTGTAACGATTTTGACTAAAGTACCGCATATTAAATATATTTATATGGAAAATAAAACGTATATCTTAAATATTCAGAGAACAGCCTCTAAAGACCTCTTTATTCTGGATGAATTTTGTTGCAGTTTGCGTATCCGAAAAGCCGTAAGAGACAAAAAAATGTAGATCACGTTAAAACACACAATTTATATCATATACGTTTTTTTGTCGTGGAATTGACCATTTCCGAGATATTCCTTGTTGTTTGTTTCACATTTAAAATATTTCAACTTTTTTCATGCGGTAAGTTGTAAACTTGTGGCTCTGCGTAGAAACGTATAGCAACCAGCTTTTAAAACATTATCACTTTGGCCTAGTGTATTTTCCTTCTACTTACAAGGAAGCAAGTAATTAAGATAATTTTGGCTAATTTTAATCTCTATTGTCATATAGTACATAGAAGAATATGCTTTTAAACAATAATTTGTTACACTGATATAGAGAAAGTCATGTGAATGAAACACATAAGATTTTTTGTACAGACAACGAAAGAAACGTGCACACCAAGTTTCATTCAAATATATATTTTCGTTCTGGACATATTACTTAATTTGTTCCATTTAATTCGGTAACATCAAAATCTATTTTCTTCTACAGAACTTGATTTAAATGCATCATTTTTACTTTTTCTAGCACGTTCATGTAGATAGAGAAGGTATTGTATTCCACCCAAAAACTCGATACCCAGATTTCATCGCAAATGCAGGTCTTGAATAAAAAAATCCCTTTTTAAAAAATGTGTGTGTGTGTGTCTGTGTACAGCATAGCTCAAAAACGAAGAGCCAGTTAAATACCAAAGCTGACATTTAAGTTCAGTATTTTCTAAAGATGCGACACGAAGATTTTCAAGAAAATCCACTCACCCCAAGCTACCCTTTACATAGAACATTTTTCGGAAAGTTTTATTTTTTCAAAAATGGCTCTATTGATTTTGATTAAAATGCCTTATCTTTAAAATATTCTATGACAAACGAAATATTTATGTTAGATTTTTGGGAATAGCTTCAGAAGACCGCTTCATTTGGATGACTTCTGTATTACTTTTGCATGACTGGTAAACCCTAAGAGATAGAAAAAAACTTACTATTAAAAAATATGTAAGTCACTGTCTGTTTACCGAAGCTTAAATGCTTCACACAGCGACCGGCTTTTAAAGGACGAGACTTTCGCTTCAGCCTGTGCATTTCCTTAACCGGCTTCTACTTACAAGGAAGCAAGAATAAAACTAATTCTGCTAATTTTTATCTCGCTTAGCATGACGTAAATATAAGAATAAGCTTTTTAACAATAATTTGCTAGATAGATGTAGAGAAAGACATATAAATGGAACACATCTCTCAAACATGAAGTTATTTCTAGTAAGCAAACAAAACCGAATGTCAATTGTTTCAATAGCAACCAGCTTTTAAAACATTTGACAATCACTTTAACCTAAATCCTAGTGTATTCCCTTATTTCGCTTCCACTTACAAGGAAGCAAGTAATAAGATAATTTCTGTTAATGTTTATCTCGATTAGTATGAAGTACGAGGACTGATTTTTCAACCTCCGATAGGCTATAAATAAAAGACAAGTTTATATAAAACAATTATTTTATTACTAAAAGTTTTGTACACTTATGGTTACTTTTCAACATAATCACCGGAAAGATTGAGACATTTATCGTACCTGTGCACAAGCTTTGCAATACCCGCTACAAAAAATGTTGCCGCCAATGATTTCAAATGAGCATTGACGTTGTTTTGAAGATCTTGGTTGGTTTGAAAGTGCTGCCCTCCTAGCCACGTCTTCAGTTCAGGGAAAAGATGAAAGTCGCTGGGTGCCAGGTCAGGACCGTACGGCGGATGATCGAAAATGTCTCATTGAAATTGTTCAAGGAGCCGATGGGTTGTGTGGACGAGCGTTGTCATGGATCAACACAATTCCTCAAGTCAGCATTCCTCTTCGTTTGTTTTGAATGGCTCTCCGCAAACGTTGTAAAGTACGAAGATCTTCAAAACAACGTCAATGCTCATTTGAAATCATTGGCGGCAACATTTTTTGAAACGGGTATTGCAAAGCTTGTGCACAGGTACGATAAATGTCTCGATGTAGAGAAAGTAAAAATGTGGAATTGGGATTTTCATTTGGCTGTCCCATTAACCACGAAAAGCTTAAAAGAGTCCCACGAATCGAACCCAGGATTTCCTGCGGAGGCATTTGATTACACGAGAATGTAATTAGGTTCAAGCGACTCGTAATGAATCGCTAAGACGCGCAGCAAGAGTCTGGTGTGGAGAGCTGAACGCAGGGATAGAAAGGTAACCGCGAGAGAAGGAAATATAAATGCAGTTGGCTGAGGGCCAATAGCAGCACCCACTCGGTAGTCAATGAGGAAAGTAATCAGGGAGACGTCCATCAAGTCTCCTGCTGCGTTACATGTGAGGTAACAGCACCAGTGTATTTCATATATACATTTAACGTACAAAACACATTTTACTTTCTCTACACGTACTATGTACATACTGTATAGATTCTATTCCACGTAAAAATTCAATACCAAGATTTTACCGGAAATACATGTTTTGGGTCCCCCTGAATAAAAAAAAAAAGCATTTTCAGAAAAATATCCATGTGTGTGCCTGTGGACAGCATAGCTCAAAAACGAAACTTAGTATCTAAGTTTACTATCGTTCAAGGATGCCACACGAATATTTAAAAAAAAAAGATACCCCCGCACCCTCAACTACCTTTTGCATGGAACATTTTTCGAAAATGTTGATATTCTCAAAAATGGCTTTAACGATTTTGATTAAAATAACGTACAATAAAGATATTTTCCTGACAAATAAAATGAGTATCTTGAATTTTCTGGGATTAGCCTCTGAAGCTTGCTTTACTCTGGATGAATTTTACGGAATTTTGTATAACTGGTAAACCGTAAGAGAAGGACAGAAACTTACCAAACAAAAAATGTAGGGCACTTTAAAACAAACAATTTATGCAATATACATGTTTTCGTTGAGTTCATTATTTTTTAGATATTCATTGTTTTTGGTTTCGGCTTTGCAAAACTTATACTTTTCTCATGCAGGAATTTGTCAACTGCTCTCCACACAAACAAAGGAACTTCAGTCACATAGCAACGAGCCTTTGACTATCACTTTAACCTATGGTACTCCCTTATTTCGCTTCTACTTACAAGGAAGCAAGTAATAAGACTATTTCTGCTAATGTTTATATTAATTAATTTTATCTAAATAAAATAATAATGTTTTGTAAGCATAGTTTTCTTGAAGAACTAGTAGAAAAATTCATGTGAATGGAACACACCAGGTTTTTTGTAAAATGCGTCAGATGGAATTTAAATTTATCTGGGTCTATTGCGCTGAAAGACATTTTCTTAGCACTAAAGGGAACTTAGAATCGCCTTATTGTCCCACTTTACCCTACACTTGTTCTATTTTGAGTCACCGAGAGCTACCTTATAAATTTAAAACACGATATGCTTTCCCGGATTTAGATTTCACTTTACGTAAATCAGGCAGTTACAGGAAAATAAATTACACAAAGCTTGGGACCGGAGTTTAAATTTCTGTTGATGGTGAAAAATAAATTAAGAGGAACGCTAGGTACGTCTTTATGACGCGCAGTTCCATAAATCTCCGGGAAAGAGAAACGTTAAAATACGGAACAGGTCAGCTGACATCCTTGTGCTAGAAACAAATGCAGTTCTAATGTAGCAAATGTATAGCGAACGATCTTACCACACGTGGGCGCCTTCTTAACAAGGACGCTCACCTTAGGCCTTAATTTTGGCTCAACCAGTAAAGGAAGTGGAGCAAGTATTGTATTCCACCCAAAAACTCCTTGCCCACATTTCACCAGAAATACACGTTTCAGACTTCAAAATCTCATGTGTTCCAATCACATGATTTTCTCTACATCTCTGAAACAAATTATTGTTATATCTATTTCATGATAATCGAGATAAACATTAACAGAAATAATCTTGTAAGTAGAAAGGAAATAAGGGAGTACCATAGGTTAAAGTGGTAGTCAAAAGCTGGTTGCTAAGTGACTGAAGTTCCCTCGTTTGTGTGGAGAGCAGTTGACAAATTCCTGCATGAGAAAAGTATAAGTTTTTCAAAGCCGAAACCAAAAACAAGGAATATCTAAAAAATAATCAACTCAACGAAAACATGTACTAGGATAAAGTGACAGACAAATGTTTTAAAAGCTGGTTGCTATGAGGTAGAAATCCTTTTCTTTGCATGACCGGTTGACAAGTTCCAGTTTGAGAAAACTTTTAAGTAGTTTAAAACTGAAACCAATAAATAAGAATACCTCGGAAACGGCCAACTCTATGAAAAACATGCATATGACATAAATTGCGTGCTTTAATGAGATTCACACGACTTTCTCTAGCTGTTCTGCAAACAAACCTTTTATTCAATCCTTTAGCTATATCATGCTAATCAAGACAAACATAAGTATAATTAGTCTCGTTACTAGCTTCGTTGTAAGTGAAGGGAAATAAGAAAATGCACAGACTAAAGCGATAGTCTCGTCCTTTAAAAGCCAATCGCTATGTGAAACAATTGAAATTCCATCTATTTTCTTGCCAGGAGTAAACAAACGAGAAACGAGAAGAAAGATGTCTTCCCGTTTGAGAAAAGTTTAAGTGGCTTAAAATTGAAACAAATATCTCGAAAACGGTTAACTCTACATGTATGCATAATTAATTGTGCGTTTTAATGAGATCTGCATTTTTGTGTTTTTGCCAGTTAAACAAAAGTGATCCAGATTGAAGAGGTCTTCAGAGGCAATTCCCACAAAAGTCAAATTATGCATTTTATTTGTCAGAAAAGAATTTTCTTGAAAATCTTGTGTGGCATTCTTGGAAGACACTTAAGCTAGAACTTTTCGTTTTTGAATTATGCTGCCCACAGAAACACACGGCCGTTTTTCTAGAAATATCGGTATCGAAATTTTGGGTGGAATACAATACTTTCTCTATACACTATGTATATGATACGTGTAGAAAAATTAAAAGGGCTTTCAGAATTAGTGCTACTACTATACAATAATAAAGGAGAGGATTGGGAAAGTAATAGGATTGTTGGCCAACTATTTCTGTTAGAGTTTCGTTCTGCGCAGTTTAATTTATTTTTATTCCTTTTGTTCCCCAAGGTTAGTGGGAACAGGTATTTTATCTTTAATTTTCCTAGAATTACGAGCCACGCTTTATAGTGAATAAAATTTTGTTTTGTGTTAGTAAATTTAATTTCTCTAGTGTGTCTTTTATCTTGTTGGCACCTTGCCTCTGACAGGGAACCTCGTCTATGTCACATTCAACTGTTTTAAAGAAAGAAAACAAGACGTGTGTCATTTTTCTTTCCTTTTTCGTGTTGCTTAGTGACGACGTGTGGGCTTTTTAAAATGACTGTCGAACGTAGATCTGCATACGCACTAAACAAGTTGCTCTTTTTCTCCGTTTTGTCGCATCGTGACCTTCCCCGGAGAAGTTGGTAACACTAACCACGGAAGTGGAATAATATTCCCTAGTGAGTGGTGTTTAAACATAAAACAGAACAGCATCGCGTCCTAACGGTGCCATTGTACCGCTTATTCTTATATCTTCCGCCTCGGATTTGCATTTCCAAATAAAATATGACCAGGATTATCGTTTATGTTTATTTTGTGACTATGACTAGCAAGTTATAGACTCGTTCTCACACGCCGTTATCGCTTGTTGGGTGACACAAAACATCTACCAAACTGAAGAGCGTGCGGTGACGAAATTTATACTTACGCATTTAGGGGCTTTCAAACTTTCTTTACATCTCTATAACAAATTATTGTTAAAAAAGCCTATTCTTCTATTTCATGCTAAAGCATTAGCAGAAAGGATCTTATTACTTAGTTCCTTATAAGTAGGAGTGAAATAAGGGAATGCACTAAGATAAAGTGACAGTCAAATGTTTTAAAATGTGGTTGCTATGGGACTGAAATCCGTTTCTTTGCGTGCCCAAGCGTTGACTAGTTCCCGGATGAATATTTTAAAACTGAAATCAATAACAAGGAATATCTCGGAAACGGCCAATTCCACGAAACAAATGTGTATGACATAAATTGTGTATTTTATCATGATCTATAATTTTTGTGCAGTAATCTTTGTCTATCTCTTATGGTTTACTAGTTATGCAAAATTCAAAAAAATCGTCTAGAATAAAGAGGCCTTTAGAGGCTATTCCCATAAAATTCAAGACATACATTTTATTTGTCATGTAAATATCTTTAATGTATGATATTTTAATCAAAATCGTTAGAGGCATTTTGGAGAAAATCGAAATTTTCGAGAAAAAAAATCCATGTAAAGGGTAGATAGGGGTGGGGGGGATTTTCTTGAAAATCGTGTCGCATCCTTGAAACATACCAAACTTAAATACCAAGTTTGGTATTCAACAGTGTTTTCGTTTTTGAGCTATGCTGTCCACAGACACACACATACACATACACGGACCTTTTTCTGAAATTGCTTTTTACTTTCTCTACACGTACTGAGTACATGGTGTATAGAGTAGATATTGTAATGCACCCAAAAAATCGATACCGAGATTTCACCGGAAATGCATGTTTTGGGTCCCCCTGAACAAAAAAAAAAGAAGCATTTTTGGAAAAAGGACGGTGTGTGTGTGTGTACGTGTGTGTGTCTGTGTGCCTGTGGATAGCATAGCTCAAAAACGAAAAGACCGTTAAATACCAAACTCGGTATTTAAGTTTGGTATCTTCCAAGGATGCGACACGAAGACTTTCAAGAAAACCACCCACACCCAAGTACCCTTTACATGGAACTTTTTTCGAAAAATTTGATTTTCTCAAAAATGGCTCTAACGATTTTGATTAAAATTTTGTATATTAAAGATATTTACCTGACAAATAATATGTATATCTTGAATTTTCTGTGAATAGCCTCTGAAGACTACTTTATTCTGGATGAATTTTACGAAATTTTGCATAACTGCTAAATCGAAAGAAATAGACAAAAACTTACCACACACAAAATGTACAGCACATTAAAACACACAATTTATGTTATATACATTTTTTTCGAGGAGTTGATCGTTTTTTAGATATTCCTTGTTTTTGGATTCAGGTTTAAAAAACTTGTACTTTTCTCATACAGGAATTCCTCAACTTGTGTCCGTACAAACAAAGGAACTTCAGTAATCTAGTAACGAGCTTTTGACTTCACTTTAACCTATGATACTCCCTTATGTCGCTTTTACTTACAAGGAAGCAAGTAATAAGACTATTTCTGCTAATTTTTTCTCGATTAGCATGAAGTAAATAGAAGATTAAGCTTTTTAACAATAATTTGTGGCAGAGATGTAGAGAAAGTCATGTGAATGGAATAACTCACATTTTTTTGGATTCAGGAGGACCCAAAATATGTATTTTCAGTGAAATCTCGGTATCGAAATTTTGGGTGGGATACAATACCTTCTTTATACACTATGTACATAGTGATGTAGAGAAAGTAAAAAACATTTTATAAAAATTCCTCTGTGTGTGTGTGTCTGTGGACAGCATAGCTCAAAAACGAAAACATCGTTGAATACCAAACTTGGTATTTAAGTTTGGTATCTTACAAGAATGCGACACGATTTTCAAGATAATCCCACCACCTCATATTACCTTTTATATGGAGAAGTTTTCGAAAAGTTTTATTTTCTCAAAAATTCCTCTAATGATTTTGATTAAAATATCGTATATTAAAGATATTTACCTCACAAATAGACAAAAGCTTACTTAACGGAAAATGTAGAGCTCTTTAGAACACACAATTTATGTTATATAATTTTTTTTTTTTTTCATAGAGTAGATCGTTTTTGAGATATTCCTTGTTATTGGTTTCAGCTTGAACAAACTTATACTTTTCTCATACAGGAATTTCTCAACTCGTGTCCGTACAAACAAAGGAACTTCAGTCACATAGCAACCAGCTTTTGACTATCACTTTAACCAATGGTACTCCCTTATTTCGCTTCTATTTACAAGGAAATAAGTAATAAGACTATTTCTGCTATTTTTTCTGGATTAGCATGAAGTAAATAGAAACATAAGCTTTTTAACCATAATTTGTTGCAGGAATGTAAAGAAAGCTATATGAATGGATCACATCAGATCTTTTTTAATAGATTCAGGGGCTATCACAATAAATATGTATTTTCTGTGAAATTTCGATCTAGAAGTTTTGGATGGAATACAATTTACATTATACATGTGTGCTATCTAAAACAAAAATTAAACTCAGCAATGAAATCTTTTATTTATACCTTTTCTATAATTTATTACCTTCGCCATTGAAAATAGTAATAAGTATGCCCTCGGTCTACTTAAGAACCTGCTGCCCATCAAGGCATACCTGTACCCTTGGTACATAAATAGCCATAGTAACGTCTTTCTGCTTGTTTACGCCACAAGACGAATGCCATTTACAAGTGCTCGTCGTCATTCACTTGTTCCCTCATCAGTTTACGTTATTCATTTGATTTCCTAGAGGTGGCCTTGGAGGCGCGCTTTCCAAAAAGGCATCATATTTTCTAACCATTAGCGAGCGAGAAAGAGGCCAAGTGACGTATAGAACACATTAGATCCGCTAATGGAGTGGAATCGCGCGACGAATTGCTAACAATGTAGAATCTCCATTTGCGGCATTGCTGCCAACACCAGCAAGCAATTTTACCACGCAGATAACACTGTAGCAACCATTATATGTTTCAGATGGCGCGGGACCTTATTTCCGTTAGGAATGTGGCGACGTGCGCGCAAAATCGGCGCGCGCATCACAGTCAATAAAACACACATGTGAGGTAAGTGCTTATTCAACAAGTCAGGTTAAAATATTCACTAAACGTACCGATAAAAAGTTAAACAAACAAAATTGTGTTATTTAAATACACATTCTTTTTCTACCTATTGTTTATAAACTATTCTAATTAATTTCTCTACCACGTATGTGCATACAATGTACATAGGAGCAATTGAAGCTATAGTATTCCACACAAAAATTCGATGTCGAAATTTATAGGAAATATATGCTTTAGGGTCCCCTGTACCCCCCCCCAAAAAAAAACCTGATGTGTTCCATTCACATGACTTGCTCTACACCTCTGTAACACATTATTGTTAAAAAGCTTAGGCTTCTATTTACTTCATGCTAATTGAGAAAATATTAGCAGCAATAGTCTTATTACTTGCTTCCTTGTTAGTAGAAGCGAAGTAAGGGAGTAGCATTAGTTAAAGTGATAGTCAAAAGCTGGTTGCCATTTGACTAAAGTTCCTTTGTTTGTATGGACAGGAGTTGACAAATTCCTGTATGAGAAAAATATAAGTTTTTCAAAGCTGAAACTAAAATCAAGGAATATCTTAAAAACGACCAACTCCATGAAAAAATATATACAACATAGATTGTGTGTTTTAATGTGCTCTACATTTTCTCTGTGGTAAGCTTTTGTCCATCTCTTACGGTTTACCAGTTATGCAAAAATCTATAAAATTCATCCAGAATGAAGTAGTCTTCAGTGACTCTTCCCAGGAAATTCAAGATATACATTTTACTTGTCAAGTAAATATCTTAAATATACAAGATTTTAACTAAAATCGTTAGAGACATTTTTAAGAAAATCAAAATTTTCCAAATTATTTCCATGTAGAGGGTAGTTTGGGGTGGGGGATTTTCTTGAAAATCTTCGTGTCGCATCCTTGGAAAATACCAAACTTAAATACCAAGTTTGGTTTTTCGCGGTCTTTTCATTTTTGAGCTATGCTGCCCACAGACACACATAGACAGACAGACAGACAGACAGACACACACACGGAAATTTTTCTAACATTCTTTTTTTGGATTCAGGGGGTCTCAAAACATATATTTCCGGTGAACTCTCGTTATGGAATTTCGGGTGCAATACAATACCTTCTCTATACTCTATGTAAATAGTGTATAGAGAAAGTAGAAAAGCATTTGTAGAAAGAGGTCCGTGTGTGTGTCTGTGGACGGCATAGCTCAAAAACGAAAAGACCGTTAAATACCAAAGTCGGCATTTAAGTTTGGTATCTTCCAAAGATGCGACATGAATTTTTTTAAGAAAATTCCTCCACCACAAACTACCCTTTACACAGAAAAAAAATTCGATCATTTTGATTTTCTCAAAAATGGCTCTAACGATTTTGATTCAAATCTCTTATATTAAAGATATGTATATGCCAAATAAAATGTATATCTTGAATTTTCTGGAAATAGCCTCTAACAGCATCTTTATTCTGGATGAATTTTATTGAATTTTGCATAACTGGTACACCTTAAGAGATAGACAAAAACTTAGTCCATAAAAAATGTAGATCACGATAAAACACACAATTGAAGTCATTTATTTATTTTTCATGAAGTTGGCCGTTTTCGAGATATTGCTTGTTATTGATTTCAGCTTTATAATACTTAAAACTTTTCTCATACGGGAACTTATCAACACTTGACCACGCAAAGAAACGGATTACAATCCCATAGCAACCACATTTTAAAACATTTGACTATCACTTTAACCTATGGTACTCCTTTATTTCCCTTCTACTTACAGGGCAGCGAGTAATATGACTATTTCTGCTAATTTTTTCTCGATTAGCATGAAGTAAATAGAAGCATAAGTTTTTTAACAATAATTTGTAACAGAGATGGAGAAAAAAGCATGTGAATGGAGCTCATCAGATTTTTTAAATGTGCTGTCCACAGATACATACTTATAAGTACTCCTTGCCCCCCCCCCCAATTAGATATAAGGTAGCTCAAACATGTATTGCGGTAAAATCTAAGTATCGAATTTTGTGATGAAGTGCAATATTTTCTCAATTTATTATATACCTTGTACGTGGTATTGAAACTTATAGTTGAAATAAGTGAAAACTATAGATCCTCTTGAAAATATAGAATCTTATAGAATTATCTTACAAAATAGATTTTAGCTATGTTGCCACAGTAACAAAATTATGCTGCCGCCAACTGAAGGGACTTCAAAACTAATTTTTTGTATAAAATCTCTATTCCGACATTTTAGAAGAATAAAATAAATTATCAAATAATAATAATAATAGCCTAGATAGTGTGGGAGTAGCGTATTTGCCTCATACTCAAGAGGTTCTGAGTTCGAATCTCGCTTAGGATAAGTTACACGGATAAGGTTTTCTCGGTGTTTTCCCTTATCCTGAGAAGACGAATGTCGAGTAAATTTAAGCTCCATGCACCACGAGATCATTTGAATATCATTTCAGCAATTTCATTCATCGTCCGATATGACCAACCAGGTTAAAGTAACTTTAAGCTCCATGGACCCCGAGATCATTTGAGTATCATTTCACCAATTTCATTCATCGTCCGATATGACCAACCAGGTTAAAGTAACTTTAAGCTCCATGGACCCCGAGATCATTTGAGCATCATTTCACCAATTTCATTCATCGTCCGATATGACCAACCAGGTTAAAGTAACTTTAAGCTCCTTGGACCTCGAGATCATTTGAGTATCATTTCACCAATTTCATTCATCGTCCGATATGACCAACCAGGTTAAAGTAACTTTAAGCTCCATGGACCCCGAGATCATTTGAGTATCATTTCACCAATTTCATTCATCGTCCGATATGACCAATCAGGTTAAAGTAACTTTAAGCTCCATGGAACCCGGGATCATTTGAGTATCATTTCACCAATTTCATTCATCGTCCGATATGACCAACCAGGTTAAAGTAACTTTAAGCTCCATGGACCCCGAGATCAATTGAGTATCATTTCACCAATTTCATTCATCGTCCGATATGACCACCAGGTTAGGAGATGCTAGGCTACAAAATAAATAAATAAATCATAATAGAAGTAAAGAATAATAGCACTGAAGAGATTTTTACTTTCTCCACACGTACTATAACTTATGTATAGAAGAGTGATTGTATTCCACCCAAAAATTCGATACCGAGATTTCACCGGAAATGCAGGAATAAAACAAAACCTCAGAACCTCAGAATAAAATAAAATTTTACAAAACATTCTGTATGTGTAGGCAGTGTAGCTCAAAAACGAAAATGCGTTAAATACCAAACTTGGTGTTTAAATTCATTATCTTCTAAGGATACGACACGAAGATTTTCAAGAAAATCCCTCCACCTCCAGTTACCCTTCACATGGAAAATTTTCAAAATTTTTTATTTTCTCAAAATGGCTCTAACAGTTTTGATTAAAATACCGTATATTAAAATTATTTAGATGAAAAAACAGTGTGTATATCCTGGAATTTCTGGGAATAGGCTCTTTTTATTTTGCATAAATTTTGTATAACTGGTAAACCGTAAGAAATAGACAAAACCTAACAGCACAAAAATGTAGATCTCATTAAAACAGACAATTTATGACTGGCACATTTTATTGGTGGAGTTCGCCATTTCCGAGATATTTCTATTTTTTATTTAAATTCTAAAATACTTATACTTTTCACATACGGAATTTATCAACTCCAAGAAACACAGAAATTTCAGTCATATGGCTACCGTTTTACTTTTTCTACAAGTACTATGTACATAATGTATACAGAAGGTATTGTGAATACGATAGCTCAAAAATGAAAAGTCGGTAAAATACCTAACTTGGTATTTAAGCTCAGTATCTTCCAAGGATGCGACACGAATATTTTGAGAAATATCCCTCCACACCAAACTACCCTATACATGGACCTTTTTTTCGAAAATTTTGATTTTTTCAAAAATTGCTCTAACGATTTTGATTAAAATGTCGTATATTAAAAATATTTACCTGACTAATAAAATATATATCTTGAATTTTCTGGGAATAGCTTCTGAAGACTACTTTATTCTGGATGAATTTTACGGAATTTTGCATAACTGCTAAACCATAAGAGATGGACAAAAACTTACAATACAAAATATGTAGAGCACGTTAAAACATACGATTTATGTTATAAGCTTTTAAACAATAATTTGTTGCAAAGATGTAGAGAAAGTCGTGTGAATGGAACACATCAGATGTTTAAAAGATGTGACTATCACTTTAGCCTAGTGGGTTCCTTTATTTGCCTTCTATTTAAAAGGAAGCAAGTAAAAAACTATTTCTGATAATGTTTATCTCGATCAGAATGAAGCAGGTAGAAGAACAAGTTCTTTAACAATTATTTGATTTTTAAGACAGTAATAAGAACCAAGGCAGTGCACACTGAATTAAACAAGGTTCAAAGCAGCGACCTCGAAAACTTTACACCTTGTTTAACTAGGACGCCCTTGTGCAGTTAAACGGATCGTCCCACTTTTCTCTGATTCAAAAATATGACCTTCTTGTGGAATTTGAAGCAACTGTCCGCCAGAAAGTTACCAAAAACCGTTCACGCTGTTTGTCTTGAATAATAATCTCTAGGGAAGTTTATAACGTTAAACGTCGCTTAATGTTTATCTGTTGAAGCAACGGATCCTACCTACACAGCCTCCCTGTGTGATTAACTAATTAGTAAATTGGACCGAAGAGCCTCTAAAAAACACATTATTAGAATTTATGGCTTAGAATATTGCTTTTAATTGTGGTCATTTTAGAGGTCTTCCGCTCGCGAGGAATAAGTTATTTACGTCACTGTGTTCCGGGTGAGAAGTTTACGAGAACCTAGAATTTCCACATCATCAAGAAAAAACGGTTTCTAGCATTTGCGTAGTCGAATTTTTACACACCTTGTTCAATTGCATTATTGTGATTAAATATGTGTCGCGTTCATTTGTTTTTGGGAGTTAAATTAATATAGTAAAACTGTGAAATTCCATCAAACATTGAGAAAAATAGTTATTTCTGATATAAGAGCGTAAAGTTACGCTTTTTGATTCGAGCGGGAATATTGTGAAACGAGAATCAAAAAGAAACTTTACGCTCGCGTATCATACAATGTTTTTGTGATATTAAAAGAAAAGCAAGGAAAGATGAGGTTAAGTTTAAGCCATTCACCAAGGGTTATAGTTGGTTATTTATTTGGTAGGCGCGATGTTATAGCAGGCCGATATTATTGTTGTTCTGATACTATCCTTAGAGCGAAACAATATTTGTCACTTATTGAACATAACATCGTGTTGATGTATACACACTAATATCGCTGCAACAAAATTACTTTGCTGCACTTCTTTGCGTCAAAATCAAGTTGGCCACCTGAAATGACCTCGTAAACTACTCAATTACGTACGGTCGTGGAAAAATCTGATCGCATGACTTTCTCTACATATCTGTGAAAAATAATATTGCTGATAAGCTTATTCTTCTATCTGCTTCATGATAAACATTAACCTTATTACTGTCTTGCTTGTAAGTAGAACGGAAATACACTAGGATAAAACGACAGTCAAAACATGTGAATCAAGTCGTTTCTTTGACAAATTCCCAAATGTGAACTTTTAAAACGGAAACCAATAACAAGGAATATCTCAAAAATGGTCACCTACAAGTAAAAAATATATATGATATAAATTGTGTGCTCTAACGACATCTACATTTTTTTTACTTTCTCTACACGTATTATGCACATAGTACATAGAGAAGATATTGCATTGTACCAAAAAATTCGATACCGAGATTTCACCGGAAATACATGTTTTGAGACTACCTGAATCCAAAAAAAGAATTTCTAGAAAAGCATCCGTGTATGTCTGTCTGTCTGTGTGTGTGTGTGTGTGTGTGTGTGTGTGTGTGTGTGTGGACAGCATAGCTCAAAAACGAAAAGACCGTTAAATATCAAACTTGGCATTTAAGTTCAGTATCTTCCAAGGATGCGACACAAATATTTTCAAGAAAATCCCCCCACCCCCAACGACCCTTCACATGGAAAAATTTTCGAAAATTTTGATTTTCTAAAAAATAGCTCTAATGATTTTGATAAAAATATCATTCTTATATTAAAGATATATACTTGACAAATAATATGTATATCTTGAATTTTCTGGGAATAGCCTCCGAAAACTACTTTATTCTGAATGAATTTTACGGAATTTTGTGCAACTGGTAAACCGTAAGAGATAGACAAAACCTTACCACACAATAAATGTAGAGCACATTAAAACACACAATTTATGTTATATGCAGTTTTTCGTGGAGTTGATCGTTTTTTAGATATTCCTTGTTTTTTGTTTCAGCCTTAAAAAATTTATACTTTTCTCATACAGGAATTTGTCAACTCGTGTCCATACAAACAAAGGAACTTCAGTCACATAGCAACCAGCTTTTGACTGTCACTTTAACCTACGGTACTCCCTTATTTCGCTTCTACTTACAGGGAAGCAAGTAATAAGACTATTTCTGCTAATTTGTTCTCGATTAGAATGAAGTAAGTAGAAGCATAAACTTTTTAACAAAGATTTGTTGCAGAGATATAGAGAAAGTCATGTGAATGGATTACATCAGATTTTTTTACTTTCTCTAGCCCCGTATGTACAATGTACATAAGAATAGAGAAGTATTGTATTCCATCCAAAAATTCGATGTCGAGATTTCACCGGAAATACATGTTTTAGGACCCCCTAAGTCCAAAAAAAGATTTTCAGAAATAGGTCTCTGTGTGGGTGTGTGTGTGCGTGTGTCAAAAACGAAAAGTCGATAAAATACTAAACTTGGTATCTTCCAAGGATGCGACACGAAGATTCTCTAGGAAATACCCCCACCACAAACAAACCTTTAAATTGAAAAATTTTCGAAAAATCTGTTTTTCTAAAAAATGGCTGTTACGATTTTGATTAAAACATCACACATTAAAGCCATTTCTATCACAAATAAAAGTATATCTTGAATTTTCTGGGAATAGCTTCTAAAGACCTGCTTATTCTGGATGAGTTATGCTTAATTTGGCTTAACTACATAGTAAACCGTAAGAGATAGACAAAAACCTGTTTACAAAAAATGTAGGTCTTGTTAAAAATACAGAAGTTATGTCATAAACATTTTTTTCGTGGAGCTTGCCGTTTTCGAGGAATTCGTTATTATTAGTTTCAGTTGTGAAGTACTTATACTTTATTCAGACCGAAGTGTCCGTTTTTCTTTTGTTCTACTCCTAGCCAAGCAAAGAAGTGAGTTGCAATGACAATCGCATAACGACAGCTTTTAAAACATTTGACTATCGCTTTAGCCTAGTTTATTCCCTTCTACTTATAAGGAACTAAGTAATAAGAACATTCTGCTAATGTTTATCTCGATTAGTATTGTGTAGAAAGAAGAATAATCTTTTATAAGAAGTTTGTTTGTAGAACAGCTTGAGAAACTCATGTAAGTGTAACGCATCAGATTTTTTCTTCTTTTTTTTATGTACCTGGTAAGTTTTTGTCTATCTCTTACGATTTACCAGTTATACAAAATTCAGCCAGAATGGATGAAGCTATTCCCAGAAAATTCAAGATATACATTTTATTTGTGATAGAAATGGCTTTAATATGTGGCATCTTAATCAAAATCGTTAGAGCCATTTTTAAGAAAAAGAAATGTTTCGAAAATGTTTCCATGTAAAGGTTAGTTGGGGCACACACACACACACACACACACACACACACACACGCACACACACACACACACACACACACACACTTTTTGGGTCCAGAGGTGTCAAAACATATATTTCCGGTGAAATCTCGGTATAGAATCTTTGGTTGCAATAGAATACCTTCTCTGTACACTATGTATACAGTAGGTGTAGAGAAAGGAAAAAGCATTTTAGGAACATATCTATATGTATGTATGTGTGTGTGAGTGGACAGCATAGCCCAAAATCGAAAAGTCTTTTGAATACCAAACTTGGTATTTAAGTTCAATATCTTCCAAGAATTGGACACGAAGATTTTCAAGAAAATAACCCCACCTTTTACATGGGAAAAAAACGGTACAATTTTTATTAAAACATCGTATATTAAAGATACAAATAAAATGCATATATCAACATTTCTGGATGTCAGCTACAGGTTTTTGTGCAGATATTGGTTTCAATTTTCGTTATTCCTTTTTCTTTCTGCTGGTCTAGCAAAATGAACATCATTTCAAAGTCAACACATAGCGACCAGGTTAAAGAAATGACTCTTACCTTATTCCCGTTTATTTCTGCACATATTTATCTCCTAGAGAAATGACATTTTTAAAGATATCTTTGCTGAAGAATGTGTGGAAAAGGTAACCTGAATTCTTTTACTTTCTCTACACGTACTATGTACATAGTGTATTGAGAAGATATTGTATTGCACCCAAAAATTCAATACCAAGATTTCACAGGAAATACAAATACATGAATCCAGAGAAAACATTTCTGGAAAAAGGACCGTGTGTGTCCGTGGACAACATAGCTCAAAAACGAAAAGACCGTTGAATACCAAACTTGGTATTTAAGTTTGGTGTCTTCCAAGGATGCGACACGAAGATTTTTTAGAAAGTTCCTCCAACCCAATTACCCTTTACATGGAACTTTTTTTCGAAAATTTTGATTTTCTCAAAAATTGCTCTAACGATTTTAATTAAAATATCGTATATTAAAGATATTCACCTGACAAATAAAATGTATATCTTGAATTTTCTGGGAATATCCTCCAAAGACTACTTTATTCTGGGTGAATTTTACGAAATTTCGCATAACTGCTAAACCGTAAAAGATGACAAAATCTTACCACACAAAAAATGTAGAGCACTTTAAAACACATAATTTATGATACATATATCTCATTGAGTTGATCTTTTTGAGATATTCTTTGTTTTTGGTTTCAGCTTTAAAAAACATACCTTTCTCATATGGTAATTTGTCAACTCCTGTCCATACAAACAAATGAACTTCAGTCATATAGCAACCAGCTTTTGACTATCACTTTAACCTATGGTACTCCCTTATTTCGCTTCTACTTACAAGGAAGCGAGTAATAAGACTAATTTTGCTAATTTTTTCTCGATTAGCATGAAGTAAATATAAGCATAAGCTTTTTAACAATAGTTCGTTGCAGATATATAGAGAAAGTCATATGAATTGATCACATAAAGTTTTTATTATTCTGTTGTAATATTGCGGAATTACAATGTTAGATGTAAAGCGGTTGTAGAGTATACTAACACGTAAAGTTACATTTACCACACTCTCTCTAGACTGACAGAACTCAATTTCGAGAAGGTGAAAAACAAAATGTTATTATTATACATGCGTCTGTCTGTCTGTCTGTCTACTTTTTGTGAAAGCTGTGACCTGTTTGTGTAGCGGTCTGTTCCGGTGACCACAGAGTAATAAAATGCAAGTCCTCTATGCAAACAGCTGTTCCAAAGGCGCAGCTATATATAAGATAAAGCAAGAGGCATTTCTATCGCCTGCACACACAATTTCAAGGAAACAGATTCTTTTACAGAAAGTGTTCTTCTGTTTTCTGCCATTACCATCGATACGGGAAGAAAAACGAACATCAAACATCGTAAGTATATTACCGTGTGTTTCCTGTAAAGTCTACGTTAATGGGAACGCTCACCATTCAAGGCTTGGCGAACATTCAACACGATACCGTCCAGTTATTTCTATACTCTTGTACAGGAAATATTATATTCTAGCCAAACATTTGATATCGAAATTTTACCGAACATACCATATTTTGAGGCTCTCTGAATTAAAAAAAAAAATGTATATATGATGAGTTACATTCTTTTTCTACTTATTCTGCAACAAATTGGTCTTTAAAAAAGGTATTCTTCTTTCTATTTCAGCTAACTGCGAAGAATACTAGTAGAAAAACTACGGTCGCTAAACAAAAGCAGAAAACGGTCGCTAAGTGATGCAATTGAAATTCCTCTATTTTTACATGACCAGAATAAATAAGGTGAATAACGTCTTCACATTTAAGAAAAATCCAAATATTGGAGACTTTAAAACCAATAACAATTAATATCTCTGAAAAGGCTAGCTCTATAACAAAACAAAAACAAAACAAAAAAACTCTGAAGTGTTACATTCTCACGACTTTCTCTACCTAGCCTGTAATAAACTATTCTATCTGCAACATGCTTAACGAGATAAACACAATTACAACTTAGTTCTTTATAAGCAGAAGAGAAATAAGGGAATATGCCAGGCTAAAGCGATAATCAATTTTTTTAAAAGCCGATCGATATGTGAACAATTGAAGTTCCGTTCGCTTTGCATTTTCAGAAAAACGAAAGGTAACCCAGTTTGACAAGATGCGCAGTTGTAACTAATGGTAAGGAATATCTCGGAAACGGTCAACTTGAAACAAACATGTATTCACATAATTATATGTTTTAACGTGATCTACATTTTTTGTGCTGTAAGTTTTTGTCTATCTCTTACGGTTTACCAGTTTTGCAAAAGTCCTCAAAAATCATCCAGAATAAAGTAGTCTTCAGAGGCTATTTCCAGAAAATTCAAGATATACATTTTATTTGGCAGGTAAATATCTTTAATATACGATATTTTAATCAAAATTGTTAGAGACGTTTCTGAGAAAACCAAAATTTTCAAATATTTTCCCATGTAATGGGTACTCTGGGGTGGGGAGATTTTCTTGAAAAAATTTGAACTCTGCTGTCCACAGATACACAGACATGCACAGGTCTTTTCCTAAAACTTATTTTTGGACTCAGAGGACCTCAAAACATATATTTCCTGTGAAAAATCGGGATCCAATGTTCGGGGCAATATAATACTTTCTCTATACACTATGTACACAGGGCATGTAGAGAAAGTAAAAAAAGTAAGATACGTACGGGACAAGAAATGGGGTTCAGTTTTCTTTTGTTTTATGTTGTTTTGTTTTTTCTCACCGTTACCATGGATAGGTGAATAAAACATTAGTAAAGTTATTGACACTGCTATAAGAATTACAAATCATGGCTATAGAACTAAATAATGCAATACAGCTGATTCAATGATGTTATGAAAACAAGAGAAGTTTTTCTCAAGCTCTGAGAACATTTAGAAATTTTTAACAATTTAAGAGCAGACCCATGATTCATTCACAAAGTGGCCTCCGCGATCTCCAGAAATCAATCCGTCCGCCTTTTTTTTGTTGGATTCACTTGAACGAGTTTTCCAGACACATCCAACAACCCGAAAAACGTTATCTCGCAAGAAATTATTAATATTCCAAGTCATTATTTGCAAAATGCTGAGCATAGAATTGCAAAAAGAATTATGTACTTTCAACAAGACAATGAAGGACATCTTCCAATGCTTTATAAAACCTCTTGCATTAGTTTCTTTGTTTTTTTACTTTCTCTTCATGTACTATGTTCATAGTGTATAAAGAAGGTATTGCACTCCACCCAAAAATTCGATACCGAGATTTCACTGGAAATATATGTTTTTGGGTCCCCTGTATCCGAAAAAAGCATTTTCACAAAAAGTCGGTGTGTGTGTGTGTGTGTGTGTGTGTGTGTCTGTGAACACGATAACTGAAAAACGAATAGTTGGTAAAGTACCAAACTTGGTATTTAAGTTTAGTATCTTCCAGGCATGCGACACCCCAAACTACCCTTTACATGGAAATGTTTTCGAAAATTTTGATTTACTCTGTATATCTTGAATTTTCTGGGAATAGTCTCTCAAGAATACTTTATTTCGATGAATTTTACGGAATTTTGCATAACTGCTAAATCGTAAGAGATGGACAAAAACTTAACATACAAAAAACGTGAAGCACGTTAAAACACACAATTTATGTTCCATACACTTTTTCGCGGAGTTGATTGTTTTTTAGATATTCCTTGTTATTGGTTTCAGCATTGAAAAACATACTTTTTTTCATACAGGAATTTGTCAACTCCTATCCATACAAACAAAGGAAGTTCAGTCACATAGCAACCAGCTTTTGACTATCACTTTAAATTATGGTAGTCCCTTATTTCCCTTCTACTTACAAGGTAACAAGTAATAAGACAATTTCTGCTATTTTTCCCCGATTAACAGGAGCATAAGCTTTTTAACAATAATTTATTGTAGAGAAGCAGAGAAAGTCATGTGAAGGAACACATCAGATTGTTTTTCAGTCTCAAATATTATAATATTTATAACGGTTTATAATCTTGTGTTCCGCTTGCCTATTTCAGCTGTTTTTAGTATAAAAACGTGCATCTTACTTATGAAACCCAGTTTTCAGTATTTCACCATAGACGTGACGAAAACGTTGGCTGAGCGTCCCTCTTAAAAAGCAAGCTATGCTTGTTAAGGAATTTCCTGTTTGCAAGCATCTTCTGAAACTTTTATGTTTCCGATACTGGCTTCGATACGGCGTGTGACGTCATACAGCTGTACATGCATGGATAATTTTAATTGGCACGAGCACCATTCCTGCTTCCAGTTTTCCATTGTTTCCTGCAATTAATTTATTCTCTATTCTCTTTATAAGGCCTAGAATATTAGCGGAACACTTAGCTTTCCCATTACAGGCAACATTGAACTCTGTGTTCTTATTGCGCTCGCCCGTCTGTTTTACCCTGCCTCGCTTTCTGCTCCTCAATAATAATAATAATGGTAAACTTGCACACCAGGTTGCTCTGTCGTGGCGGATCTTGTCAATGCGGAATGCCATTTAAAAACCACTGCGTTTATGCAACATTAGAAGTAGTTGGTACTATTGCTCAATTTACTGAATAGGTCAAAATAAAGTCATTGGTATTCAAGTAGTTGTAAAATATCTGCAATGTAATAAATGAGTCAAAACAAAAGTGCGATAAATGATTCATAATGTACGAAAAGGAAACCTTTAACTATAAACTGATGAAACAAATAGCATAGCTTCCCTATTTCCTGACGATTTTACATATACTTTCTCTCTCCAGATGGCGCTGACTCCGTTTATTATGCCAACCAAAAACGTCAAGCAGTACAAATGCACGAAACAGAAAGGAAATGTGCAGGTGAACACAGTCACCCGAATAGTAAACAAAGTTTATTTTCCCTAATGCGGACATGATTTTTAACTCGCACATTCTCACTTTATATGGCGCAGGAATATTACCCGTAATTTACAAGTCAATTGTTGGTTTTTACGGCATAAAAATACGTGATTAGTATAATTTTCAAAACTATTCTTTTCTTGCATCTTTGAATGTAATGCATTATACTTCGCGCCACGTCAAATGACGTCACCGCAAGCTAAGTAACAACCTCAAACATTGAAAATTATTTGCTAAGCACCTTGGTGAGTTCTTGGTGTTTTGGGGATTACGTTGTACAGCGAGGTTGCCTGCCTGATGTACCCGCCATGACAGGTAACCTGGCGTGCCAGATTACAATAATAATAATAACAATAATGACATTGCAGCTCAACTATTAAAGCCAATAAAATGGCCGAGATTAGGCAATTTGAACCAATCGCGGTCATCTGACTGGAGCGATTGTCGAAACATCTTATCGCAGCTGATGTTCGTTTCTTTGAAATCTTGACGTTCGTTTGTTTAATCTCCTGTCTTGGTAACAAGGTGACAGCCAACCTTCACTTTTAATAACTGTCAGTTCCACAATTGTACTTTCAATTAATTCAGTTACAATGTTTATTTAACGTTTTATCAGTTCATAATGTATTTAGTTCAAAAAAGGGGTGAAAATAATCATTATTTGTATTTCTGTTGTATGAGATGAGTGCAATAACCTCAAATAAAATAACGTTTGTTTCCATTTCATGTATTAGTTATTAAAAGCTGAAATACAATAATTGTTCCCTGTTTCTATTGTTGCTATCGATATTCGTACAATGGGTGTAGACACGGTCGGCCATGTCATAATTCAGGAGGCAGTGAAGAAAGAAAAGAACATAGTGTAAATAAAGATGGTGGTCATGTACCATTTGAGAACTAAAGTAAGTATTACAATGATAATGCATGGACAAAGCAGTTGTTTTTAATGTGTGTGTGTGTGTGTGGACAGCATAACTCAAAATAATTTATGTGTTCCATTCGCATGACTTTCTCTACATCTCTGCAACTAATTATTGTTTAAAAGTTTATTCTTCTATTTACTTCATGCTAATTGAGAAAAATTAGCAGAAATAGTCTTATTACTTGCTTCCTTGTAAGTAGAAGTGAAATAAGGGAGTACCATAGGTTAAAGTGAAATCAAAAGCTGGTTGCTATGTGACTGAAGTTCCTTTGTTTGTATGGATAGGAATTGACAAGTTCTTGTATGAGAAAAATATAATAACTTTAAAGGTGAAATCAGAAACGAGGAATAACTCAAAAACGATCTACTCCACGAAAAATGTATATAACATAAATTGTGTAATTCAAAATTTTCTCGGGCTTCTAGCCAGGTAAAAACTTGGCTTGACACCAACGTTTCGAAGAAGTGCATCTTCCTCCTCTTCAGGGTGAACTGATTCACCCTGAAGATGCACTTCTTCGAAACGTTGGTGTCAAGCCAAGTTTTTACCTGGCTAGAAGCCCGAGAAGATTTTGAGTTAATACGTCGCCAGGAAAGCTTCAGTTCTTATTTTATTATAAATTGTGTATTTCAACGTGCTCTACATTTTTTGTGGGGTAAGTTTTTGTCCATGTCTTAAGGTTTAGCAGTTATTCAAAATTCCGTAAAATTCATCCAGAATAAAGTAGTCTTCTGAAGCTATTCCTATAAAATTCAAGATATACATTTTATTTGTTAGGTAAATATCTTTAATATGCTATATTTTAATCAAAATCGTTAGAGCCACTTTTGAAAAAATGAAAATTTTCGAAAAAAGTTCCATGTAAAGGGTAGTAATTTTTTTCTTTCAAAACCCTCAGGTCGCATTCCTGGAAGATACTAAGCTTAAATACCAAGTTTGGAATTTTAACGGCTTTTCGATTTTGAGTTATCTTATTCACAGACACACGAACACACGGACGTTTTTCTGAAAATGCTTTTTTGGATACAAGGGACCTTAAAACATATATTTTCGGTGAAATCTCGGTATCAAATGTTTGGGTAGAGTGCAATACCTCTCTATACACTATGTGCATAGTACGTGCAGAGAAAGTAAAAAGAAATGTCCGTCAAGTACCAACTCTCCCCGAACTTCTCTGTACAAAGAACAATATTTCTCAAAAATGCCTTCAACGACTCATAAAAATTCCGTATATTGTTTACCCTACAAATAAAACGCATATCTTGAATTTTCTGAATTAATTTTGTTGGATTTTGCATAACTAGTAAACCGAAAGAGATAGAGAAAAAGTTACTGCACAAAAAAATGTAAATTTCGTTAAAACAAAAAAATTATGTTACATATGGTTTTTATTTTATTTTTTAATAGAGTTACCGGTTTCCAAGACATTCCTTGTTATTGGTTGCAATGTTAGGCTACTTGAAACGTTTCTAAAACGGGAGGTCATCCTTCGTTTCACGTCTCTTTTGTTTTACTCCTGTTCTTGCAAAGGGAACCGAATTTCGTTTGTTTCACATGGCGACCGGATTCTTAAAAGATTTGGCTATGACATTTAGTCTTGTGTATTCCCTTATTTCCCTCCTGCTTAAAAGGAAACAAGTAATAAGACAATTTCTGTTATGTTCAACTCGATCGGCATGAAGTAGATAAACCGCTAATATTTTTTGAGGAACGGATAGAGAAAGTCATATTAGAGTTTTGTTAACATGGGATCTGGGCAACGACGACAAATCTTGGAATAGTGTCGTTTTGGATCCCCTATATTCAGCATTAAATAACATGGAACAAATTATAGCATTGCATTCAGTATACACCCTTTTTTCAGCACTGAAAGTAGGCTGTTAATAGTGACAGGCACGGTCGATAAATTAATTGACGATGTATTCGATACTTATCGATGGGAGAGAAAAGGCGATATACACCAACGATAGTTATGTGGAACGGAGTTTGGAGATTGTCGTATGTTTATCCATGTCAGGGGGCCATGACAAAACAGGTGCGCAGCGACCGGTGCTACATGATGATATCTTCAACTGTTTATATAGAAATTTTAATAGCTCTTAGATTATAATACGTGTAATTTAACATATATTTTCTACTAGATGTTTATAAAAAAATAAATGAATCTTACAAGTAGGTATCAGAATTTAAAGTAGATAACAGTATCTTAGGTTTACTCAGGGAAATGCATATGAAGCACACAGTAAACAGAAGTTTCATCACTAGTGTGTTTAAACTTGTACACGAAGCAAGAAAACGCAATCATATCTAACGCTATGTATCTTAAAATCACAGTGTTATACTCTATTCCACCCAAAAAAATCATCCATTCACATGGCTTTCTCTACATCTCTACAACAAATTATTGTTAAAAAGCTTATTCTTCTATTTAATTCAAACTAATTGAGAAAAAATTAGCAGAAACAGTCTTATTACTTGCTTCCTTGTAAGTGGAAGGGAGTACACTAGGTTAAAGTGATAGTCAAATCTTTTATAAGCTGGTTCTTATGTGACTGAAGTTCCATTGTTTGTATGGCCAGAGTTGACAAATTCCCGTATGAAAAAAGTATCTGAAAACTGAAAGCAATAACAAGAGATTTCTAAAAAATGGTCGACCCCACGAAACAAATGTATATAACATAAATTGTGTGTTTTAACGAGAACTACAAGTTTTGTCTATCTCTTACGGTTTACCAGTTATGCAAAATTCCGCAACATTCATGCAGAATAGACATGTCTTCAGAAGTTATTCCCAGAAAACCCAAGATATTCGTTTTATTTGTCATGTAAGTATCTCAAATATTAGAGATTTAAAGCGAAATCGTGTCATTTTTGAAAAAAACAACATTTTCGAAAATTGTCCGTGTAAAGGCTAGTTGCTGGTTTGGTATTTAACCGTCTTTTCGTTTTTGAGCTATGCTGTCCACACACACACAGAGTAATTTGCGATTTTGATTAAAATATCGTATAATAAAGATATTTAGTTCAAATATAAAATGAATATATTGAATTTTTTGGTAATAGCGTGAGAAGACTTCTTTGTTCTGTGTGAGTTTTGCATAAGATAGACAAACACAACAAATGTAGAGCTGTTAAAACATGCACTTCATGCCATATACGTTTTTTTTCTTGGAGTTGACCATTTTCGAGATATTCTTGTTATTAGTTTCAGTTTTAAAATACTCATATAGGAACTTGTCAACTCCTGGTCACGCAACGAAACGGATTTCAATCCCATAGCAACCAGATTTTAAAACATTTGACTATCACTTTAACCTATGGTATCCCCTTATTTCCCTTCTACTTACAAGGAAGCAAGTAATAAGACTATTTCTGCTAATGTTTATCTCAATTAGTTTGAAGTAGATAGAAGAATAAGATTATTAACAATAATTTGTTACAGAGAAAGTCATGTGACTGGAACACATATTTTTTGCTATTGGTTTCAATTTTCCCTTACTTAGTTTTTTATAAAATGAAATTAAATATAATTCATCTTTATTTATTAATAACTCCATGGCACGACAGTCCACAAGGAACCTTGGCCTACCGCCCGGACGCTGCGTCCCCCACCTCGGTCCAGGCCGTAGTCAGCCGGTTTTTGCGGCCCTCTTGTCCTGGAGCCGCTACTTTTCCACCAAGTAGCTCCTCAATTTGCCCCCAGAGACCTCACAAGGCTGAGTGCACCCCGGACCAGGTCTCCCAGTGGGGTGGGGCGGGAAATCCCCGAACCGGTGCCACTTTTATTTAATATAGAATCTAAAAAAGAAATATAGTTAATAATGGAAAATCGATATTCGTTTTTCTTTCTATTGGTCAAGCAGAGAGAGCAAAATTTCAAAATGAGCTCTTTAAAGATTTGACAGTCCGCTTACTGTTTTCTTAATTCCGTTGTATCTACAAGAATATATGTAATAAAAGTATTTATTGAGTTAATCTTAATTGATACGAAGTTGAGTTTAAGATAAGTTTGTTGAAGAATGGTAGAGAAAGTCATGTGAATGTACATTATCTATTTTAATTTGGTTTTTGGTAGTGTTTTCGGATACAATTTTTATTATGACAATGAAATCTGATGTGTTCCATTCACATGACCTTCTCTACATCTCTGCGACAAATTATTGTTTAAAACTTTATACTTCCATTTACTTCATGCTAGTCAAGAACAAATTAGTAGAAATAGTCTTATTACTTGCTTTCTTGTAAGTAGGAGTGAAATAAGGGAGTAGCATAGGTTAAAGTGATAGTCAAAAGCTGGTTACTATGTGACTGAAGTTTCTTTGTTTGTATGGACAGCAGTTGACAAATTCCCGTATAAGAAAAGTATAAATGTTTCAAAGCTGAAACCAGAAACAAGGAATATCTCAAAAACGATCAACTCCACGAAAAAATACATATGTAACTTATGTTGTGTGTTTTAACGTGCTCTACGTTTTTTCTGTGGAAGTTTTTGTCCATCTCTTACGGTTTAGCAGTTATGCAAAATTCTGTAAAAGTCATTCAGAATAAAGTAGTCTTCAGAGGCTATTCCCAGAACATTCAAGATATACATTTTATTTGTCAGGTAAATATCTTTAATATACGATATTTTAATCAAAATCGTTAGAGCCATTTTTAAGAACATCAAGATTTTCGAAAAAAGTTCCATGTAAAGGGTAGTTCAAAATCTTCGTGTCGTATCCCTGGAAGATACTAAACTTAAATACCCAGTTTGGTATTTTGCCGACTTTTCGTTTTTGAGTTATAGTGTTCACACACACGCACACACACACACACAGACACAGAGTCGCTTTCCGTGGTGTAATGGTTTATATACCTAAGGTCGCGGGTTGAAACCCGGCGGAGGACGATGGATTTTTGCGGGTGTAAAAATCCTTAGCATGGCTTCCTTCAGAAGGGAAGTAAAGCCGTTGGTCCCGTGTGGTAAATTTAGGGCACGTGAAAGAACCTCAAGCCTGATAGAGAGGCCTCTGAGCAAACTTAAGCGGTCTTTCACGCCCAGTATAGAATGGGACGCTGAGAACCACAGCAGTTAAAGAGCGTCCATAAATAGCACGCCATTTTCATTTTTTTTTTACACACACAGATTTTTTTTTTCTGAAAAAGTTTTTTTTTAGATAAAGGAGAACCCTAAAAGATATATTTCCGGTGAAATCTCGGTATCGAATTTTTGGGTGGAGTGCAATACCTTCTCTATGTACATAGTACGTTAGAGAAAGTAAAAATGTGAGCCTATGTGCATTGTGGTGCATATTTCGAATATTAAAGCAGCCAGAATGCGTGAGTAAGCGTTCCCCTTAAACCCTCCTCATAGATAGTTGAACAGTTATATCTCTATAAATGTGAAATGGCCAGTATTATCGGGGTTTACGATATGTTTTCGTTTAGGCGTTGTTAACTAAGATCCATGCTAATAAGCATGAGCTGGTATTAGAAGCTCCAGAATAACGGGATTTAGAAGAGCACAGCTGTCTAGGAATAAACGCCGGTTTAGTTTACGACACAACTTAGCTATTGATAATATCATGTCGTACAATAGTGAACCAGGTTAATTTCAGGAGATAAAGTTTCGTAATACAGGAAATTCACAAGCAAATACTTGCAAGCACACTATACAAATATATGTATTTCTGTTTTACTTCCTCTTTATATACCTGCAGTAAAGTAGAGGATGTTTTGCATTTCACCAAAAAGAATCTGATGTCTTCCATTCACATGACTTTCTCTACATCAATGCAACATATTGTTGTTAAAAAGCTTATACTTCCATTTATTTCATTCTAATCGAGGAAAAATTAGCAGAAATAGTCTTATTACTTGCTTCCTTGTAAGTAGAAGCGAAATAAAGGAGTACCATAGGTTAAAGTGATAGTGAAAAGCTGGTTGCTATGTAACTGAAGTTCCTTTATTTGTTTCTCCTGTGAGAAACGTTTACGTTTTTTAAAGCTGAAAACAATAACAAGGAATATCTAAAAAAAACGATCAGCTGTGTATATATAACATAAATTGTGTGTTTTAACGTGCTCTACATTTTTTGTGTGATAAGTTTTTGTCCATCTCTTATGGTTTAGCAGTTATGCAAAATTCCGTTAAATTCCTTCAGAATAAAGTAGTATTAGGGGCTATTCCTAGAAAATTCAAGCAATACATTTTATTTGTCAGGTAAATATACGATATTTTAATCAATCGTTACAGGCAATTTTTAGAAAATCAACATTTTCGAACATTTTTACATGTAAAGGGCAGTTGGGGGTGGGCGGATTTCCTGAAAATCTTCGTGTCGCATCCTTGGAAGATACCAAGTTTGGCATTTTACCGACTTTTCGTTTTCGAGTTATCGTGCTCACAGACACACGGACACACACACACACACACCTACACAAACACACACGGACCTTTTTGTAAAAATGCTTTTTTGGATACAGAGGACCCTAAAACATATATTTCCAGTGAAATCTTGGTATCGAATTTTTGGGTGGAGTGCAATACCTTCTCTATACACTATGTACACAGTACATGTAGAGAAAGTAAAAAGTATTTATTGATGCTTCTGTAAACAGCGTTACTCAAAAACTAAAATTCGGTAAGTACCAAACTTGGTATTAAGTTGAGTATCTTGCAACGAAAACCAAGATTTTCAAGAAAATCCCCACACCCACAAATACCATTTACATGGAACATGCTAATTTTGTTTTTCTCAAAAATATCTTGAACGCATTTTGATTAAAATAATGTTCAAGATCATTTAATTACAAAGGTTACATTTGTATTTTCTGGGAACACCCTCTGAAGATCTCTCTATTCTAGAGGACTTTTGCCCAACTGGTAAACCGTAAAGCATATTTTATACGATATAAACTTTATACGCAAAAAATTGGATTTTTACTTTCTCTTGCCCCATATGTACAATGTACATAGGGATAGAGAAGTATTGCGTTCCACCCAAAAATTCGATACCGAGATTTTACCGGAAATACATGTTTTAGGACCCCCTGTATCCAAAAAAAGCATTTCCAGAAAAAGGTCCGTGTGTGTGTGTGTCCGTGTGTCCGTGTGTCTGTGAACACGATTACTGAAAAACGAAAAGTAGTTAAAATACCAAACTTGGTATTTAAGTTCAGTATCTTCCAGGGATGCGACGCGAAAATTTTGAGAAAAATCCCTCCACCCCAAACTACCCTTCACATGGAACTTTTTTCGAAAATTTTGATTTTCTTAAAAATGGCTGTAACGATTTTGATTAAAATGTCGTATATTAAACGTATTTACCTGACAAATAAAATGTATATCTTGAATTTTCTGGGAATAGTTTCTAAAGACCTGTTTATTCTGGATGAATTTTGCTTAATTTGGCATAACTAGTAAACCGTAAGAGATAGACAAAACTTACTGTACAAGAAATGATGGCGTTGTTAAAATACACAATTTACGTCATAAACATTTTTTTCGTGGAGCTTACCGTTTTCGAGGTATTCATTGTTATTAGTTTCAGTTGTGAAGTACTTATACTTTTCTCAGACGGGAGTGTCCGTTTTTCTTTTGTTCTACTCCTGGCCAAGAAAAAAAGCTATTTGTAATGACAATCGCATAACGACAGCTTTTAAAACATTTGACTATCGGTTTAGCCTACTGTATTCCCTTATTTTCTTCCTACTTATAAGGAACTAAGTAATAAGAACATTGTGCTAATGAGTACCTCGATTAGCAAAATGCAGAAAGAAGAATCATCTTATGTAAGAAGTTTGTAGGGTAGCGCAGCTGCTTACCAAGCGGGAGACCTGCGTTCGATCCCCAGTACCGGCGTGGGGATTTTTCCCCCGCTGGGAGACCTGGCCCGGGGTACACTCAGCCTCGTAAGGTCCCTGGGGGGCCAATTGAGGAGCTACTTGATGGAGAAGTAGCGGCACCAGGTCATGAGGACCGCATTAACCGGCCGGGAGGGACTCGATGCGCTGACCTCGTCTCACCCTCCAATACTGCACCCCATCCATGACGTCTGTAGTGGACCGAGATGGGGGACGCAGCGGCCGGGCGGTAGGCCAAGGTTCCCCGTAAGCTGTCGTGCCATGGAGTTATAAGAAGTTTGTAGAACGGCTAGAGAAAGTCATTAGAGTGTAACACATCAGGATTTTTTTTGAGTTAACCTTAAAAAATTTAAATTTCTCTCAAAAGGGGGTTTGACATTTCAATCGCTTTAGCCTAGTGTATCCCCTTATTACTTTCTCTAGCAGGGAAGGAATTGTATTCCATCCAAAAATTAGATGTCGAGATGTTACCGGAAATATATATTTTGAGGTCCCCTGAGGCCGAAAGCATAATTTTTAGAAAAAAGTGCGTGTGTGTGAAAGGCATACCTCCAAAGCGTAAAGATCGTTAAATAAGAAATGTAGTATCTTCCAAGCACGCGAAATGAAGATTTTCAAGAAAGTCCTTCCACCATAAACTATCCCTTTCATGGAGAGCTTTTTGTAAATTTTGTTTTTTCTCCGAAAATGGCTCTAATTTTTTAATTATATCCGTGTATTAAAGATATTTACATGACAAATAAAATTTATATTTTTAATTTTTTGGGAATAGCCTCTAAAGATAAGTTTCTCTGAATTTGGCATAACCGGAAAACCGTAAGAGATAGACAAAAAACGTAGATCTCGCTAAAACAGTTCCTTTGTGTAAAACACATTTTTCTTGAGGAGTGGGTCGTTTTCGAGATATTCTTTACTATTGTTTTCAATTTTAATCTGCCTTAACTTTTCTCAAACGCGATCATGAAAAAGCACTGAATCTCAATTGTTTTATATAGTGAACAGCTTTTAAAACATTTGACTATCACTTTAACCTATGGCACTCTCTTATTTCGCTCCTACTTACAAGCAAGCAAGTAATTTCTGTTAATGTTTATCTTGATTAGCATGAAGTAGAATGGTAATATTTTTACTTTCTCTACACGTACTATGTACATAGTGTATAGAGAAGGTATTGTAATGCACCCAAAAATTCGATACCGGGATTTCACCGGAAATACATGTTTTGGTTCCCCGTCAATCTAAAAAAATAATTTTTAGAAAGATGTCCGTGTGTGTGTCTCTCTGTCTATCTATGTGTGTGTGTGTGTGTGTGTGTGGGTAGCATAGCTCAAAAACGAAAAGTCCGTTAAATACCAAACTTGGTATTTAGGTTTAGTATCTTCCAAGATTTTCAAGAAAATCCCCCCACCCTCAACTTCAAAAATTTTGGTTTTCTCCAAAATGGCTCTAACGATTTTAATTGAAATAACTTGTATATTACAGATATTTCCCTGACAAATAAAATATGTATATCTTGAATTTTCTGGGAATAGCCTCTGAAGCCTACTTTATTCTGGAGGACTTTTACGGAATTTTGTATAACTGCCCAACCGTAAGAAATGAACAAAAACTTACCATACAAAAAATGTAGATCAGGATAAAATACACAATTTATGTTATATACGTTTTCTTTGTAGAGTTGGTTTTTAGGAGATATTCCTTGTTATTGCTTTCAATTTTAAACTACTTAACTTTTCTCAAACGGCAACATAGCGAATTGTTTCACATAGGTTTTAAAACATTTGACTATCACTTTATCCTAGTCTATTTCCTTATTTCCCTTCTCCTTACAAGCAAGCAAGTAATTTCTGTTAATGTTTATCATGCAGTAGAATGGTAATATCTTTAAAGGTAATTTTACAAATACTTCCCGAACGTAAAAACAATTAAAGAAGAGTCTCGCTGGAAGGTACAGTCTGATAAACAACCTGGTTCATTTGCATGAATATTAGTACTGGACGAACGGCGTACACAAATTAATAACTGAAATGAGCGTAATATTTACGAACTATGCTCTTACTGCCCTATTAATTTCCAGAACGTATAAATCAGCGCAACGCACCAGCTGCAACTTCTCACCCTGTGCTGCTACAGGGCGTCCAAATATCCACGTTCACTATAAACAATACTGTTACATTCATCGACGTAAACACTAACAGAAATTGTCTTATTACTTGCTTCCTTGTAAGTAGAAGCGAAATAAGGGAGTAGCATAGGTTAAAGTGATAGTCAAAAGCTGGTTGCTATGTGACTGAAGTTCCTTTGTTTGTATGGACAGGCGTTGACAAATTCCTGTATGAGAAAAGTATAAGCTTTTCAAAACTGAAGCCAAAAACAAGGAACATTCTTTGGGATATCCCTTTGTTTCAGCTTTAAAAAATTTTACTTTTCCCATACAGGAATTTGTCAACTCGTGTCCATACAAACAAAGGAACTTCAGTCACATAGCAACCAGCTTTTGACTGTCACTTTAACCTATGGTGCTCCCTTGTTTCCCTTCTACTTACAAGGAAGCAAGTAATAAGACTATTTCTGCCCATTTTTTCTCGATTAACATGAAGTAAATAGAAGCATAAGCTTTTTAACAATAATTTGTTGCAGAGGTGTAGAGAAGTCATATGAATGAAACGCTTTCAGAATTTTTTTTATTCAAAAGCCATATTACTTTTTGTTTAACGTTGTCGTTTCCGCAATATATTCATTTCATTAAATATACAAGGCTGTGAACGTAGACAAAATTATGTTTAGCAATTTTACAACATTCCAAGTTGCTAAATATCTAATGCTATAGCAACTCCTCTAAATATCTTATTCTTTACGGACTACATGCTTAGAGAAGGTATAGTACTCCACCCAAATATTTGATAATCCGATTTCACCGGAGATATGTGTTTTGGGGTTCCTTTGAGTCTGAAAACAAAAAAAGTACGTTGCGCGCACGTGTCTGTGGACAGCATAGCTCTAAAACAAAAATTCCAATTTTAAGTTGAGTGTGCTCCAGGGACACGACACCAATATTACCAATTAATGTTTAGATGGAATATTTTTGGAAAATTATTACTTTCTCAGAATGGCTCCAACAATTTTTATTAAAATGCCATGTTTAAGATATTTTCATGACGAACGAAATTTACCTGTAGTTTCAATTTTCTGGGAATAACCTCTGAAGACCTGTTCATTCTGGATGAATTTTATATAACTGGCAAACTGTAAGAGATATACAAAAACTTACTATACAAAAAATGTAGATCTCGTAATTCAAGAATGTTTAATTTGATTAATTATTAAATGAAGCAGATTGAACTACAAAATGCAAACACATAATTTCTGCTACAATTTTTTTTTTTAGTTAACCGTTTTCGAGTTGTTCCGAGTTATTCGTTTCAGTTTTAAGCTACTTTTATCACGCGGGAAAACATCTTTCTTTTTGTTTCTCTTTTGTTTATTCCTAACAAGCAAAGAGTACCGAATTTCAATTGTTTCACATAGCGACCGGCTTTTTAAAATATTTGAATATCGCTTTAGCCTAGAATTTCCCTTAGACAATTTTTGCTAATGTTTACGTCGATAAGCATGATGTAGATAAAAGGATAATCTTTTTTAGGAATATTTTAGTTGCACAAAGCAGATTTAATATGAAATAGATATGATAACAGCAATACTGTGAGTTCATTTAGCTGTTGAGATCACGTGTTTTTAAACACCGTGTTGCAGAAGAAGTAAATATACACCCGGAATTCCCCAGTACATAAATTGTTGTCATTCATTTGAATAAGGTGGTATTTCGATTTGGTTTGTTAATTGTTTCAAGTCACCAGCCCACGTTTCCATGGCAACCACCTGCCTACCGCGGACAATAAACTTTATATATGTCAACTCTTTACGTAAACACGGTTTACCTCTTAGCAGAATAAAGTAGAAACGGTAGATACAACTTCACTATCGACATTTTAATGGAAATAGACGTCCGGAAAACTGCACCAGGTTCGCGCGACTCTTGTGGCCAATAGTATAATTCAAAAAACATAGGCAATTCAGGTAAATATCCAATATTCAATAATGTTATTTTCTTAAACAGGTTCGCGCAACTCTTGTGGCCAATAGTATAATTCAAAAAACATAGGCAATTCAGGTAAATATCCAATATTCAATAATGTTATTTTCTTAACCTGTCATATCAGTTTCACTGCCCCTTCTGTAGCGAATCTTCTTTAAAAGCTGACATGTTCCATTCACACAATGCTAATCGAGATAAACATTAGCAGAAATTATCTTATTACTTAGTTCCTTGTAAGTAGAATAGGAGTAAAGGAGTGCACTAGGCTAAAGTGATAGTCAAATGCTTTAAAATGTTGTCACTTAAATTCCGTTCTCTTTGCATGGTCAGGATGAAAAAGTGAACAACGACCTCCCATTTGAGAAATGTCTCAAGTATTTAAAATTTAAGCATAAATAACAAGGAATATCTTCGAAAAGGGATAGCTCCATAATAAACATGTATATTACATAAATTGTGTCTTTCAAGAAGCTCTAAAAAATTCCTCCAGAATAAAGTAGTCTTCAGAGGCTATTCCCATAAAATTCAAGATATACATTTCATTTCTCATGTAAATATCTTTTATATACGACATTTTAATCAAAATCGTTAGAGCCATTTTTGAGAAAATCAAAATATTCGAAAAAAAGTTCCATGTAAAGGGTAATTGGGAGTGGGGGGATTTTCTTGAAAATCTTCGTGTCGCATACTTGGAAGATACCAAACCTAAATACCAAGTTTGGTTTTTAACGTTTTTTTCGTCTATGAGCTATGCTGCCCGCAGTCAGACAAACGGACATTTTTCTAAAAATGCTGTTTTTTTGGATTCAGGGAATCTCAAAGCATATATTTCCGGTGAAATCTCCGTATCGAGTTTTTGGGTGTAATACAATACCTTCTCTATGCACTATGTACATAGTACGTGCAAAGAAAGTAATTATTTGACTTCCAGGACTGTATTACTCGAAATCGTTTGTTTGTTGCGTTAACGAAACACGTGAAGACCCAAAGTTATATTTTATTTGATGTAAAATATTCTATATGCATTTTCCGCAACACAGAAAAGAAGACCGAGAGTGAGTGGTGTGGAAGCCCGGCTATCCCCAGGTCAGATGCCGATATTTGTAAGTGAAGTTTGCGGTAGGACACAACTCGACCCCCTGTAGCACCAACCTGGAGCCAAGGGGACGGTACTTACACTAATGAACAAGTGTTGAACACCTTGTCATTATGGCTGTTGTAATTACTAACCACGTGTTCAATATCCGGACCTGACAACTTTATTAATCTGCTTACGACAAGCGGCGGGTGAAAGTCCTCTTTACCTCTCTAGGAGATTAGTTCTACACAAGTATTTGTATACTACCAACATACGCTTTGTGTTACATTCACATGGCTTTTATACTCACTCCTCTAGCAATTATTGTTACAAAAACTTATGCTTCTATTGACTTCATGTTAATCGAGAAAAAATTAGCAGAAATAGTCTTATTACTTGCTTCCTTGTAAGTAGGAGCGAAATAAGGGAGTACCATAGGTTAAACTGATAGTCAAAAGCTGGTTGCTATGTGACTGAAGTTCCTTTGTTTGTATGGACACGAGTTGACAAATTCCTGTATGAGCAAAGTAAGAGTTTTTCAAAGCTGAAACTAATAACAAGGAATATCTCAAAAACGATCCACTCCACGAAACAAATGTGTATTACATAAATTATGTGTTTTAAGGAAGTCTACATTTTCTGTTAGGTAAGTTTTTGTCTCTCTCTTACGGTTTGCCAGGTATACAAATTTCCGTAAAATTGATCCAGAATAAAGTAGTCTTTAGAGTCTATTCCCAGAAAATTCAAGATATACATTTTATTTGTCAGGTAAATATCTTTAATTTACGATATTTTAATCAAAATCCTTAGAGCCATTTTTGAGAAAATCAAAATTTTTGAAAGTTTTTCAATGTAAAGGGTAGTTTGGAGTGGTGGGGATTCTCTTGAAAATCTTCGTTCTTTACGATGTTCGGGGAGAGCCATTCAAAACAAACGAAGAGGAATGCTGACCTCAGGAATTGTGTTGATCCATGACAACGCTCGTCCACACAACCCATCGGCTCCTTGAACAATTTCAATGAGACATTTTCGATCATTCGCCGTACAGTCCTGACCTGGCACCCAGAGACTTTCACCTTTTCCCTGAACTGAAGACGTGGCTAGGAGGGCAGCACTTTCAAACCAACCAAGATGTTCAAAACAACGTCAATGCTCATTTGAAATCATTGGCGGCAACATTTTTTGTAGCGGGTATTGCAAAGCTTGTGCACAGGTACGATAAATGTCTCAATCTTTTCGGTGATTATGTTGAAAAGTAACCATAAGTGTACAAAACTTTTAGTAATAAAATAATTGTTTTCTATGAACTTGTCTTTTATTTAGAGCCTATTGGACGTTGAAAAAAAAAACGGCTCTCGTACAACGAAATGTGTTAATGTCAATAAATGTTTATTTTATGTTACTCCATGTCGTGTTATGTATCACTTTACACACTTATGCTTACTTTTATTCTCTAGTGTGTTTTAGCTTTAATAACCTAATGGGTGGTTTATTAATATAAATTATAGGCAGGCAGGGAGAGATTTGATTTCGTTGTGTCGTTAAAAGCACATAATGGGCCGTTAACGACCTCGCTCGCATGTCACGTGTGTATAGCCCTGAGGTGAACCAAAACCTACTCAAGCTAATTTAATTGATACCGCACACTTCATTCGAGAACGCTCCCTCCATGTATATGGAAATTTATAATCTTGTTATTTGCTTTACTTAGAATAAGCGAATATCTCGACCTGTGGCTCGCGTCTCATAACACTTTATCCCTTTAAAAGTATAGATATTAAACTTAAATGCCAATTTCGGTATTTTACCGACTTTTTACTTTCTCTACACGTACGATGTACATAGTGAATAGTGATGGTATTGTAATGCACCCAAAAATTCCATACCGAGATTCCACCGGAAATATATGTTTTGGGTTCCTCTGAATCAAAAAAAAAATTGGAAAAAGGTCCGTGTGTGTATGTCACCCTCCGTGGTGTAGTGGCTACCATGTTAACTTCATATATCCAAGGTCGCGGGTTCAAACCCGGCGGAGGATGATGGTTTTTTTCGGGTGTAAAAATCCTTAGCTTAACTTCCTTCGGAAGGAAAGTGAAGCCGTTGGTCCCGTGTCGTAGATTTACAGACGTAAAAGAACCTCAAACCTGATAGAGAGGCCTCTGAGCAAAATTAAGCGGTCTTTCACGCCCAATTTAGAATTGGACGCTGAGAACCACAGCAGTTAAAGAGCGTCTATAAATACCATGCCATTTACATGTGTATATGTGTGTGTGTTTGTGAACAGCATAGCTCAAGAACGATAATGAAACTTTTTTCGAAAATTTTGATTTTCTCAAAAATGTATGTAACGATTTTTTTTAAATATCATATATTAAGGATATTTAAAGGTATATCTTGAATTTTCTGGGAATAGCCTCTGAAGACTACTTTATTCTAGATGAATCTTACGGAATTTTGCATAACTGCTAAACCGTAAGGGATGGACAAAAACTTACCACACAAAAAATGTAGAGCACGTTAAAACACACAATTTATGTTATATACATTTTTCACGTAGAGTTGATCGTTATTGAGATATTCCTTGTTTTGGTTTTAACTTTAAAAAACTCACACAGGACTTTGTCAACTCCTATCCATACAAACAAAGGAACATAGCAATCAGCTTTTGACTATCACTTTAACCTATGGTACTCCCTTATTTCGGTTCTACTTACAAGGAAGCAAGTAATAAGACTATTTCTGCTATTTTTTCCCGATTAGCATGAAGTAAATTCAGCAAAAGCTTTTTACAATAATTTGTTGCAGAGATGTAGAGAAAGTCATGTGAATGGAACACATCAGATTTTTCCATTTACAGTGCAGGTCCTTAGATTTGCTAGCTTCTTTTGTTGGCATCCGGTAATTTACGCAACTTGTATATCTAAATACATTACCGAAGTAAATTAAAAGCGTGACTTCAAATAAATAAGTATATACACACATTTTTATTAAAATCTCGACATCTATTACCAACACGTGCTTCACTTGGTTATGGTTATGGTTATGGTTATGGTGTATGGTGTGTCACCCTCTTGCAGGTCTGCAGATGTCAACCTGCAACGAAAGTTGTGGAAACGCGCGTCCAGGGTACTCCATCTACACCATGACCAAGTGAAGCACGTGTTGGTAATAGATGTCGAGATTTTAATAAAATTGACAGCTTCACTGTATGTAATGGCTTTTCTAACATTTTAAAATATACACACAAGCTCATTTGGAATGTAATACCCGAATATTCCGTGTAATTTGCTCCAAATTACACAACACAACTTTATGAGTATCACATTTCTTATAATCCTAAACTGAATTAATGAAATAAATATACACCACACTTACCTTTATATATTGAATGTTCCGTTGTTTTAGTTTGGTTTCCAAACAAAAATCTTATGTGGGAGAAAACACGATACCATTAGCGGGACAAAATTACAACGATATCGTTCTCAACAAAGACCACAACTTCCCTCAATAGAATGCGCAAAATTGGGCGGAACGCTTATAACAAACACTGCTCAACTGACCCGTATTGTTGGTGATCCCAACTGTACCCATTTTCCTAAACTAGAGTTGGTTCGAGCGATTCATTTTCAGTAATCGATTCATACGATTCGTGCATGCAATATGCATTGATTCATACGATTCGTTCCTGGATACGAATTGATGCATACGATTCGTTCATGCAATAAGAATTGATTCATACGATTCGTTCATGCAGTAAGAATTGATTCATACGATTCGTTCATGCAATATGAATTGATTGATACGATTCGTTCATGCAGTAAGAATTGATTCATACGATTCGTTCATGCAGTAAGAATTGATTGATACGATTCGTTCATGCAATAAGAATTGATTCATACGATTCGTTCATGCAATATGAATTGATTCATACGATTCGTTCATGCAGTAAGAATTGATTCATACGATTCGTTCATGCAATATGAATTGATTCATACGAGTCATTCATGCAATATGAATTGATTGATACGATTCGTTCATGCAATATGAATTGATTCATACGAGTCGTTCATGCAATATGAATTGATTCAGACGATTCGTTGACGACTCATTAGTCGTCGCTATGCCTTATTTATGTTTGGCTTATATTATACACGGGGATGATAGTCAAATGGTAGCTCATTTAGCGTAAAACAGTAATTTATATAAAAACATTACAACTATCACAAACATATTTGGTAACATTTCCTCCATTACTCGAAAAAAAAAAAAACATGAAAAGTTTCTTTAAGTCTAAAGCTGGCACCTAAACATGGCGGTATTTGTGTAATGTTAACACACAAGAGTAATTATTATTCATGACTGTCACGGTTGCTCGCTCTAAGTCATGTAATGTTTATAAATACGTCATGATAAGGGAACGCTAGTACCAGAATAATTATTATTTTCTTCAGGAATGTTCGAGGTAATTCTAATGTATTAGAACAGAACCCATTATGTTGCTTTATTTGTCGTAAACTTTTGTTTCTGAAATTATATATCTTGCTAATGTAATGACAATTTAGCTATGCATATATTAGGTTTAGAATACAACAATAAATAAATAAATATCTAAAAGTTGTAAATTCTAACGCCTGATATCACATGTGATATAACACATCCCTAAACCATATGAAGACGCTCGTGGTAGTTTCGGCAATGGTCGGCAGTGTTCGTTTTTTTTTTTTTATGTATATTGTACAATATATATATATATATATATATATATATATATATATATATATAATTTATAAATCCCTGTACACATCATCGTGCGCACTCGGCAGTTTTCGTCGAAGCTCGGCTTGGAACTTCGAAAGGTGGAAGCAAAAGGAAAACAAACCCCAATACCTGATCACGATTCTTCAAATCTGCGACTCTTTTTGAAACCACGATACCTGCTCTGGTTGACACGATTCATGCGATTCTTTCCTTGTATGAACGATTCGTTCATGAATCGCCCCATATCTAGGACTAAACTGATACCGATCCGAATTACACGGTCTTCCCCCACAACAAGTTATACAAACCTTTTCTATCAGAAATGGAAGAAAGCTGACTTACCTCACTGTACACCCCTGTGTGTGAAACAGACTCACTCGGGGCCAATAGTAACGGCGACAGCTGACAAACAAAAGAAGGTTTTAAGTCCTTCTCTCCACCAACAACTTGTACCGAACCCAAAAAACAAATAAATGTAGGAAAGAATAAAGGTGATCTGGGGTCGAGATTAACCACAGAAGTGAATCAAACATCGTCTGCGTTTACTTCAAATATGTCTGACTGTATCATGCTTTACCTCACTGGCTGCTAATAATCATATTAACAAACAAGTGTTTCAAGAAAATAATCAAAAATTATATGCCTCTGTCTACTTCTTGCGGTCACATGACCTTCTCTACACCTCTGTAACAGATTATTGTTAAAAAGCTTATTCTTCTATTTACTTCATGCTAATCGAGAAGAAATTAACAGAAATAGTCTAATTACTTGCTTCCTTGTAAGTAGAAGCGAAATAAGGGAGTATCTTAGGTTAAAGTGATAGTCAAAAGCTGGTTGCTATGTGACTGAAGTTACTTTGTTTGTATGGACAGGAGTTGACAAATTCCTGTAAGAGAAACGTATAAGTATTTCAAAGGTGAAACCAAAAACAAGGAATATCTCAAAAACGATCAACTCCAGTAACAAACATTATGTAACACAAATTGTGTGTTTTAATGTGCTCTACATTTTGTGTTGTAATTTTTTGTCTAGATAAGTCTTACTGTTTGGCACCTATGTAAAATTCTGTAAAATTCATCCAGAATAAAGGAGTCTTCAGAGGCTTTTTCCAGAAAATTCAAGATATACATTTTATTTGTCAGGTAAATATCTTTAATATACAAGATTTTAATCAAAATCGTTAGAGCCATATTAGAGAAAATCAAAATTTTCGAAAAAATTTCCCAGTAAAGGGTAGTTGGGGTGGGGTGATTTTCTTGAAAATCATCGTGTCACAACCTTGCAAGAGACCAAACTTAAATACCAAGTTTGGTATTTAACGGTCTTTTTGTTTCTTAGTTAAGCTGTCCACAGCCTCTCTCTCTCTCTCACACACACAAACTCACACACACACACACACACACACACACTCACACACACGCGCGCGCGGAGCTTTTTCCAGAAATACTTTTTTTTTTATTCAGGGGGACCCAAAACATGTATTTCCGGTGAAATCTCGGTATGGAATTTTTGGGTGCAATACAATACCTTCTCTATACACTATGTACACAGTACGTGTAGAGAAAGTAAAAAACAAATGTTTCTTACTGTATTTACTTCTTGTTAATACAGACAATCTTTCATTCACGTTTATTGTAGGATAGCGTAACTAAAGAGTTGTAGAGAGTTTTAAAGAGCTGGTCGCTATGAGCTGGCATTTCAATTTCCGTTCCCTTTGCTTCACGAGAAAGACACTAACACACCTGTTTCGTACAAACTTTTTCGGGGGTTTCAGTGCACCTTTCCAATTAAGTATACACGAAAAGAAAACTGCTCAGTTAAATGTCTAACCTGACAATTAAATTCTGCGGATCCAAAATGCCACACGTAGATTTTTACTCTATCTACATAGTACATAAAAAGGGAAGGTATTGCACTCCACCCAAAAATTCGATACCAGATTTCACCGGAAATATAAGTTTATCCTCGGATCAAAAACAAAAACTAGAAAAAGGTCCGTGCGCGCGTGGGTACATGTGTCTGAACACGATAACTCAAAAACAAAAATTCGGTAAAACGCCAAATGTCGTATTTAAGTTAAGTATCTTCCAAGGAATCGACGCGAAGTTTTTGAGGTAAATCACCCCACCCATAACTACTCTTTATAAGGAAAAACATTTCGAAAATTTTGATTTTTTCAAAACTAGCTCTAACGATTGTTATTAAAATACAATATATTTACATATAAATAAAATGTATATTTTTAATTTTCTGCAAATAGCCCCTGACCACCTATTCATTTTGGATAACGGTTAAACAACAAAAAATGTAGATGTCGTAAAAACACAATTTGTGTCACATATATTGTTTATTAGACATTTCTTGTTTTAAAATACCTCAACATTTCTCTTACAGGAATTTGTCAACTCCCGGCCACGCAAAGAAACGATTTCAATCACAGGGCAATTAGCTTTCAAAACATTTGACTATCACTTTAACCTATGCTACTCCCTTATTTCCCTTCTACTTACAAGGAAGTAAGTAATAAGACCATTTCTGTTAATGTTTATCTCGATTAGCATGAAGTAGATAGAAGAATAATCATTTTAAAAATAATGTGTTATAGAGATGTAGAGAAAGTAATGTGAATGGAAAATATTAGATGTTTCATAAAATCCCCCATCAAAACCTACCCTATAAATGGAAGATTCCTTTTTTTTTTTTTTTTTTTTTTTTTTTTTTAAATTTTCAAAAATGGCTCTAAGAGATTTGATTAAATTCCATATATTAAATATTTTCATCACAAAGAAAATGTGTATCTTGGATTTTCTAAGGACCTCTTCATTCTGAGTGAGGTTAGGTTAACTGGTAAACCATAAGAGATAGGCAATTGTTAATTTAAGCATTTTCGAGATAATCCTTGGTTTCTTGTTTAAATTTTCTAAAATTCTTATATTTTTCTCAAATAGGAAGTTGTTCGCATTTTTCATCGTGCTCAAGCAAAGAGAACAGAATTTGAATGTCATCGCACAGCAACAAGTACTTAAAATTTGACTATCTACCGCTTTAGCCTATTTTATCTCCTTACTCCCTTTAAACCTACAAAAAAATATCTGATTGATGTGTTCCATTCACCTCACTTTCTATGCCTCCATTTACTTCATGCTAATCGAGAAACATTAACAGAAATAGTCTTATTACTTGCTTCCTTGTAAGTAGAAGCGAAATAAGGGAGTAGCATAGGTTAAAGTGATAGTCAAAAGCTGGTTGCTATGTGACTGAAGTTCCTTCGTTTGTATGGACAAATTCCTGTTTCAGAACAGTATAAGTTTTTCAAGGTTGAAACCAAAAACAAAGAATATCTCAAAACGATCAGCTCCACGAAATTATAGAGAAGGTATTGTATTTCACCCAAAAATTCGATACCGAGATGTCTCCGAAATATATGTTTTGAGACCCTCTGAATCCAAAAACAAGCATTTTTATAAAAATGTCCATGTCTGTCTGTCTGTGGGGGGGGGGGTTAGTGTAACTCAAAAACAAAAATCCCTTTAAATACCAAACTTGGTATTATAGTTCAGTATCCTGTGAGGATACTAATCGAAGATTTTCAAGAAAATCCCCTCACCACTAACTACCTTTTACGTGGAAAAAATTTTGAAAAGTTTTATTTCCTCAAAAATAGCTAAAACGATTCTGATTAAAATCTCTTATATTAAAGATATTTACATGATAAATAAAATGTATATCTTCAATTTTCTAGGAATAGCCTCCAAAGACCTCTTCGTTCTTAATCACTTTTGCAAAATGTTTGTAAAACTGATAAACCATAAGAGATAGAGAAAGGCTTACTTAAAATAAATATATATGTTATAAATATATCGTTAAAATACACAATGTATATCGATTAGGTATATATTTTGTGAATTTTATAATTTCCGAGTTAAACCTTATTTTTTTGTTTAAAATTTCTAAAAATTGTTATAAGTTTTTCTCATTGGGAAGTCGTTTACTTGCTCATGCAAAGAGAACAGAATTTGAATGTCATTTCACAGCAACAAGTACTTAAAATTTGATTGCTGCTTTTGCCTGTGTTATCTCCTCTCTCCCCTTAAAGCTACAACAAAGTATAGAAATGTTGTTTATCTCGATTAGATAGAAGAATTAGCTTTTGTAAGAACAGTTTTGCAGAAAAGGCCATGTAAGCGCAATAGATTACATTTTTGTGTAAATTCCATGAAAATATTCGGCTTAGATGTTTTGGAGCTGTTTTTGGGCATGATATTACAGACTAATTACAGAAGTGTGGATATAAAATGTTTGTAAATTGCTAAGCTATTAAAAGTAGGTGGTGTTGAAAGTTACTCCACCTTGTGGCCTAAACTGCTCCTGGCACAGTTGGGAATTGAGGTGACCCCAGACGGTGCATGCCGGGAGAAAACATAAGAACAACGGGCACTGCAATAAACATTGTTTCGAACCGGTTCCTCCATATCCATACTAAAATATTGCCTTCCAAGTGCGTTCTTTGCGGGCAGTGATGTGCAATTTCAATTTATCCTTTTTCACTCTTGCAAATAAACTTTCGTGACACATTTCGTGGTATACATTAGATCAAGTGAGAGTAACTTTTAAAAAACTTGTTCCATTCATACGACTCTCTCCACATCTCTGTAACAAGTTAATGTTAAAAAGCTTATTCTTCTATCTACTTCATTATAATCACTATCAGAAATTGTCCTTATTACTTGCTTCCTAGTAAGTAGAAGCGAAAAAAGTCTGATGTGTTCCATTCACAAGACGTCCTCCAGCTGTTGGGTAAACAAACCTTTTATTCAAAAAATTAATCTGTTACCTACATCATGCTAATCAAGATAAACATAAGCAGAATTAGTCTTAATACTAGCTTTCTTTTAAACAGAAGAGAAATAAGAAGCGATAATCTCGTCCTTCAATACCCGGTCGCTAATCGAAACAACTGAAATTCCAGTTTCTTTGCTTTCCAGGAGTAAACAAATGAAAAATAAGAAGCAAGATATCTTGCCGTTTAAGAAAAGCTTAAAAGGCTGAAGCCAATAATCCGGAATATCTCGAAAACGGTTAACTATTCAAGTAAGTTTTTGTCTATCTCTTGCGCTTTACTAATTATGCAAAATTCAGGAAAATTTATCTAGAATGAACAAGTCTTCAGAAGCTATTTCTAGAAAACGACTTTAATTAAAATATCGTATAATAAAGATATTTATATGACAAATAAAATGCATATCTTGAATTTTCTGGTAACAGCCTCTGAAGAGTACTTTATTCTGAATTAATTTACGGCATTTTGCATAACTGTTAAACCGTAAGAGACGGACAGAAGCTTACCACACAAAAAATGAAGGGCACGTTAAAACACACAATTTATGTTGTATACATTTTTTTCGTAGAGTTGACCGTTTTTGAGATATTCCTTCTTATTGGTTTCAGTTTTAAAATACTTATATTTTTCTAATACGGAAAGCAAAGAAAGAAAAGCAAAGCAAAGCAAAGAAACAGATTTCATCCACATAGCAACCACATTTTAAAACATTTAACTATCAATTTTTCTAGTGTACTTCCTTATTTCCCTTCTACTTACAAGGAAGCAAGCAATACGACTATTTCTGTTAATGTTTATCTTGATTAGCATGAAGTAGATAGAAGCATAAACTTTTTAACAATAATTAGTTACAGAGAGAGAGAGAGAGAGAGAGAGTGAGAGAGAGAGATATGTAGAGAATGTCATGTGAATGGAAACATCAGATTTTTTATTTAAGTGGACCAAAACATTTCCAAGGCGAGATTTCGGTATTGAATTTTTGGGTGGAATGCAGTACTTCCTCTTACTGACCAGGTATGTCGTAAACAAAATAAAAAGAAGAAAAGGCACAGAAATAGCGACGGAAGAAATATTGATGAATAATGAATAAAGGAAACCATAAAACCGCGATGTACCTACGTGTCTTGAAAATCTGAACGTTTGCTCAGTAAGATTTCTGATACAAGAATATCACGTAACTCGATTGTCTTCTGTTTCATTATCTACTCCTCTGGAAAACAAATGCCATACTACTGTAAACAACTGCCTAGACTCATTTGCTTATTTCGGCATTTTATTATCTGTTATTATTATTATTATTATTATTATTATTATTATTATTATTATTATTATTATTATTATTATTATTATTATTATTATTATTATTATTACTGAATTTAGAATTCACTTTCTGCTTTGTCTACCACGTAAGAGTATACTTGCTAGGTAGTGAATTTATTGCATTCCACTCAAAAATTCGATTTCGAGATATCAATGGAAATACACTTTTTGGGGTACCCTGAATAAAAAAGGCCATTCACATGACTTTCTCGGCTGTTCGGTAAACAAACCTTTTATTAAAAATATTAATTTGTTATCTATATCATGTTAATCAGCATAAACATGAACATAATCTTATTACTAGCTTCTAAACAGAAAGGAAATAAAAAATGCACAGGCTAAAGCGATAGCCTCCTCCTTTGAAAGCCGATGGCTATGTGAAACAATTCAAATTCTAATCTCTTTGCTTTCCAGGAACAAACAAACGAGAAACGAGAAGAAAGATGAATTGAGAAAAGCTTGTCTCTTAAAATTGAAACTAATAATCCTGGATATCTCGGAAATATTAACTCTACAAACAAAAAACGTGTATTACATAAAGTGTTTCTTTAAATGTGATCTACATTTTTGTGTAGTAAGTTTTTGTATATCCCTTATGGTTTAGCAGCTATACAAAACTCATCCAGAATAAAGAGGTCCTCAGAGGCTATTCCCAGAAAATGCAAGATATACATTTCCTTTGTCACAAAACTATATAAAAGATAAGGTATTTTAATCAAAATTGTTAGAGCCATTTTTGAGAAAATCAACTTTTTCGAATATTTTTCCATGTAAAGGGAAGTTGGAGTGGGGGTAATTTTTTGAAAAACTTCACACCACATCGTTGGAAGATGGTGAACTTAAATACCAAGTTTGGTATTCAATGGATTTTCGTTTTTGACCTATGCTGCCCACAGATACCTACACGGAGTTTTTCTAAAAATCCTTTTTTTGTTTCAGGGGGACTCAAAACATATATTTCCAGTGAAATCTCGGTATCGAATTTTTTGGTGCATTGCAATTCCTTCTGTGTACACTATGTAGATAGTACGTGTAGAGAAAGTAACACAGGAGTTTGAAATTTCACTCCCAGTGTAATTTAAGTGACAATTTCGCTCAGCTATTAAAGCGTCAATGGAATGGCCGAGATTAGGCAATTTCAACCAATCGCGGTCATCTGACTGGAGCGATATTGTCGAAACATCTTATCGCAGCTGATGTTCATTTCTTTGAAATCTTGACGTTCGTTTGTTTAATCTCCTGTCTTGGTAACAAGGTGACAGCCAACCTTCACTTCTAATAACTGTCAGTTCCACAATTGTACTTTCAATTAATTCAGTTACAATGTTTATTTAAAGTTTTATCAGTTCATAATGCATTTAGTTCAAAAAAGGAGTGAAAATAATCATTATTTGTATTTCTTATGTATGAGATGAGTGCAATAACCTCAAATAAAATAATTTCCAGTTCACGTATTAGTTATTAAAAGCTGAAATAAAATAATTGTTCCCTGTTTCATTGTTAATATCGATATTCGTACATTGGGTGTAGACACGGTCGGCATGTCATAATTCAGGAGGCAGTGAAGAAAGAAAGCAAAAACATAGTATAAATAAAGATGGTGGTCATGTAGCATTTGAGAACTAATGTAAGTATTACTATGATAACCTTCCTATGTTATATTATAATAGTCTATTGTCTTATCAAACACAACTCGCTTAGCACAATTATCAACAAGACACTCGTGCCATTGTTACATATGATATCGTTTGTGAGGTTATAATATTGGTAGGACTACAAGGTCACCAAACAAGTGAAGGAAGTCCACTTTACACATTAGGGCGACCTCTGCCTTGGGGTGGGTAAGGTAATTATTTTGTCATCAGGGGCACCAACATCTGTTAACTGCAGATAAATCATTGTATCATTTGCACTTTGCTGATACGTTATACGTATTACAATTCTAAGATCATTTTAAATGTTCGTGCCACATGCTGTATATTCTAAATTGTTCTCTCCTTCTTTCTTTTATCTTTCTGTATTTATTTCTCTCTTTCTTTCTGTCTGGCTTTTTTTCTTTCTATTTTTTCTTTCCTTCTTTACTGCTGTCTTTTTTCTTACTTTCTTTCTTTCTGTATTTCTTTCTTTTTTTGATTTCCTTCTTTATTACTTTCTTTTCTTTCAGCCGTTCTTTCTTCCCTTTTTTAAATCTTTCTTTCTCTGCTCCTCTTCCTCTCCTTTCTTCCCTCATTGCTTTCATCTTTCTTTCTCTCTTTTATTTCCTCCTTTCTTTATTTTCTTTCTTTTTTCCTTTTCTTTCCTTCCTTTCTTTCTCTCCTCTTGCTCTCTCTCATTTTTTTACCTTCTCTAGATCTACATAGAAACTAGAGAAGGTATTTTTTTACGTCCTTTAACCTGGTTGGTCATATCGGACGATGAATGAAATTGGTGAAATGATACTCAAATGATCTCGGGGTCCATGGAGCTTAAAGTTACTTTAACCTGGTTGGTCATATCGGACGATGAATGAAATTGGTGAAATGATACTCAAATGATGTCGGGGTCCATGGAGCTTAAAGTTACTTTAACCTGGTTGGTCATATCGGACGATGAATGAAATTGGTGAAATGATACTCAAATGATCTCGGGGTCCATGGAGCTTAAAGTTACTTTAACCTGGTTGGTCATATCGGACGATGAATGAAATTGGTGAAATGATACTCAAATGATCTCGGGGTCCATGGAGCTTAAAGTTACTTTAACCTGGTTGGTCATATCGGACGATGAATGAAATTGGTGAAATGATACTCAAATGATCTCGAGGTCCATGGAGCTTAAAGTTACTTTAACCTGGTTGGTCATATCGGACGATGAATGAAATTGGTGAAATGATACTCAAATGATCTCGGGGTCCATGGAGCTTAAAGTTACTTTAACCTGGTTGGTCATATCGGACGATGAATGAAATTGGTGAAATGATACTCAAATGATCTCGAGGTCCATGGAGCTTAAAGTTACTTTAACCTGGTTGGTCATATCGGACGATGAATGAAATTGGTGAAATGATACTCAAATGATCTCGGGGTCCATGGAGCTTAAAGTTACTTTAACCTGGTTGGTCATATCGGACGATGAATGAAATTGGTGAAATGATACTCAAATGATCTCGAGGTCCATGGAGCTTAAAGTTACTTTAACCTAGTTGGTCATATCGGACGATGAATGAAATTGGTGAAATGATACTCAAATGACCTCGGGGTCCATGGAGCTTAAAGTTACTCGACATTCGTCTTTTCAGGATAAGGAAAACCCCGAAGAAAACCTTATCCGTGTAACTCAACCAAAGCGAGATTCGAACTCACGACATTTTGAATGTGAGGCAGACACGCTACCACCACACCACCCAGACGGGCAGAGAAGGTATTGTATTCAACCCAAGAATATTATTTCGAGATTCATCCAGAAATATATATATATATGTATCACCAAAAAGAAATGTGCAGGTGTGCTTTTTGATAGTGTTTAACGCTAGGTTTGGTATTTCCCAAAGATTGGACACGAACATTTTCAAGAAAATCTCCTCACCCCTAGCTACCCTTTACATGATAGGTCTTTAGAAAAGTTTGATTTTCTAAAAAATGGCTCTAAAGATTTTGATTAAAATACCGTACATTAAAATATTTAAATGTCGAACCCAATGTATAACTTGAATTTTCTGGGAATAGCTTCTGAAGACCTCTTTATTCTGGAGGAATTTTGCTGCAATTTGCATAACTAGTAAACCGTAAGAGACAGACAAAAACTTACTGCACAAAAAACGTAGATCTCGTGAAAATACACACTTTATGTCATATACAGTTTTTTCGTGGAATTGACCATTTCTAAGATATTCCTTTTTACTTGCTTGAGATTTAAAATACTTCTAAACTTTCTTCACACGGAAACTTGTTAACCTCTGGCCCTACATAGAAACGGATTGCATCCACATGGCAACCGGCGCTTAAAAGATTTGACTATCACTTTATCCTAGTATATTCCCTCATTTCGCTCCTACTTACAAGTAATAAGACATTTTCTGTTAACGTTTATTTGGAATATCATAAAGATATCAGATTTTTTCTTAATGTTCAGACAAATATTGAAAGCAATTTTTAGTTATTATTAATTTTTTTAAAGTTTTTTTTTCAAGTATTTCAAAAAGTAATTGGGTAACCATGAACTGTAAGTTACTTATCAGATCTCGTATTCCCAATATACATTCTCGACCTGAGAAGTATAACTTACAGTTCTTAGTTCGGAATGTACTATTTGGTATTTAACGGACTTCTTGTTTTTGAGTTATGCTGTCCACAGCCTCACACATACACACACACAGGCCTTCATAGGACGCGCCGTGGCCGAGTGGTTAGACCACTCGCCTCTCACCTAGAAGGCACGGGTTCGATCCCAAGTGACCGCATGTGAGATTTATGGCGCTGTTACGGGTTTTCTCCGCGATCTCTGGTTTCCCCCGCCATTGCACTCCACCGTTGCTCCATCTTCATACCATGTATCATCCAGTGTCATCGCCTGCGGTGCCACAAGAAGTAAAAGCGTGCGTTAAATAATACCAAACAAAAAAACAGGCCTTTATCTAAAAATATTTTTTGGTTTCAGGGGGTCTCAAAACATGTATTGAATTTTTGTGTGCAATACAATACCTTCTCTATACACTACGTATAGAGAAAGTTTATCTACATTTTGAACGTAAAGGTATAACATCGAGCGTATCGAGCCAGAGGTTGGTCGTGGACCCCGAGTTGAGTACACCCTCTTGACACAATTATTGTCTACCAAATTCATCAGGTAACAAAGCCGATTGTTATCGAGGAATCCTGCCACAACAAATAGGTCACAAGTTTCCCATAAATGGCGAACCGCTTTTGATGTGTGTTCTATTACTTCATTATTAAAACGGCTTTCTTTCGGGTACGATGTCAGATGCGCAGCCATTATCGATTTATGGAGTGCGGCGATTGCAGCTATCGATAACAAGCGTGTTTTGTTTTTCTCGTTGTTCACGCTCGCGACATTAAACCTGCGTCCTTGCTAAAATACAAATATCTTTTTTACTTTTCCTACTACGCATTGTAACTAGAGGAAGTATTGTATTCCACCCAAAATTTTGATGAAGAGATTTCACTGGAAATGTATGTTTTTTAGGAACGAGAATTAAAAGATGTATCACTTTTTAGAAAAAGGTCCGCGTGTATGTGTATATGTGAAAATTAGTATAAATACCAAACTCGATTTTTAAGTGTGTATCTTCCAAGGATTCGACACGAACATAGAAAATTGTTCTAAAATGTTTATTTTCTCAAAAATACCTCTAACGATTTTAATTAAAATACCATATATTTAAGAAATTTTTATTACAAACGAAATATACAGGATGTTTCAAAAGGACACCAAACGAAGATGTGGTTGACCTTGTTGGTCATACCGTAGTGATACGTGAATATAATTTTCAGCTCTAAATTCGCCACATACAAAAACTGCCATAACATCACCATGGATTAGACAGTCGTGCATAACTAAATGGCATGTGCCTGGCCCATTCCAAGAGAGATGCCGGTTGGCAGCGAAGGTCCCAGTCACGTGGTTTGATAGGCACGCCGGCGCGGCACAGGTCGCCTTAGTAATGGAAAACGTAGCACATCAAGTTTCGGACAAGACAAAGTGTAAACTAATTGACTGCTATCTTCGTTTTGAAACAACCTGTATATCTTGAATATCCTCTGAAGACCTCTTCATTCAGCACAACTTTTGTAAGAGAGAGACACAAATACCTTACTGCACAAAAAATGCAGATCTCCTTAAAACACACATTTGTCGTATACATTTTTTGTCGATTTAAGAGAAATGTTAGCAGAAGTGATCTTATTACTTGCTTTCTTATAAGTAAAGGGTAAATAATGGAATATACTAGACTGAAGTGAGAGTCAAATTTTACTTTCTCTACACGTACTATGTACATAGTGTATAGAGAAGATATTGTATTGCACTTAAAATTTGATAGCGAGATTTCACCGAAAATACATGTTTTGGGACCTCCTGAATTTAAAAATAAAGCATTTCTAGAAAAAGGTCACTCTGTGTATGTGTGTGTGTGGACAGCATAGCTCTGAAATGAAAAGTCCGTTAAATACCAAATATGGTATTTAAGCTCAGCATCTTCCAACGAAGATTTTCAAGAACCCCCCCCCCCACACCTAACTACCCTTTACATGGAATATTTTCGAAAATTTTGATTTTCTCAAAAATAGCTCTAACGATTATGATTAAAATACCATATTGTTAAAATGTTCACATGACAAATGAAATGTGTGTCTTGAATTTTCTGGCAATAGCCTCTGAAGTCTACTTTGTTCTTGATCAATTTTGCATAGGGTAAGCGGGGGCAAAGGTGCGCACAGGGCAAAGATCTGAATCTAGTGTTTTCCTATTTCTGAAGTGTAGTGTGGCGGCCCTGCTCCTTCAGTTCAGAGCTGTTATGGCGGGAAGTGTCCGTGGTGTTGTATTGTTGATTTGCGTGATAAAGCTTTAGAGATATGAGGTAAGTTAGTTTTTTGGAACTTTTGATCTAAATATTTACGGTGTAATTGATAGTGTTCTGTCTACTATAACAAACACCAAAAGAATTACCAATGCCTCGTATGTAAGTACATAACCTAACTCACGCTTTGATTTATCAAGTTGCATACATGGCAGCTGATATACAAGAAGTTCAAAAATCGGCGCCACGGGGCAAAGATCCTACGCATTAGCTGGGGCAAAAGTCCTTTGCCCCAAACGTTTGTTTTTACTTTTTTCGGTTTTAATACATAACGCATAGGTTTATTTGTCATATTTGATGCACCCTAGTTTATAGTTCACTATTTCGCGTCAGCTGATTCAGTATTAGTTACACTAGTTAAACTTCATTTTACAGAAACTACAAGAGAAACATGTCCTCCACGCCGTTGTCTTCTAAAACGTTAGAGGAGCTAGAAAGCTAATCTTCCATTAGAAATGCAGCTGCAGGACTTGGATGTACTGAATCCACATTACGTAAAAGACTTAAAGCAGGCTATGGAGTGGCGTTTCAGGAGAGTATTTTCTGAGACAGGATTGGCGCAGCACTGTATCAATCTGGATTCTATGTTCTATGGCCTTACGTTTGAACACTTCCGACATTTGGTATACCGGTTTGGCGTCAACCACCCGTTTAATAATGAAATCCATTTGGCAGGGGAAGTCTGCTCGTCATAGTTTAAGTTTGAGGCAGCCGGAGAAGATCAGTATCGGGAGGATAATGGGATTCAATAAAACACAAATGGAGCTTTATTTCAGAAACTGCAAACTTTGCGATATAAATATAATTTTCCGCCCCATCGAGTCTATAACGAAGACGAAACAAGAATACAAACTGTACCGGGAAAATTGCCGTAAAGTGTGGCAAGAAAAGGCCATAGATGTGTAAGTAAGGCAGTTGCAGCCGACCGAGGCGAAACCGTTTCTGTGGTAATACCATCACGATGAAGACACAATGATGATTCTGATGATTCTGATATAGTAAAACATTAATAATGACACGAACTGACAAATACTGCAACTCTCTTTTAGTCTGTTATAATTATAATAATTTCTTTCGGTGTCGGAATTTTGCCCCGTAACTATAGGATCTTTACCCCAGGCCTGGGGCAAAGATCCGTTTTTTTCATTTTTAATATTTTGTTAAATATAATTTTAACACATCGTGCGACCAATCTTGAACTTATTGTATCGTGTAAAGTATGCTCCTAGGTGTATTGTGTAAAATTGCATTGTGATGTAACCAGAATAGCAGAAGGGAAAAATAAAAAAGCGTTAAGTGCGCACCTTTGCCCCTAACTGGTAAACCGTAAGAGCCACACAATAAAATGCAGAGCACTTTAAAACACACAGTTGTCATATACACTTTTTGTTGATTTAACCGAAATATTAGCAGAAATGATCTTATTACTTGCTTTCTTGTAAGTAGAGGGTAAATAACGGAATACACCAGACCACAGTGATAGTCAAATTTTACTTTCTCCACGTACTATGTACATAGAGTAGGTATAGAGAAGATATTGTATAGCACTTAAAAATACCATAGCGAAATTTAACCGGAAATACATTTTTTGGGATTTCCTGAATCCACAAAAAAAACTCTAGAAAAAGGTCCGTGTCTGTATGTGTCTGAAGACAGCATTGCTAAGAAACGAAAAGTTCGTTGAATACCAAACTTGGTATTTAAGCTATCTTCGAAGAAAGATTTTCAAGAACCCCCCCCCCACACTCAACTAACCTTTACAAGGAAAACTTTTCGAATTTTTTTATTTTCTCAAATAGGCTCTAACGATTATAATTAAAATACTTAAATTATTGTTAAAATATTTACATGACAAACGAAATGAGTATCTTGAATAATTCTCTGGGAGTAGCTTCTGAAGACATCTTTATTCTGAACGAACTTTGCAGCTTTTTGAATAACTGGTAAAGCGTAAGAGATAGACAAAAACTTACCTCACAAAAAATGTACAGCTCAATAAAGCATACATTTTGTGTTATATACATTTATTTCGTGGAGTTGATTGTTTTTTAGATATTCCTTGTTATTCATTTCAGCTATAAAATTCCTTTCTCATACAGGAATTTGCCAACTCGTGTCCATACAAACAAAGGAACTTCAGTGACATAGCAACCAGCTTTTGACTATCACTTTAACCTATGGTACTCCCTTATTTCACTTCTACTTACAAGGAAGCAAGTAATAAGAGTATTTCTGCTATTTATTTCGATTAACATGAAAGATATAGAAGAATAATCTTTTTAACAATAATTTATTGCAGAGATGTTGAGAAAGTCATTTGACTGAAACACATCAGAGTTTTTTTAGCTATATTGCACACACATGCGCGCGCACAGACAAACTCACACAAGACATGTATTGTAAATTTGTTTTTTTATTCAGTGGGTCTCAAAACATATATTTCCAGTGAAACCTCGGTATGTAATTTTGGGTGGAATACAATACCTTCTCTATGCATTAGATAGTGCATTATACATACCTGCTAGAGAAAGTAATAAAATTACTTGGCCTTCATTGAGAGAGAATGAGTAACACAGAACACAATCACAGAAACACACAACACTAAACATCCACGCCCATGCCGGGATTCGAACCCGCAGAGTGTAAATACCAAACGCGCCAACGGCTACTGGGGCCAGCAAAAATACACCTGGATAGGTAGAGTGAGACTAAAAAATTCAATGCCAGAGCCGGGAATCGAACCACGGATCACCTGGTCTCTAGCCAGTTGCTGTACCACTGAGCTACTACGGCAAAATGCCGGTATAACATTGCATTTCTCAACCGACTCGCATGTTTCTCTGTAAACCGCAAGGTGATCCCAAATTATTTTGAGATGGCAACTTACAGTGTTGTACGTACTTTAACTGCTATCCTACATACGGCTTGTGTAAAAAAAACAATTAAAAAAATAAACCTGAATATTTTCGTATGACCCTTTAACCGTGAAACAAAAGATGGACAGGAAATTCGGGGTTGTGATGAACCTTCCCAGCATTCGCCAGGACCGCAGCGCCATCTCGCTCGGGTCAGTGTTGGAAGACAGAACGGTTGAAGGTGAGGTTAGTTGTATGCACAACCACGACCCGACTAATTTGTCATGGCAGCAGCCGGTCTTAATTACATTCCCTGTGTCGTCTGGAAGCGAACCCATGGCCCGGTAGGCGGCGTCTTCAAGGCTCTCGCGCGATTTTATGGCTAATTTCATGTTCGCGGTGAAGACCCACTCTGTTAATTAACATAAAGGGCGGTTAGCGCACCTGCCGGTCGCTCTAACAATGGCGGCGGGCAGTCAGACAAGCTTCAGTCAAATCATATATCGTAGTACATTCCGTACTAAGAACTGTAAGTTATACTATCGGCTCGAGAATGGGAATACGAGATCTGATAGGTAACTTACAGTTCGTCGTTACCCAATTACTTTTTTAAGTACTTGAAAAAAAAAAAAAAACAAATCTGATGTGTTCCATTCACATGACTTTCTCTACATCTCTGCTACAAATTATTGTTAAAAGGCTTATGCTTCTATTTACTTCATGCTAATCGAGAAAAAGTTAGCAGAAATAGTCTTATTACTTGCTTCCTTGTAAGTAGAAGCGAAGTAAGAGAGTACCATAGGTTAAAGTGATAGTCAAAAGCTGGTTGCTATGTGACTGAATTTCCTTTGTTTGTTTAGACACGAGTTGACAAATTCCTGTATGAGAAAAGTAAGCTTTAAAAGCTTAACCCAAAAACAAGGAATAACTCAAAAACGACCAACCCCACGAAAAAAAAGTATATAACATAAAATTGTGTGTTTTAACGTGCTCTACATGTTTTGTGTGGTAAGTTTTTGTTCATCTCTTACTGTTTAGTAGTTATGCAAAATTCATCCACAATAAAGTAGTCTTCAGAGGCTATTCCCAGAAAATACATGATATATATTTTATTTTTCGGGTAAACATTTTTAATATACGATAATTTAATTTCAAAAAAAGTTCCATCTACAGTGTAGTTTGCGATAGGAGGATTTTTCTCAAAATCTTCGTGTTGCATCCCTGGAAGATACCGAACCTAAATATCAAGTTTAGTATTTTACCCATTTTTCGTTTTTGAAGTATCCTGTTCACAGACACAGGGACACACACACGTACCTTTTTCTGAAAATGCTTTTTTGGACCCTAAAACATATATTTCCAATGAAATCTTGGGATCGAATTTTTGGGTGGAAGGCAATACCTTCTTATACACTATGTACATAGTACGTGTAGAGAAAGCAAAAGCAATAATACATCAAAATTTCTTTTCAATATTTTATTGAACATTAAGCAAAGAGTAGTTTGGTATCTTCCAAGGATGCGACACGAAGATTTTCAAGAAAATCCCCCCACCACAAACTACCGTTTACATGGAACGTTTTCCGGAATTTTTAACGATTTTGATTAAAATATCGTATATTAAAGATATTTACCTGACAAATAAAAATGTATATCTTGAATTTACTGGGAATATCCTCTGAAGACAAGTTTATTCTGGATCAATTTTATGGAAGAGATAGACAAAAAAAAAAAAAAAAAAAAAATGTAAAGTACGTTAAAACACACAATTTATGTTATATACATTTTTTTCGTCGAGTTGATCGTTTTTGAGATATTCCTTGTTTTTTGTTTCAGCTTTAAAAGACTTAAAGTTTTGTCACACAGGAATTTGTCAACTCGTGTCCATACAAACAAAGGAACTTCAGTCACATAGCAACCAGCTTTTGACTATCACTTTAACCTATGGTACTCCCTTATTTCCCTTCTACTTACAAGGAAGGATGTAATAAGCTAATTTTTTCTCGATTAGCATGGAGTAAATAGAAGCATAAGCTTTTTAACAACAAATTGTTGTAGAGATGTAGAGAAAGTCATGTGAATGGAACACATCAGATTTTTTTATTCAGGGAGTCTTAAAACACACATTTCCGGTGAAATCTCGGTATCGAATTTTTGGGTGGAGTGCAATACCTTCTCTATACGCTATGTATATAGTACGTGTCGAGAAAGTAAAAATTGATTAACCTAATGTTCCAAACAAACATTAATACGAATTGTCCCTAAAGTCAAAGATTTCGATATGAGCATTGAAGTTAATGGGGGTTATACATACTTTATGTGTACACACACGCGGATGGTGTACACAAGGTGCTGTGCCTTTTTTTTTTCCACGGCTATACATTGTACATGCGTGTTAGAGAAAGTAAAAGATCTTGTGTTACACTCACACGACGTTCTCTAGCTGTTCTACAAACAAACTTCTTACAAAAGATTATTCTTCTTTCTACACAATGCTAATCGAGATAAACATTAGCAGAATGTTCTTATTAATTAGTTCCTTATAAGTAGACGGAAACTAAAGGAATGTGCTATGCTAAAGTGACAGTCAAATGTTTTAAAGGCTGACGTTATGCCATTGTCATTAAAATCGGCATCTTTGCTTGGCTAGGAGTAGAATATCTTGGATACGGTCAAATATACAAAAAAAAAAAAAAAAAATAAATAAATAAATAAAAAAATAAATAAATAAAATAAAAATGCATAAGACATAAATTGTGTGTTTTAACGAGATCTACATTTTTTAGGTAGTAAGTTTCTTACGATTTACCAGTTATGCAAAATTAAACAAAATTCATCCAGAATTAAGAGGTCTTCAGAAGCTATTCCCAGAAAATTCAAGATATGCGTTTTATTTGGGATGGAAATATATTTAATATCTTTTTGAGCTATGCTGTCCACGCGCGCGCGCGCACACACACACACACACACACACACATTCCTTTTTCTAAAAATGTTTTTTACTTTCTCTATACGTACTATGTACATAGTGTATAGAAGGTATTGCATTCCACCCAAAAATTCGATACCGAGATTTCAACAGAAACATATGCTTTGGGTTCCCCTGAATCCAAAAAAAAAGCATTTTTACAAAAATGTCCGAGTGTGTGTATGTGTGTGTGTCTCACCATAGTTCAAAAACGAAAAGACCTTGAATACCTAACTTGGTATTTAAGTTTGGTATCTTCCAAGGATGCGACACAAAGATTTTCAAGGAAACCCCCTCACCCCCAACTGCCCTTTACATGGAAACATTTTCGAAAGTTTTGATTTTCTAAAAAATGGATTTAACGATTTTGATTAAAATCCCGTATCTTAAAGATATTTACATACGAAATAAAATGTATATCTTGCATTTTCTGGGAATAGCCTCTGTAGAGCTCTTTATTCTGGATGAATGTTGCTAAACGGTAAGAGATAGACAAAAACTTACTACACAGAAAATGTTGATCTGATCAAAACACACAATTTATGTTGTGCAGGCAACCGTTTCCCAGACATTCCTTGTTTTTGGTTTCAGTTGTAAATATTTAACTTTTCTCAGACAGAGTGTCCGTTTTCTTTTGTTCTACTCCTAGCCAAGCAAGGAATCGATTTGCAATGACAATCGAATAACGACAGCTTTTAAAACAATTGACTATCACTTTAGCCTAGTGTATTCCCTTATTTTCTTTCTACTTATAAGGAACTAAGTAGTAAGAACATTCTGTTAATGATTATCTCGATAAGCATTGTGTACAAAGAAGAATAATCTTATGTAAGAAATTTGTAGAAGAGCTACAGAAAGTCATGTGATGTAACACATCAGATTTTTACCTATTACAGCACGTATGTACAATGTATACAGCTGATAAAGTATTGCATTGCAACCAAAAATTCGATACCGAGATTTCACTGGTTGTAAATATTTCGAATTAAAACAAAATGTGATGTGTTCCATTCACTTGATTTTTTCTAGCTGTTCCACAAATAAACTTTTCTGACAAAAGATTATTCTTCATGTTAATGGAAATAAACACCACCAGAAAAGATCCTATTATTTCCTTTGTTGTAAGTAGATGGGAAACAAGAAAATACACTAGTTTAAAGCGATACTCAAGTATTTAAACAGCTCGTCGCTGTATGAAACAATTGAATTGCGGTTCGCTTTGCGTGGGCTGCAGTAAAATAAGAAAGACAAATGAAAGATGTCTTCCCGTTTGAAAAAAATTGACATAGTTTAAAATTGAAATGAATATCAAAGAAAATGTCAAGAAAGAAAAATGTATATGACGTGTGTTTTAACCACATTTACATTTCTTGTGTAGAAAATTTTTGTCTATCTCTTGCGGTTTGCAGTTGTACAAAAGTCATCCAGAATAAAGTACTCTTCAGAGGCTATTAGCAGAAAATTCAAGATATTCATTTTATTTGTCAGGTAAATATTTTTAATACAATAGCCTTATTTAAAAAAAAAAATTAAAAAAACTTTCAAAATTTTTCTTTGTAAACGGTAGTTTGGATTGTGGGGTTCTTCTCAAAATTTTCGTGTCGCATCCTTAAAAAAATACTAAACTTAAATGCCATGGCATAATACCGACCATTCGTTTCTGGGTTATCATGTTCACAGATACAAATGCGGACCTTTTTCTAAAAATCTGATGTGTTACACTCACATCACTTTCTCTACCTACTCTACAAACAAGCTTCTTACGAAAGAAGTTCTTACTTCTTTCTACACAATGCTAATAGAGATAAACATTAGCAGAATGTTCTTATTACTTAGTTCCTTATAAGTAGAATGGAACTAAGGGAATGTGCTATGCTAAAGTGATAGTCAAATGTTTTAAAAGCTGTCGTTATGCGATTGTCATTGCAAATCGCTTCTTTGCTTGGCTAGGAGTAGAACGGACACTTCCATCTCAGAAAAGTATAAGTACTTCACAGTTGAAAGTAATAAAGGAATACCTCGAAAACGGTAAGTTCCACGAAAAAAGTGTATATGACATAACTTGTGATTTTTACGAGATCTACATTTTTTGTAAAGTAAGTTTTTGTCTATCTCTTACAGTTTACTAGTTATACCAAACTAAGCAAAATTCATTAGGTGTTCCTAGAAAATATAAGTATATTTTATTTGTGATAGAAATGGCTTTAATGTGTGGTATTTTAATAACAATTATTAGGGCCATTTTTAAGAAATACAACTTTTCCGAAAATTTTTCCATATAAAGGATCGCTAGGTAGGGGTGGATTTTCTTGAAAATCTTCGTGTCGCATCCTTGGAAGATACCAAACTTAAATACCAAGTTTGGCATTTAACCGTCCTATCGTTTTTGAGCTATGCTGTCCACAGACTCACACAGACAGACAGACAGACAGACAGACAGACACATACATACACACGGTCCTGTTTCTGAAAATGCTTTTTTTTTTCTTTTTTTGTTTGTTTGTTTGTTTTTTGTTTTTGTTTGTTTGTTGTTGTTTTTTTTTTGATTCAGGGGGTCCTAAAACATATATTTCCGGTGAAATCTCGACATGAAATTTTTGGATGGAATACAATACTCCTCTATCCCTATGTACATTGTACATACGGAGCTAGAGAAAGTAAAAATGGCTTTATTGAATTCAGGATACCTTAAAACGAGAATTTCTAGTGAAGTCTTGACATTGGATTACCGATTGGAATACAATACCTTCTCTACGTACCATGTATTTAACTAGGTACGTGTAGAGAAAGTTAAAAAGCTGTTTAATTATGTGGCGTTGAATCAACACATCAGATTTTTTCTACTTATATGTATGTAGGTAGCAAGCATGTTAGATAATATAATGCACGTATGTTACTTTGTTGCAAAACAAACGAGAATCGGAGTTATGTTAGGACATACCAAGGTCTGAGGTACATATAACACAAGGTTATTGGATTTATACCTTGTCTGGAATCTAAACAAACACACGTACCAGTTAAATGTGACGTGTTCATGCCTCTCTCCACATCTCTCAACAAATTATTCTATTTACTTCATCTAATCCAGAAGAAATTAGCAGAAATAGTCTTATTACTTGCTTCCTTATTAGTAGAAGCAAAATTAGGGAGCACCATAGGTTAAAGTGATAACCAAAAGCTGGTTGCTATGTGACTGAAGTTCCTTTGTTTGTATGGACACGAGTTGACAAATTCCTGTATGAGAAAAGTATGCTTTTCAAAGTTGAAGCCAAAAACAAGGAATGTCTCAAAAACGATCAACTCCACGAAAAAAAGTATATAACATAAGTTGTGTGTTTTAACGTCCTCTACATTTTGTGTCTTTTAAGTTTTCGTCCATCTCTTACGGTTTAGCGGTTATGCAAAATTCCGTAAAATTTATCCAGAATAAAGTAGGCTTTAGAGGCTATTCCCAGAAAATTCAAGCTATACATATTATTTGGCAAGTAAATAACTTAAATATAAGAGATTTTAATCAAAATCGTTAGAGCCATGTTTAATAAAATAAAAATATTCGAATTTTTTTGCATGTAAAGTGTAGTTTGGGGTGGGGGATTTTCTTGAAAATCTTTGTGTCGCATCCTTGGTAGATACCAAACTTAAATACTAAGTATGGTTCTTAACGGTCCTTTGGTTTCTGAGCTATGCTGCCCACAGACACACACACACACACACACACACACACACACACACACACACACACACACAGGCAGACAGACACAAACAAAGACATTTCCTAAAAAGTTTCAGGGGGACTCAAAACATATATTTCCGGTGAAATCTCGGTATTGAATTTTTGGGTGCAATGCAATACATTCTCTGTACACTATATACATAGTACGTATACAGAAAGCAACAAGGTCATACCAACGATATATTTCTACCACCTATATATCTTTATTTTAATGTTCTATACTACGTTTCTGACATACTTGATATATAAGTTAATCATTCTGAACACATATTTGGTAATGTAAGGTAAATTTACAATTCATTATTAATTGCCATGGCAACAAGCACTGTAAGAGTTTGAGAGGTCATTAATACTTACAGTACAATTAGGAAATGTCATGTGCTACTTCAAGTAAAGAATCTATTGCAAAATTCATTAACAAAAGACTGTATAAGAAGGCTTTGGCCATATAATTTAGACGTAGCCTTTCATTTGTTCACATCGAGAATTCATGTTTACTTTCTCTACATGCACTATGTGCATAGTGTATAGAGAAGGTATTGCACTCAACCCAAAGATTCGATACCGAGATTTCAGTGCAAATACATTTTCGGTCCCCCTGAATCCCCCAAAAAAACCAAAAACATTGTGTGTGTGTGTGTGTGTGTGTGTGTGTATATGTGTGTGTGCGTGAGTGTGTGTCTGTGGACAGCATATCTCATAAACTAAAAGTTCGTTAAGTACCAAACTTGGTATTTAAGTTTGGTATCTCGCAAGGATGCGACACGAACGTTTTCAAGAAAATCCCCACACTCCAAATTACCCTTAACATGGAAAATTTTATGAAAATTTTGATTAAAGATATTTACATGTCAAATAAAACGTATATATTGAATTTTTCGTGAATAGCCTCTGAAGACCACTTTATTACTTTCTCTACACGTACTATGTACATAGTGTACAGAGAAGGTATTGTAATGCATCCAAAAATTCGATACCGAGATTTCACCGGAAATACATGTTTTGGGACCCCCTGAAACAAAAACATCTTTTTACTTTCTCTGCACGTACTATGTACATAGTGTATAGAGAAGGTATTGTATTGCACCCAAAAATCCGATATCGAGATTTCAACGGAAATACGTGTTTTGGGTCCTCCTGAATCCAAAAAAAGCATTTTTGGAAAAAGGTCCGTTTGTGTGTGCCTGTGGACAGCATAAACCAAAAACGAAAAGACCGTTGAATAACAAGCTTGGTATTTACGTTTAGTATCTTCCAAGGATGAGGCACGAGGTTTTTCAAGAATAAAAACCCCACCCCCAACTACCCTTTACATTGAACTTTTTTCGAAAATTTTGATTTTCTTAAAAATGGCTCTAATGACTTTGTTTAAATTATCGTATATTAAATATATTTACCTGACAAATAAAATGTATATCTTGAATTTTCTGGGAATAGCCTCTGAAGACTACTTTATTCTGGATGAATTTTACGGAACTTTGCATAACTGCTAAACCGTATGAGTTGGGCAAAAACTTAACACACAAAAAATGTAGAGCACATTAAAACACACAATTTATGTTATATACATTTTTTTTCGTGGAGTTGATCGTTTTTGACACATTCCTTGTTTTTGTTTTCAGCTATGAAAAGCATACTTTACTCATACAGGAAGTTGTCAACTGCTGTCCATACAAACAAAGAAACTTCAGTCACATAGCAACCAGCTTTTGACTTTCACTTTAACCTATGGTACTCCCTTATTTCACTTCTACTTACAAGGAAGCAAGTAACAAGACTATTTGTGTTATTTTTTTTTTTTTTTTTTTGATTAGGTTGAAGTAAATAGAAGCATAAGCTTTTTAACAATAATTTGTTACAGAGAGGTAGAGAAAGTCATGTGAATGGAACACATCAGGTTTTTATAGAAATGTCCGTGTGTGTCTCTATGTGTGTGTTTGTATGAGACTGTGGCAGCATAGCTCAAAAACGAAAAGACCGTTAAGTACCAAACTTGGTATTTAAGGTTCCTATGTTCCAAGTATGCGACACCAAGATTTTCAAGAAAATCCCCCCACCCAAATTTACCGTTTACATGGAAAAAATTTCGAAAGTTTTGATTTTGTCAAAAATGGCTCCAACGATTTTTATTAAAATGTCTTATATTTAAGATACTTACATGCCAAATAAAATGTTTATCTTGAATTTTCTGGGAATAGCCTCTGAAGACTACTTTATTCTGAATGAATTTTACGGAACTTTGCATAACTGCTAAACCGTAAGAGATGGGCAAAAACTTAACACACAAGAAATGTAGAGCACATTAAAACACACAGTTTATGTTATATACATTTTTTTTTTCGTAGAGTTGATCGTTTTTGACATATTCCTTGTTTTTGGTTTCAGCTATGAAAAACTTATACTTTTCTCATACAGGACTTTGTCAACTCGTGTCCACACAAACAAAGGAACTTCAGTCACATAGCAACCAGCTTTTGACTGTCACTTTAACCTATGGTACTCCCTTATTTCGCTTCTACTTACAAGGAAGCAAGTAATAAGACTATTTCTGCTATTTTTTTTTCTCGATTAAAATGAAGTAAATAGATGTTCAAGCTTTGTAAGAATAATTTGCTGCAGAAATGTAGAGAAAGTCATGTGAATGGAACACATCAGATTTTTTGTTGTGGAATTTTGCATAGCTGGTAAACCGTAACACATAGACAAAAACTTAGTACACAAAAAATGTAGATCAAAATAGAACACGCAATATATGTCATACACATTTTATTTGGCGTGTAAATATCTTAAATATACGATATTTGTATCATAATCGTTTCGTTTTTGAGAAAATCACTATTTTAGAAAACTTTTACACATAAAGGTTAGTTTGTGCTGGTGAAATGTTCGTGTTGAATCCTTGGGAGATATCAAATTAAATTTTCTTCTTTGACTTAATGTTGTTCAGATACATACAGAGACTTTTTCTAAAAATACCCTTTTTTTTATTCGGGGGGTCTGAAAATATATATTTCCGTAGTAATCTGTATGTACTATGTACATAGTACGTGTAGAGAAAGTAAAAATTGGATCTCGTTAAACCACACAGTTGAAGTCATACACTTTTGTTAGAAGATTAACCATCTGTGGACACCGAGAGGAGCCCCTCCTCAGAAGTGTATCACAACACACTTTCATTGTTTGCTTCATTAAGAACACGACTTTCTGTAAGCAAATGCCAGGCCGTTAGATTTCTAACGCAGAAGATGGCGGACTGTGATAGTCATCTATCTCGGTGTTGAACTTGTGTTCTGTTTTCAAGAGCTCGCTCGCCTTTTGTTTTCTTCTCCACACACACACACACCTCTCTAACATGTTTCTATCACAAGGTGATATTTAAGTGGTGTTTGAAAGCGATCAAGGTTTCTCTAACAATACTCTCACTTAATCATTATTTCACAACCTTATCATTTTCGGTTTCAGCTCTTCTTTTTATAGATATTCATGTTGACTAATACCTAGACGCGCCTTTTACACAAATACCTTTCTCAACTTAAGTCCATTTTAAAAAGATTATGTTTCTATTTACTTCATGCTAATCGAGAAAAATTAGCAGAAATAGTCTTATTACTTGCTTCCTTGTAAGTAGAAGGGAAATAAGGGAGTACCATAGGTTAAAGTGATAGTCAAAAGCTGGTTGCTATGTGACTCAAGTTCCTTTGTTTGTATGAACACGAGTTGACAAATTCCTGTTTGAGAAAAGTATAAGTTTTTAAAGGTGAAACCATTTACAAGGAATATCTCAAAAACGGTCAAACACACGAATATATACATAACATAAATTGTGTGTTTTAACGTGCTCTACATTTTCTGTGTGTTAAGTTTTTGTCCATCTCTTACGGTTTAGCAGTTATACAAAATTCCGTAGAATTCATCCCGAATAGTCTTCAGAGGCTATTCCCAGAAAATTGAAGATAATTGTTAGAGCCATTTTTCAAAAAATCAAAATGTTTAAAAAAAGTTTCATGTAAAGGATAGTTTGGGGTGGGGGGATTTTCTTGAAAATCTTCGTGTCGCATCCTTGGAAGATGCCAAACTTTAATACCAAGTTTGTTATTTCACGGACTTTTCGTTTTTGAGCTATGCTGTCCACACATACACACGGATATATTTCTAAAAATGGGTGTCTCAAAACATGTATTTCCGGTGAAATCTCGGTATCGAATTTTTGGATGCATTACAATCAATACCTTCTCTATACACTATGCACATATTACGTGTAGAGAAAGAACGAATGTGCTACACAAACAATGTCATCCCGTAAATTATACATGTTTTGGCCTACAAATATTTTTTTAAGAATTTAACCATTTCCGACCTATTCGTTGTTATTGGTTTGAGTTTTAAATTAGGAACTTAAACATTTTTAAAACTGGAGGTCGTTACTGGTTTCACATTTCCTTTGTGTTACTCCTGGCTATGGAAAGAGAACAGAGTTTCATTGACAATTCAGCTCAACTATTAAACGCCAATGGAAAGTCAGAGATTAGGAAATTTTAGAAATTGTTTCGATGCAAAGGGTAGATGGGGTGGGAGGATTTTTTTGAAAATCTTCGTGTCGCATCCTTGGAAGATAATAAACTTAAATACCAAGTTTGGTATTTAACGGTATTTTCGTTTTTCAGCTATGCTGCCCACAGACACACACGAACCTTTTACTAACAATGCTTTTTTCTGACTCAGGGGACCCCAAAACATATATTTCCGGTGAAATCTCGGTTTGGAGTTTTCGGATGGAATACAATACCTTCACTATCCACTATGTACATTGTACAAGTGAGCTATAGAAAGTAAAAAGTCAATTTTTAGTCATTTTTCAATGACATTTCAGTTGTGTATACCCCTAACTGACGATTTTTCTAAAACACTGTCCCACTTTTGGGGTTGGTTATCCATATACGAAGATAAGTTCCTGAGATCGACGGTACACCAAGATGGTGTTTCAGGGGCCACGAGTAACGAACCCGGGACTAAGAGAAAAAATGAGGAAGTAGTACGATCTTTATCTCAATTAGCTGAAATTTATGTAAACAGACCTCGTTGGTGCATGCGCAGTACGTCAAAGGAAAAAGTACACGCTTTCGAAACTTGTATAAAAAGTTTGGTTACTCGAGGAGTACATAGAAAAACGAATCTTTGCTTAGCCTACTGTACGACCGAACGTTTCTTGCAATTATCAACATCCTCCTTATGTGTTGCATTCACACGACTCTTTCTACCCGTTCTGCAAACAAACTATTCTTACAAAAGATTGTTCTCCTATCTACTTCATGCTAATCCACAAAAAATTAGCAGAAATAGTCTTATTACTTGCTTCCTTGTAAGTAGAAGCGAATAAAGGGAGTACCATAGGTTATAGTGATAGTCAAAAGCTGGTTGCTAGGTGACTGAAGTTCCTTTGTTTGTATGGACACGAGTTGACAAATTCCTGTATGAGAAAAGTAGAAGTTTTTCAAAGCTGAAACCAAAAGCAAAGAATATCTCAAAAACGATCAACTCCGCGAAAAAAAAAGTATATAACATAAATTGTGTGTTTTAATGTGATCTACATTTTTTATGTGGTAAGCTTTTGTCCGTCTCTTATGGTTTAACAGTTATGCAAAATTCCGTAATATTCATCCAGAATAAAGTAGTCTTCAGAAGTTATTCCCAGAAATTTCAAGATATACATTTTAGAGCCATTTTTGAGAAAATCAGAATTTTGGAAAAAAAGTACCATGTAAAGGGTAGTTTGGGGTGGGGTTTCTTTTCTCAATATCTTCATGTCGCATCCCTAGAAGATCTAAACTTAAAAACCATGTTTCGTATTTAATAGGATTTTCGTTTTTGAGTTATGCTGTCCACAGATAGGTAATTTTTGCTTTCTCTAGTTCGCATGTACAATGTACATAGAGTGAATAGAGAAGGTATTGTATTCCACCCAAAAATTCGATGTCAATATGTTTTGGGGTCCCCTGAGTCCGAAGAAAGCATTTTTAGAAAAAGGTCCGTGTGTATGTGTGTGTGGACAGCATAACTCAAAAATTAAAAGCCCGTTAAATACAAAATTTGGTATTAGAGTTTGGTATCTTCCAAGAAAGCGACACAAAGACCTTCAAGAAAATTCCTGCACCAAAAAACTACCCTTTACATGTAACATGTTGATGTTTTCTCAAAATGGCTGTAACGATTTTGATTAAAATACCTATATTAAAGATATTTACATCCCAAAGGAAATGTATATCTTGAATTTTCTGGGAATAGCCTCTTTGTTTTGGATGCATTATGTAAGAGATAGACAAAAATTTAGTTAATAGAAAAGCTTTGTATTAGCCATCCAGATAAGAGGTCCTCAGAGGCTATTCCCAGAATATCCAAGAAATACATTTCATATGTCATGAAAATATCTTACACATAAGGCATTTTAATCAAAATTGTTAGTGCCATTTCTGAGAAAATCAAAATTTAAAAAAAAGGTTAGATGGGATGGAGAATTTTCCTGAATATCTTCGTGTTGCATTCTTGATGATATTGAACTTTAGTATTCAACCAACTTTTCGGTTTTGAGTTGTGGTGTCCTGGCTTATTTCATTTTTACTTTCTTTACTATGTTCATTGCATTCTATTCAAAATTCGATACCGAGATGTCACCGAAATAGACGTTTTAGGATCCTCTGTATTAAAAAAAATTAGAAAAAGGTCCGCATGTGTGTGTCCGTGATGATACAATTCAAAAACGAAAAGTCAGTAAAATGCCAAGCTTGGTATTTAAGTTAAGTATCTTCCAGGGATGCGGCACGGAGATTTTAAGAAAAATCCCCCAACCCCAAACTACTCCTTACGTTTAAAAACATTTGAATTTTTTTTATTTTCTCAAAATGCCTCTAAAAATTTTACTTGGCAATTAAAATGTATATCTTGAATTTTCTGGGAATAGCCTCTGAAAACCTCTTTATTCTGGATGAATTTTGCTGCTAAACCAAGAGAGATAGACAAAAACTTGCTACACAAAAAGTGTAGAGCTCGTTAAAACACACAATTTATGTTATATACATGTTCTTATGGAGTTGACCGGTTTTCAGGTACTCCTAGTTACACCTAACTCTTCTCAGACAGGGCCATGCAAAGCGACAAGTGTTCACATAGCGACCAGCATTTAAAACATTTGACTATCACTTTATCCTAGTGCATTCCCTTCTACTCGCAAGAAAGCAAGTAATAAGACAATTTCTGTTAATGTTTATCTCGATTAGCATGAAGTAGATAAATGATAAATATTTTAATAATAGTTTGCAGAGGAAGCGATGTGAACGGAACACAACATTTTATCTAAGTAAGCAAGAAATAAGATATTTACACCCGAAAGCCAGGAAGAAAGTTTTCTTGTTGAAGAAGGTAGGCCGCAAATGTTGTAGAAATCGGGACACGTGTCCTTTGGCAGGATTTAAAACTGTCCAGGACTGCTTTATGATACTGTCAACTGCCCTTACCGAGAATCGAAGCCGGAAACTGCATCAATCGTCCCAATTAGCCGCACCAGAAAGGAACTTCACTTGTTTTTCCCTCTACAGGCTTCACTCTCTAAGACGGCACATTAAATCTTCAAATTACAAAGTTCAAAGGCGCCACATTTACATTTGCATACTAACATCATTATCTGCTGGGCATTCTTCTCCACATTCCCCTCAACCTAAACTTTGCTCCTCCACTTTCTTACCATATGTATACGAGGGCCGCTTTTTTTTTTTTCTCAACCTCCGATAGGCTTTAAATAAAAGAGAAGTTCATAGAAAACAATTATTGTATCACTAAAAGTTTTGTACACTTATGGTTACTTTTCAACATAATCACCGAAAAGATTGAGACATTTATCGTACCTGTGCACAAGCTTTGCAATATCCGCTTCAAAAAATGTTGCCGCCAATGATTTCAAATGAGCATTGACGTTATTTTGAAGATATTCGTACTTTACGACGTTTGCGGAGAGCCATTCAAAACAAACGAAGAGGAATTGTGTTGATCCATGGCAACGCTCGTCCACACAACTCCTCGGCTCCTTGAACAATTTCAATGGGATATTTTCGATCATCCGCCGTACAGTCCTGACCTGGCACCCAGCGACTTTCACCTTTTCCCTGAACTGAAGGCGTGGCTAGGAGGGCAGCACTTTCAAACCAAACAATCTTCAAAACAACGTCAATGCTCATTTGAAATCATTGGCGGCAACATTTTTTGAAGCGAGTATTGCAAAGCTTGTGCACGATAAATGCCTTGATCTTTTCGGTGATTATGTTGAGAAGTAACCATAAGTGTTTTAGAGCATATGTTTATGTGAACATATTTTCTTGCTTCGATTACCGGAATTCATCCCCAAACGTTGTAACAGTATTTTTGAATCGCCCTGCATATATTGCATGTTGTAAAGAATGCCAAACTGTGAAGGAAGAGTTTGTAGAAGAGTGTGTAGAGAAAGTATTGTGAAGTCAAGTGATAATGAACATATAGATGTTGAAGTGGTCGTTTTGAAGACAAATGACAGTCGAGTTTTGTTTTCTCTATGCCGACGGACGCCGCTATTGTGTGTTTGCCCACACGTAGGCATGAAGAATCACCATGGTGATACACCTCAACAGGTACAGCGCCTTACAATAAAAATTAGCAGCCATTTGCGTTCTACCAGTGGCCAGGAACGGGCCTAAAAATTACCGCTGTCCACTTTATCGATATGTTCGATTAGTATCGAAGCTGTGATACGGATCGCGGCGCATGACTGTCGCCAATTGCCTGGCACGTCCGCAATGCTCCACAAATCGCTTGGCATTTGTCACACGTCGCCCTGGGCAACGCGGCGCTTGACCCAAAAATTCAACCTCGAGATTTCACCGGAAAAATACAAGTTTTTGTGATGATCAAATAGGAAATAAGAAAGAAACAATTTAACTAGCATCCTCACCCGAATTTCTCCTCAAGATTACGTCGAGAAAGTTTCTGTCTCGAGCATATCTGAAAAAACTGATAAACATTAGCAGAAATTGTCTTATTACTTGCTTCCTTCCACAAAAACGATCAACGCCTCGAAAAAAATGTATATAACATAGGTTGTGTTTTAACGTGCACTACATTTTTGTGTGTTAAGTCTTTGTCTATCTCTTACGTTTAAAACTTACACAAAATTCCGTAAAATTCATCCACAATAAAGTAGTCTTCAGAGGCTATTCCCAGAAAATTCAAGATATACATTTTATTTGTCAAGTAAATATCTTTAATATACAATATTTTAATCAAATGCGTTAGAGCCATTTTTTAGAAACTCAAAATTTTCGAAAATTTTTCCATGTGAAGAGTAGTTGGGGGTGGGGGGATTTTCTTGAAAATCTTCGTGTCGCATCTTTGGAAGATATGGAACTTAAATACCAAGTTTGGTACTTAACGGTCTTTTCGTTTTTGAGCTATGCTGCCCACAGACAGACACACACACACACACATGGACATTTTTCTAAAAATGCTTTACTTATATTCAGGGAGTCTCAAAAAATGTTTTTCCGGTGAAATCTCGGTATCGAATTTCTGGGTGCAATGCAATACCTTCTCTATACACTATGTACATAGTTCGTATAGAGAAAGTAAAAAAAAAATGTATATGACATAAATTGTGTGTTATAACGAAAAAATGAAAAATGAAAATGTCCTGTTATTTACGGACGCTCTTTAACTGCTGAGGCTCTCAGCGTCCCATTCTATACTGGGCGTGAAAGACCCCTTACTTTTGCTCAGAGGCCTTTCTATCAGGCTTGAGGATCTATTACGTGCCGTAAATCTACGACACGGGACCAACGGCTTTACTTCCCTTCCGAAGGAAGCCATACTAAGGATTTTTACGCCCGAAAAAATCCATCGTCCTCCGCCGGATTTGAAGCCGCGACCTTGGGTATTGGAAGTACTGTTATAACGAGGTCTACATTTTTTGTGTTGTGATTTTTTGTCTATTTCTTACGGTTTATACTAAATTCAGCAAAATTCATCCAGAATAAACATGTCTTCAGAAACTATTCCCAGAAAATTCCAAATACACATTTTATTTGCAATGTAAATATCTCGGGTATAAAAGATTTTTATCAAAATCGTTAGAGCCATTTTTGAGAAAATAAACATTTTTGATTTTTTTTCTAATTAATGGGTTGTTGGAGGTGGCGACTTTTCCCAAAATCTTCTTGACGCATCCTTGGAACATACTAAACTTATATATCAAATTTCGTATTTTGCTGACTTTTCGTGTTCACAGTCACACACGGACACACGTCGACCTTTTTCTAAAAATGATTTTACTTTCTATACACGTACTATGTAGACACTTTATAGACATGGCATTGTAATGCACCCAAAAATTCGATACCCAGATTTCACCAGAAATATATGTTTTTGGTCCCCCTGAATCCAAAAAAAAAAAATTGGGAAAAATGTCCGTGTATGTGAAACGAAATGTAGTTTTATTTATGGTCGCTCTTTAACTACTGTGGTTCTCAGTGTCCCATTCTATACTGGGGGTGAAAGACCGCTTAATTTTGCTAAGAGGCCTCTTTATCAGGCTTGAGGTTCTTTTATGTGCCGTAAATCTGCGACAAGGGACCAACGGCTTTACTTCCCTTCCGTAGGATGTCATGCTAAGAATTTTCACGCCCGAAAAATCTATCGTCGTCCGCCGGGTTTGAACTCGCGACCTTGGGTATATGAAGTCAACATGGTAACCATGTTGATTTTGTTGAAAATGGCTCTAATGATTTTGATTAAGATATCATATATTAAAGATATTTACCCGACCAATAAAATGTATTTCTTGAATTTTCTGGGAATAGACTCTGAAGACTGAATTTTACGGAATTTTGCAAAACTGGCAAACCGTAAGAGAGAGACAAAAATTTGACACACAATTTATGTTGTATACGTTTTTTGTGGAGTTGATCGTTTTTTAGATATTCCTTGTTATTGGTTTCAGCTTTAAAAAACTTATACCTTTCTCATGCAGGAATTTGTCAACTGCTGTCCATACAAACAAAGGAACTTTTGTCACATAGCAACCAGCTTTTGACTGTCACTTTAACCTATGGTGGTACTCCTTATTTCACTTCTACTTACAAGGAAGCAAGTAATAAGACTATTTCTGTTAATTTTTTCTCAATTACCATGAAGTAAATAGAAGTATAAACTTTTTAACATTAATTTGTTGCAGAGATGTAGAGAAATCATGTGTATGTGTCTGTGGACAGCATAGCTCAAAAACGAAAATTCCCGTAAGTACCAAATTGGGTATTTATGTTCAGTATCTTGCAAGGATGCGACAAGAAGATTTTCAAAAAAATCCCCCACCCCCAATTACCCTTTACATGAAACAAATTTCGAAAATATTGATTTTCTTAAAAATGGCTCAAACGATGTTGATTAAAATATCGTATATTTAAGATATTTACATGACAAATAAAATGTATATCTTGGATTTTCTGGGAGTAATCTCTGAAGACCTCTTTATTCCGGATGAATTTTGAATAAATAGCAAACCTAAGAGATATACAAAAACTTACTTCACAAAAAATGTAGAGCTTCTTAAAATACAGAATTTACGTCATATACATTTTGTATTATGGAACTATCTATTTCCAAGATATTCCTTGTTATTTATGTTTAAATTTCCAAGTCGAGACATTTCTCAAATGGGAGGTCGTTGTTCACTTTTTCATCCTGACCAAAGAACTTAATTTCAATGATAATTACACACTAATTTCTTGCAGAGATATAGAGAAAGTTATCTGAATGGAACATTTTTTTTTTTTTTATTGAGGTGGTATCAAAATATATCTAGTGAAATGTCGGTATTGAATTTTTGGGTGGAATGCAATACTTTCTCCATACACTGTGTAGAGAAGGTATCAAGGTGTATCTCATCTGGAATGGTCGTCATAGCAACCGAGTCTGTCCCGCTAGTGTTTTGTCTGAATCCCATTCATGCCTGAAACCTGAGGTCTGACCTTAGCAAGGACTCTGGAGTCTAGACGACCCTCTTCCTTTTTTAGTTGGACCGTGTCCGCGAAATGACCCTAGACGGTCGGCGGCAGCAGCACTTTTACGATCTCTCTCTCGGAGTAGTAGTGGGTGGGGTACCTTTTTATGGTCGACCTTCCTCTCGGCTCCTCTCAAGTCTTACAATCACATCAATTTCCCCACTCAGTCTTCTACCAATAGGATACGTATAACAAGACTACAATAGGATAAAAGGACAATTCAGAAAGTGACAGACGATTTGGCATAACTAAATAATAACAAGTTATCAACACAAAACTTTATTTACAAAGTTACACTACCTTACTCTTATTTCTCAACATTGCTATCAAGGTATTTATTGTCACGTGGTACAGATGTTATACTCTTCCGCCGCTAAAGAACTTATTTGTTTTTACTTTTTCTACACGTGCTATGTACATAGCATGTCTTTTCCAATACTGGCACAAGCATTTCTTATGCGTGCCTTTATGATACCTGGAATCGTTCAGAATGAAGAAACTTCAGAGGCTATTCTCAGAAAATTCAAGATATACATAGATACATTTTATTTGAGATGAAAATATCTTAAATTAATGGTATTTAAATCAAACTAGTTACTCAAAGTCAGATAATACAAACATGTTTCATATAAAGCTTACTTTCGGGTTCGGAGATTTTCTTGAAAAAGTGGAAGATACTGGATTTAAAATATCAAGTTCATTTTTACTTTCTCTACATATACTATGTTCATAGTGTACAGAGAAGGCTTTGCACTCCACCCAAAAATTCAATACCGAGATTTCACCGAAAATACATGTTTTGAGTCCCCCTGAATAAAAAAAGCATTTCTGGAAAATAGTCCCTTTGTGTGTGTGTGTTTCTGTCTGTGGACAGCATAGCTCAAAAACGAAAATACCATTAAATACCAAACTTGGTATTTAAGTTTATTATATTCCAGGGATGCGACACAAACTTTTTCAATAAAATCCCCCACCCCCAACTACCCTTTACATGGCACTTTTTTCGAAAATGTTGATTAAATATCATATATTAAAAATATTTACCTGACAAATAATATGTATATGTTGAATATTCTGGGAATAGCCCCTGAAGACTACTTTATTTTGGATCACTTTTGCGCAATTATGCTCAACCGTAAGAGATGGACAAAAACTTACAACACAAAAAACGTAAAGCACGTTAAAACACATAACTGATGTTATATACATTTTTTCTGGGAATAGCCTCTAAAGACCTGTTTATTCTGGTTGAATTTTGCTTAATTTGGTATAACTAGTAAACCATAAGGGATAGACAAACTTACTGTACAATATATATATATATATATATGTATATAGATCTTGATAAAATACACAAGTTATGTCATGTACATTTTCTTCGTGGAGCTTACCGTTTTCGAGGTATTCATTGTTATTAGTTTCGATTGTGAAGCACTTATACTTTTCTCAGACGGAAGTGTCTGCTTTCTTTTGTTCTACTCCTGGGCAAGCAAAGAAGCCATTTGCAATGACAATCGCATAACAACAGCTTTTAAAACATTTGACTATCACTTTAGCCTAGTGCATTCCCTTAGTTCCCTTCTACTTATAAGGAACTAAGCAATAAAATTCTGCTAATGTTTATCTCGATTAGCATTGTGTAGAAAGAAGAATTATCTCGTAAGAAGTTTTTTTTGTAGAGTAGCTAGAGAAGGTCAAGTGAGTGTAACAAATCAGATTTTTTGTGAAGTTAACCATTTCCAAACTATTCCTTGTTATCGGATTGATTTTTAAAATACTTACACTTTTCTGCAACAGGAAATCTTCATTTGTTTTGTTTGTTTGTTTTTTTACCCCTCCCCAAATATAAGTCACATAGCAACCAGTTTTTAGAAGATAACTTTAGCCTAGTGTATTCCCTTATTTCACCTCTACGTATAAGGAAGCAAGTAATAAGACTACTTCTGTTTTGATATTCAGAGTCTTTTGGCTCGAAATTGGCCACAGAGACTTTTATGGAGTTTTCAATACGCACGTAGGCAGTTTCTCAGAAAGTAGGCTACCAAAGGATACGTATACAGAATTCCTAGCACGTAGATTATGAAAGTAGTAATTCTGTTTGAGCGCCTCTAGCGGCGGAATTGCCCTCTAGCTGTTTCTCTAATTAACCAATGCAGCCAACTCTTGGAAAACCATTACTGTATAACGTTTTTTGGATATCATTGCGTGTTTTGTCAAGATAATAAGAAGCAGATTATAAAAACAAATAATTGTGTTAAGTTTTACTTCTGGCGACGTTTTTAATGACGTTCCAACTGGAAATAGCTTCAGCATAATCGAGGTAAACATTAGCAGAAATTGTCTCGTAATACACTAGGCTAAAGTGATAGTCAACTGGTTTACAATTTTTTCGTGGACTCGGTCATTTTTATAGATATTCCTTCTTTTTGGTTTCAACTTAAGAAACTTATACTTTTCTCATACAGGAGTTTGTCCATACAAACAAAGGAACTTCAGTCACACAGCAACCAGCTTTTGACTATCACTTTAACTATGGTACTCCCTTATTTCGCTTCTACTTACAAGGAAGCAAGTAATAAGACTATTGCTGCTAATTTTTTCTCGATTAGCATGAAGTAAATAGAGGTATAAGCTTTTTAAAATAATTTGTTGCAGAGATGTAGAGAAAGTCATGTGAATGGAACACATCAGATTTTTTAGTAATGCAATCCATAGACAGAAACATACACGCATGCATACCCCTAACTATATATATATTTTATTATTATTATTATTATTATTATTATTATTATTATTATTATTATTATTATTATTATTATTTATTCAAGATTCCTTAAAACATGTACGAGGGCCGTTTTTTTTTTCAACCTCCGATAGGCTATAAATAAAAGACAAGATCATAGAAAACAATTATTTTATTACTAAAAGTTTTGTACACTGATGGTTACTTTTCAACATAATCACCGAAAAGATTGGGACATTTATCGTACCTGTGTACAAGCTTTGCAATACCCGCTTCAAGAAATGTTGCCGCCAATGATTTCAAATGAGCATTGACGTTGTTTTGAACATCTTCGTACTTTACGACTTTTGCGGAGAGCCATTCAAAACAAACGAAGAGGAATGCTGCCTTGAGGAATTGTGTTGATTCATGGCAACGCCCGTCCACACAACCCATCGGCTCCTTGAACAATTTCAATGGGACATTTGCGATCATCCGCCGTACAGTCCTGACCTGGCACCCAGCGACTTTGACCTTTTCCCTGAACTGAAGACGTGGCTAGGAGGGCAGCACTTTCAAACCAACCAAGATCTTCAAAACAACATCAACGCTCATTTGAAATCATTGGCGGCAACATTTTTTGTAGCGGGTATTGCAAAGTTTGTGCACAGGTACGATAAATGTCTCAATATTTTCGGTGATTATGTTGAAAAGTAACCATAAGTGTACAACACTTTTAGTAATAAAATAATTGTTTTCTACGAGCTTGTTACTTTCTCTACACATACTATATATATAGTGTATAGAGAAATTATTCTAATGCATCCAAAAATTCGATACCGAGATATCACCGGTTATAGATGTTTTGAGAACCCCTGAAATAAAAAAAGGCATTTTTAGAAAAATGTCCATGTATGTGTCTGTGTCTGTGTGTGTGTTTTTAATATGTATGTGTGTCTGTGGGCAACATAGCTCAAAAACGAAAAGTCCGTTAAAAACCAAACTTGGTATTTAGGTTTGGTTTCTTCCAAGGATGCGACTCGAAGATTTTCAAGAAAATCCCCCTACCACAAACTACACTTTATATGTAAGTTTTTTTTGAAAATGATGTTTTTTTCAAAAATGACTCTAAAGATTTTGAATAAAATATCGTACATTAAAGATATTTAGGTGACAAATAAAATGTATATCTTGAATATCCTGGGTATAGCCTCTGAAGACTACTTTATTCCTGATGAATTTTACGAAAATTTGCATAACTGGCAAACCTTAAGAGACAGACAGAAACTTAAATGAAAAATGTAGATCACATACAATTTATGTTATATACCTTTTTTTCGTGGAGTGGATGGTTTTTGAGATATTCCTTGTTATTGGTTTCAGCTTTAAAAATGTTACTTTTCTCATACGGGAATTTGTCAATTCCTGGCCATACAAAGAAAGGAACTTAAATCATTTATCTCGATTAGCAAGCATTAGGTAGACGAGTAAGCTTATTAACAATATTTTGTTACAGAGAGATAGAGAAAGTTATGTGAATGGAACACATGAGATTTTTTAGTAATGCAACCGACAGACAGACAGACACATACACACCTTTCTATAAGTGTTTTATTTATTTATTCAGGATTCCTTAAAACATGTATTTCCGGTGAAATCTAGGTATGGGTGGAATACAATACCATCTCTACGTGCACATTAGATAATGTAAAAACTCCCAGTTTTTGCACCTATTTCGTTTTGTCGAAACATCGCTGTTCAGCTGTCAATAAATTGCAGTTGCTAGGACAACCTGGGTTGACAGTTGAATAGCGATCGCCTGGCAAGGTCAAGTTATCTTAAAATGTAGGTTAATGCTCCGTTTTAGATGTAGCGCAAGTATAGAGAGTTTTCAACATAGACAAATGAACCCGTTCTCCCGGCAACAAATTACTAGCTGCTAGCCTGGCCCCCAAATTTTTCATTACAATCATCCGGCGGCGGGCATGTTCACGAATTAATCTTGGCCAAGGTGGTGATGCAGAATAGTGTTTGTGCAAATGTGCGCTCGTTTCTCACCAGGTGTCACCCTATGTCACCTCCTAACATCTTTCAATTCACTTTTAACACGTAACTGTAAAAAAAAATCTGATGTCTTCCATGCAAATCTCTGTAACAAATTATTGTATTCTTTTATCTACTTAAAGCTAATCAAGATAAACATTGACAGAAATTGTCTTATTACTTCCTTCCTTGTAAGTAGAAGGGAAATAAGAGAATATACTAGGATAAAGTGATAGTCAAATGTTTTAAAATGTGGTTGCTATGGAATTGAAATCTGTTTGTTTGTATAACCAGGAGTTTACAAATATCGGTGTGAGAAAAGTTTTGTTTAGTATTTTAAACTAAAATCAATAACAAGAAATGTTTCAGAAATGGTTAACTCTATGAAAACAAATTTAAAGCAATATAATTATACCACATGAACTATGTGCTTTAATGAGATCTAGATTTCTTGTCTATCTCTTTTGGTTTACCAGTTACGCAAAATTCATCCAGAATAATTATTCCCAGAAAATGCAAGCTATACATTTCACCTGTGATATAAACAAATTTTGACAAAATCAAAATTTTCGAAATTTTGTCCGTATAAACGGTAGTTTGGGGTGGAAGGATTTTAGTCAAAGTCTTTAAAGATACTAAGCTTAAATACCAAGTTCGGTATTTTATGAACTTTTCGGCTTAGGTTATTGACACACACATGAACCTTTTTCTAAAAATGTTAGGTGTTCCATTCACGTAAGTTTTTCTAGCTGTTCCAAACTATTGTACAAAAGCTTATTCATCTATTTACTTCATGCTAATCGAGATAAACATTAGCAGAAATAGTCTTATTATTTGTTTCCTTGTAAGTAGAAGCGAAATAAGGTAGTACCATAGGCTAAAGTGACAGTCAAATGTTTTAAAAGCTGGCTGCTATGTGATTGAAATCCGTTTCTATGCAGGGCCAGGAGCTCGTATACCTTTCCGTGAGAGAAAAGTTGAAGTATTTCAAATCTGAAAACAATAACAAGGAATATCTCAGAAACGGTTAATTAAAAAAAAGGTATATCAATTGTGTTTTAACGTGATCTACATATTTTGTGTAGTAAGTTTGTATCTATCTCTTACAATTTACCAGTTATGCCAAATTCATTCAGAATAAAGAGGGCTTTCATCGCAAAGGCAGCATAGCCAACCTTGCTGTCAACTGCAAGTGACCGTCAAATGTTTTACAATATGGTTGATATCAGTTTTTTTGAATGCTAGGAGTATACAAATTTCCGTGTGAGGAAAGTCTTATTGAGTATTTTAAAACTAAAACCAATAACAAGAAATATCTTAGAAAAAAGAGTATATATCACATGAAGTGTGTGTTTTAATGAGATCTAACATTTCTTGTCTATCTCTTATGGTTTAACTGTTCCCAGAAAATTCAAGATATACATTTTATTTATCATGTAAATATCTTTAATATACGGAATTTTAATGAAAATTGTTTCACTTTTTGAAAAAAATCTAAATTTTCGGATTTTTTTCTCGTGTAAACGGTAGTTTGGGTTGGGGGGATTATACTAAAAATCTTTGTGTCGCATCCCTAGAAGATACTAAGCTTAAATACCAATTTTGGTATTTTATGAACTTTTCGGTTTTGGGTTATCGTGTTCACAGACACGGACATACAATTACACGGACCTTTTTCTTAACAATTTTTTTTTCGAACTCAGAGGACCTCAAAAAATAAATATATTTTCGGTGAAATCTTTACATGGAATTTATGGGTGAAATACAACACCTTCTCTAGCTTGAGACCTTTAATTGGCCTCTCTATAATAACCACTGTCATGTTTTATTCATCGTTTATCAGTTTATATTTAAAGAGCGGCAATACTCGATTATTTCACGTATTGAGAGTGTAAAAATGAGCTTTTAGTAACAGCAGTTGAGAGTTGTTTACGCCAAACACGGAAACTGGAGTGAGAGGCTTTCATTGTTAGCAGCTGCTCTTTTGTCCGGGCACGTACAAGCTGCGTGTGACCCTTTTAGTTTGGAAAAGAGTATTTCTCCATTGTGTAACACTTGTCACGTGGGTGTTATATTGCATCCTGGGAAGAATATGATGTATTTTGGGTAATATCGACTCCAGTTTCGCGGCCTTTCAGACCAATCAGAAAGAAGCCGCCATGATAGCAATGTTGCTATATAAGGAGAAGATTGCCGCACATCGGGGCTGTTTGTTTCACAGTTACATCAGGGCTGCCACATAGTTACATCGGCTTTCAAGTTAAACAACGCAACTCTCATAGATAGTTATCGGCGCCCTCAGGAGCGGATAAAGTCAGTGACGCGCATCTAGACTTCATTATATAAAGATAACTTAAAGAGAAAAGAGTTATAAGTAAAATACTTATGAATTGTCGATATAGAAAGCTGCTAGTAAATAATTGACGTAGCAGGTTGTAAAGCAAAGTGCTTATTTCGTGTCTTCTAGTGATAGTAAATTGAAGGAAAAGTAACGTGTGTCCAAGCAATTTCATAAGATCACTCCCCAAACTACCCTCATTGCTTCCACCCCGAGTGAGTCAAACCAGCGTGCAGGCTGAGTCCAAATGAGGCACCGGCAGCAGATCTGCACAACGTAAGGTGCGCAGATCTGCTCATTTGGTAGTGGAGTGAATCTTCAACGTCATCGCTACACACTTGGCGTCCGAACGTGGAGCATACCACGACCAGCATACCTGACTCTGTAACGTGGTGCTACAAACGTCACAAGCTAGAGAAAGTAAACATTTCCAGAATTTGTAAATAATACGAAAATAAATGACCGGATGTTCATTTACACAAAATGTTTGAATCGAAAATGACGTCAGAAAGCATTCCTGGAAACCGTTCTTCCGAAGCACGACAGTTATTTATGGGGATACCCCACAGGCAACTTAAAATATTCTGCGAAGAAAATTTATGAGACAAGAATGAAGTTCTATATTTTTTGGGCTTCAGGGACCCTAAACGTGTATTTCTAGTGAAATTCCGATATCGAAATTTTGGATGGATTGAAATGCTTTCTCTACCGATGTAATATGTACGAAGTAGATAAAGTAAAAATCTGATGTGTTACACTCACATGATTTTCTCTACAACTCTGCAACAAATTATTGTTAAAAAGCTTATGCTTCTATTTACTTCATGCTAATCAAGAAAAAATTAGCAGAAATTGTCTTATTACTTGCTTCCTTGTACGTAGAAGGGAAATAAGGGAGTACCATAGGTTAAAGTGATAGTCAAAAGCTGGTTGCTATGTGACTGTAGTTCCTTTGTTTGATGGACAGGAGTTGACAAATTCCTGTATGAGAAAAGTGTACGTTTTTTTAAAGCTGAAACCAAAAACAAAGAATATAAAAAAAAAGAAAACGGTCAACTCCACGAAAAAAAAATGTATACAACATAAACTGTGTGTTTTAACGAGCTCTACATTTTTTGTGTGGTAAGCTTTTGCCCATCTCTTACGGTTTAGCAGTTATGCAAAATTCTGTAAAATTCATCCAGAATAAAGTAGTCTTTAGAGTCTATTCCTAGAAAATTCAATACAAACATTTTATTTGTCATGTAAATATCTTAATTATAAGATATTTTAAACAAAAACATTAGAGTTATTTTTGAGAAAATCAAAGTTTTCGAATTTTTTTCCATGTAAAGGGTAGTTTGGGGTGGGAGGATTTTTCTCCGGATCTTCGTGTCGCATCCTTGGAAGATATTAAAGTTAAGTACCAAGTTTGGTATTTCACCGACTTTACGTTTTTGAGTTATCAGATTCATGGACTCACGCACGCGCGGACCTTTTTCTAATTTTTTTTTGGGATGTAGGAGACCCTAAAACATGTATTTCCGGTGAAATCTCGGTTTTGAATTTTTGGGTAGAATACAATACCGTCTCTATACACTATGTATGTAGTACGTGTAGAGAAAGTGAACAATTCAAGTTTTTATTGGTTGTTCAATCCCGGTATAGCCTTACCAAGGGGAATTGAATAAAGCAAAAATAATGTATTTGTTTCTATTCTAAATAGTTTTTTCTTTCTCTTTATTCTGTAAAATTTGAATTTACTGATTCTACTTTTCTGCACTGCCGATTAATTAACAAATGAATTAAAATTATTTACTTCATCGCTCCTTGTAAAAGCAATAATTGAGGTAATAAAAAGTGGGCAGTTGTGTAACATAATGAAACAAAAGCGTTTTAAATCTTTCCAAGAAATAGATCTTAGTTGATATGTACACCCAAGAAGCCAGTTCTTGAAATTTGAACCTACCACGATTGGCGTAATTCCACTTTGGCAATTTCTCGCGTTACACGAGTTGCTGTTTTGTTGCCTATTTCCTGATGACGTCACGCCCGTTATTCACATTACGTCATAGCAAGGGATAGCTGCAGGCGAAATTCCTTCACCGCCTTCCTCACACACTTGCCTATCATTTGCTCTACGCTCCGTTTTAAGTAAATTCACGAGAAAACCAATGTACACCTGCATACAGAAATGCTTTCCTCAACGAGGAAATAGTTTACGTTTCAGATTGTTTAATACAATTTTATTGCGGGCAAGAGAAGTAGATCTTTATTTTATTTCATGCATATGAGGGTGTAAGTGTATACGAGGGCCGTTTTTTCCAACGTCCGTTAGGCTATAAAAAAAAAAAAAAAAAAAAAAAAAAAAGACAAGTTTATAGAAAACAATTATTTTATTACTAAAAGTTTTGTACACTTATGGTTACTTTTCAACATAACCACCGAAAATATTGAGACATTTATCGTACCTGTGCACAAGCTTTGCAATACCCGCTTCAAGAAATGTTGCCGCCAATGATTTCAAATGAGCATTGACGTTGTTTTGAACATCTTCGTACTTTACGACGTTTGCAAAGAGCCATTCAAAACAAACGAAGAGGATTGCTGACTTCAGGAATTGTGTTGATCCATGGCAACGCCCGTCCACACAACCCATCGGCTCCTTGAACAATTTCAATGGGACATTTTCGATCAACCGCCGTATATTCCTGACCAGGCACCCAGCGACTTTCACCTTTTCCCTGAACTGAAGATGTGGCTAGGAGGGCAGCACTTGTACAGGTACGATAAATGTCTCAATCTTTTCGGTAATTATGTTGAAAAGTAACCATAAGTGTACAAAACTTTTAGTAATAAAATAGTTGTTTTCTATGAACTTGGCTTTTATTTATAGCCTAACGGAGGGTGAAAAAAAAGCCCTGTTAGTTGTGTTGCCAGCTCTTTGACCCTGAAAGGAAGCCGAACACAACACACACACACACACACGTGAGTACAGATAAGGTGACACTGACAGATAGAAACGGTATTGCAGCCTGTCCTAACAGATTAGTGGCTGTGCCAATTCCATGTCCAATTCTGATCACACTGTTTCATTTTCTGAAGAAGAAGAAGAAGAAGAAGAAGAAGAGGTGTGAGTGTGTCGGCAGAGCTCAAAAACGAAGAGCTCGTTGGTACCTATTTAGGTTCAGTATCTTCCAAGATGCGACACAAAGATTTTCAAGAAAAACCTCCACCCTCACTACTGTATATATGTGTGATTTTGTCAAAATTAGCTTTAACAATTGTCCCCTATAAAAATGTATTCTCTGTTTGACAATTTCGTGGCGGTATTATTGTCATCATCGATTTGCACAAGAGTGATTTTGTGGTTCTTTTTCCAGAAGTGCTCAACACTCTATTTGCTCGTGTTGACCAATTGTGTTTATCGTTGTCACATGCAGCTGTTTATTCAGAGCTCCTTCCTCACATTTATCTGTAACGCTACGTTTCTTACAACACTCAACTACTTCTGCACCTTATTATGCTAGGTAGGCTATGCTATTCAAAACATTCATCTGTTATCTACATCATGCTAAACATAACAAGAATTAGTCTTATTACTAGCTCCTTGTAGGTGCAAGGAAAATAAGAAAATACAAAGGCAAAAGCGATAGTCTCGTCCTTTAAAAGCCGGTCGCTGTGTGAAACCATTGAAAATCCAATCTATTTGCTTGCCAGGAACAAACACACGAGGAATGAGAAGAAAAATGTCTTTCCGTTCGAGAAAAGTTTAACTGGCTTAAAATTTAAAGTAATAATCTGGAATGTCTCGAAAACGGTTAACTTTACAAACAAATGTAGGTATATTGTGTGTTTGAATGAGATTTACATTTTTGTGTGGCGAGTTTTTGTACATTTCTTACGATTTACTAGTTATACAAAAGTCATCCAGAATGAAGAGGCTTTCACGTGTATTCCCAGAAAAATCAAGATAGACATTTCGTTTGCTATAAAAATATCTTATACATAAGGTATTTTAATCAATCGTTAGACCTACATTTGAGTAAATTAAATTTTTCGAAAAATATTCCATTTAAAGGGTAGTTTGGGGTGGGGGATTTTCTTGAAAATCTTCATGTTGCATCCGATACTGAACTTAAATACCAAGTTTGGTATCTGACGGTCTTTTCCTTTTTTAGCTATGCTGCCCTCAGACGGAACCTTTGTCTAAAATGCTTTTCTTTGGACAGAGGGGCCCTCACAACATGGATTTCCGGTGAAATCTCGACGTGGAATTTTTGAGGTTGAATACAATACCTTTTCTGTACATAGTACGTGTAGAGAAAATAATGAGTTAGTTAACATTTACGTAGCAAGAGAAAGTAACTGTTGAATGTGAGTGTACACATTTCTTTTCTTGATAAGAGGGAGAAGATTGGTAAAATGCATGCCGCAAAAGTTAATGGAAATATTATTGGTGCGTGGAGTGTAAGACAGCTTTTAATTATAACATTACTGAACTGCAAACGATGGCCCGCAGGCCACAAGTGCTAATGACGTTTGTCTAATGGTGCAGTTTCGCAATATCCGAGTTTTCTTGGTAAAAACAGCGAATCAGGGGTTGTTATGTATATCAGCCACAAACAACATCGTTTAAAAAGACGTCATGAAGTAAGCTATTAGCTCCCTGAGGGCAGGAAAACGAAGAAATTGCTATTCGCAATAAGACACACTAGTGGCGAAATTTTGACCAGAATCGTTCAAAACATCGAAAATAGCGTTTTACTTTCTCTAGCTGTATATACCAGGCTCATCCAGAAAGTGACAGACGATTTGACATAACTAAACAATAACAAAAGTTATCAACACAAAATTTTATTTACAAAGTTACACTACCTTACTCTATTTCTCAACGTAATCGTCATTGCTATCAAGGTATTAATTCATTTATATAGAACTAACACATTTCTTTCTTTAATTATTCCGTAGGAAACTCATTCAGTGACCCAATTTTAGCACCAAATTAAGCAGAATGTTCTGCAGTTTCGATTCCTAGTCACTAGATGCGCAGATGTTTAATCAGTCTGTGAACACTGCAGAGTACCGACTGATTTTCATGGAGTTCGTTGAGCGACTGGACGATGTAGAGCTGAGTCAAGGATATTTTCAGCAAGATGGCGCTACATGCCATACGTCAAATGAATCCATGAACCTAATTGCAAGTTTCTTTGACGACCGGATAATTTCCAGGAACTTATGGCCACCGAGATCTCCGGATTTGACATCGCCGGACTTCTTTCTATGGGGTTACTTAAAAGACAGGGTTTCTATTTACTTCAAGCTAATCGAGAAAAAAAAAAAACAGAAATAGTCTTATTACTTACTTCCTTGTAAGTAGAAGCGAAATAAGCGAGCACCATAGGCTAAAGTGACAGTCAAAAGCTGGTTGCTATGTGACTGAAGTTCCTTTGTTTGTATGGACACGAGTTGACAAATTCCTGTATGAGAAAAGTACAGGTTTTCAAAGCTGAAACAAATAACAAGGAATATCTCAAAAAACGATCCACTCCACGAAAAAAGTTAACTTGACATAAAATATGTGTTTTGACGTGATCTACACTTTTTTGTACGTTTTTGTCTATCTATTACGTTTAGCAGTTATGCAAAATTTCGTAAAATTCATCGAGAATAAAGTAGTCTTCAGTGGCTATTCCCAGAATAATCAAGATATACATATTATTTGGAATGTTAATACCTTATATATAAGAGGCTTTAATCATAATCGTTAGAGCTATGTTTGAGAAAATCAAAATTTTCGGAATTTTTTCCATGTAAAAGGTAGTTTAGGGTGGGGGGATTTTCTTGAAAATCTTGGTGTCGTATCCTTGGTAGGTAGTAAACGTTAATATCAAGTTTGGTTTTTAACGAACTTTTTCGTTTTTGAGCTATGCTGCCCACAGACACACACGCACACACACATACACACAGACACACACACGGAGATTTTTCTAAAAATGTGTTGTTGTTTTTTTTTTTTATTTTTTTTTTTTTTTGGATTCAGGGGGTCTCAAAAAACCGATCTATCCTTTACATCTTTACATGCAAAAAGTTTCAAAATTTTGGGTTTTCTCAGAAATGGCTCTAACGATTTTGATTACAGCTTAAGATATACAAACGTATATGTTTATTTTTCTGGGAACAGCCTCTGAGACAACTTTCTCGAGATATTCCGGGCTAGTGGTTTCAATTTTAGCCACTTAAACTTTTCTCAAACGGGAAGACATCTTTCTTCTCGTTTGTTTAGTCCTGGCAAGCAAAGAAGTTGGAATTTCAATTGCTTCACATAGCGACCGGCTTTTATAGGATGAGACTATCGCTTCAACCTGTGCCTTCTCTTAAAAGGAAACTGATAATAAGACTATTTTTCCTAATGTTTATCTACATTATCATAAAGAGGTAGAAGAATATGCTTTTTAACAATAGTTTGTTTCAGCGACGTAGAGAAAGTCGTGTGAACGGAACACATCAGACTTTTAGAAAAATGTGGGCAGCATACTTCAAAAACGAAAAGACCGTAAAATACCAAACTTGATATTTAAGTTTGGTATCTTCCAAGGATGCGGCCCGAAGATTTTCAAGAAAATCCCCCCTACCCCAAACTACCCTTTACGTGGAACATTTTTCGAAAATTGTTATTTTCTCAAAAATTGCTCTAACGTTTTTGGTCAGAATACCACATGTTTAAGATATTTTTATGACAAATGAAATGCTGATGTTGAATTTTCTGAGACTAGCCTCTGAAGGCCTCTTTATTCTGGATGAGTTTTGTATAACCGGCATACTGTATGAGATATACAACACAAAAATGTAGATCTCGTCAAAACACACAATTTATATACTTTTTTTTTTTTAACATATAAGATGATATCGGACGCTATGCACTTGAAACAACTCGTCTCTAAGTTTAAATCGTTTTATTTTCCTCAAACATGCACTCTCACATACATTCACTCTCACATACATTCACTCTCACATACATTCACTCTCACATACATTCACTCTCACATACATTCACTCTCACATACATTCACTCTGACAAACTTGCACTCTCACATACATTCACTCTCACATACATTCACTCTCACATACATTCACTCTTACAAACTTGCACTCTCACATGCATTCACTCTCACATACATTCACTCTCACATACATTCAATCTCACATTCACTCTCACAAACATGCACTCTCACAAACATGCACTCTCACAAACTTGCACTCTCACAAGCATTCACTCTCACAAACTTGCACTCTCACATACATTCACTCTCACATACATTCACTCTCACATACATTCACTCTCACATACATTCACTCTCACATACATTCACTCTCACATACATTCACTCTGACAAACTTGCACTCTCACATACATTCACTCTCACATACATTCACTCTCACATACATTCACTCTTACAAACTTGCACTCTCACATACATTCACTCTCACATACATTCACTCTCACATACATTCACTCTCACATACATTCACTCTCACATTCACTCTCACAAACATGCACTCTCACAAACTTGCATTCTCACAAGCATTCACTCTCACAAACTTGCACTCTCACAAGCATTCACTCTCACAAACATGCACTCTCACAAGCATTCACTCTCACAAACATGCACTCTCACAAACTTGCACTCTCACAAGCATTCACTCTCACAAACTTGCACTCTCACAAACATGCACTCTCACAAACTTGCACTCTCACAAACATGCACTCTCACAAACTTGCACTCTCACAAACATGCACTCTCACAAACTTGCACTCTCACAGACATTCACTCTCACAAACTTGCACTCTCACAAACTTGTACTCTTACATACATTCACTCTCACAAGCATTCACTCTCACAAACTTGCACTCTCACAAGCATTCACTCTCACAAACTTGCACCCTCACAAGCATTCACTCTCACAAACTTGCACTCTCACAAGCATTCACTCTCACAAACTTGCACTCTCACAAACTTGCATTCTCACAAACTTGCACTCTCACAAGCATTCACTCTCACAAACTTGCACTCTCACAAACTTGCACTCTCACAAGCATTCACTCTCACAAACTTGCACTCTCACAAAATTCACTCTCACAAACTTGCACTCTCACAAGCATTCACTCTCACAAACTTACACTCTCACATACATGCACTCTCACAAGCATTCACTCTCACAAACTTGCACTCTCACATACATTCACTCTCACTAGCATTCACTCTCACAAACTTGCACTCTCACAAACTTGCACTCTCACATACATTTACTCTCACAAGCATTCACTCTCACAAACTTGCACTCTCACATACATTCACTCTCACATACATTCACTCTCACAAACTTGCACTCTCACAAACTTGTACTCTTACATACATTCACTCTCAAAAAATTGCACTCTCACAAACTTGCACTCTCACAAACTTGTACTCTTACATACATTCACTCTCACAAACTTGCACTCTCACAAGCATTCACTCTCACAAACTTGCACTCTCACAAACTCGCACTCTCACAAGCATTCACTCTCACAAACTTGCACTCTCACAAACTTGCACTCTCACAAGCATTCACTCTCACAAACTTGCACTCTCACAAGCATTCACTCTCACAAACTTGCACTCTCACAAACTTGCATTCTCACAAACTTGCACTCTCACAAGCATTCACTCTCACAAAACTTGCACTCTCACATACATTCACTCTCACAAGCATTCACTCTAACAAACTTGCACTCTCACAAACTTGCACTCTCGCATACATGCACTCTCACAAGCATTCACTCTCACAAACTTGCACTCTCACATACATTCACTCTCACAAGCATTCACTCTCACAAACTTGCACTCTCACAAGCATTCTCTCTCACAAACTTGCACTCTCACAAGCATTTACTCTCACAAACTTGCACTCTCACATACATGCACTCTCACAAGCATTCACTCTCACAAACTTGCACTCTCACATACATTCACTCTCACAAGCATTCACTCTCACAAACTTGCACTCTCACAAACTTGCACTCTCACATACATGCACTCTCACAAGCATTCACTCTCACAAACTTGCACTCTCACATACATTCACTCTCACAAGCATTCACTCTCACAAACTTGCACTCTCACAAACTTGCACTCTCACATACATGCACTCTCACAAGCATTCACTCTCACAAACTTGCACTCTCACATACATTCACTCTCACAAGCATTCACTCTCACAAACTTGCACTCTCACAAACTTGCACTCTCACATACATGCACTCTCACAAGCATTCACTCTCACAAGCATTCACTCTCACAAGCATTCACTCTCACAAACTTGCTCTCTCACTAACTTGCACTCTCACAAGCATTCTCTCTCACAAACATGCACTCTCACAAGCATTCACTCTCACAAACATGCACTCTCACAAACTTGCACTCTCACAAACTTGCACTCTCACATACATTCACTCTCACATTCACTCTCACAAACATGCACTTGCACTCTCACATATATTCACTCTCACAAGCATTCACTCTCACAAACTTGCACTCTCACATACATTCACTCTCACAAGCATTCACTCTCACAAACTTGCACTCTCACAAACTTGCACTCTCACATACATTCACTCTCACAAGCATTCACTCTCACAAACTTGCTCTCTCACAAACTTGCACTCTCACAAACTTGCACTCTCACATACATTCACTTTCACAAACTTGCACTCTCACATACATTCACTCTCACAAGCATTCACTCTCACAAACTTGCACTCTCACAAACATTTACTCTCACATACATTCACTCTCAGAAACTTGCATTCTCACAAACATTTACTCTCACATACATTCACTCTCACAAACTTGCACTCTCACATACATTCACTCTCACAAAGTTGCACTCTCACATACATTCACTCTCACAAACTTGCACTCTCACATACATTCACTCTCACAAACTTGCACTCTCACATACATTCAATCTCACAAACTTGCACTCTCACATACATTTACTCTCACATACATTCACTCTCACAAACTTGCACTCTCACATACATTCACTCTCACAAACTTGCACTCTCACAAACATTTACTCTCACATACATTCACTCTCACAAACTTGCACTCTCACATACATTCAATCTCACAAGCAGTCACTCTCACAAACTTGCACTCTCACATACATTCAATCTCACATACATTCACTCTCACAAGCAGTCACTCTCACAAACATGCACTCTCACATACATTCAATCTCACATACATTCACTCTCACAAGCAGTCACTCTCACAAACTTGCACTCTCACATACATTCAATCTCACATACATTCACTCTCACAAGCAGTCACTCTCACAAACTTGCACTCTCACATACATTTACTCTCACATACATTCACTCTCACATACATTCACTCTCACAAACATGCACTCTCACATACATTCACTCTCACATACATGCACTCTCACATACAGTCACTCTCACATACATTCACTCACACAAGCAGTCACTCTCACAAACTTGCACTCTCACATACAGTCACTCTCACAAACTTGCACTATCACATACAGTCGCTCTCACATACATGCACTCTCATATACAGTCACTCTAACAAACTTGCATTCTCACATACATTCACTCTCACAAACATGCACTCTCACAAACTTGCATTCTCACATACATTCACTCTCACATACATTCACTCTCACAAACTTGCATTTTCACATACATTCACTCTCACATATATTCACTCTCACAAACATGCACTCTCACATACATTCACTCTCACATACATTCACTCTCACAAACATGCACTCTCACAGACATTCACTCTCACATACAGTCCTTCTCACAAACTTGCATTCTCACATACATTCCTCCTCACATACATTCACTCTCACAAACATGCACTCTCACATACATTCACTCTCACATACATGCACTCTCACATACATTCACTCTCACATACATTCACTCTCACATACAGTCACTCTCACATACATTCAATCTCACATACATTCACTCTCACAAAAAATTCACTCTCACAAACTTGCACTCTCACATACAGTCACTCTCACATACATTCACTCTCACATACAGTCACTCTCACATACATGCACTCTCACATACATTCACTCTCACAAACTTGCACTCTCACATACATTCACACGCACATACATTCACTCTCACATACATTCAATCTCACATACGTTCACTCTCACATACATTCACTCCTACATACATACACTCTCACATACATTCACTCTCACAAACATGCACTTGCACTCTCACATACATGCACTCTCACATTCACTCACTCTCACAAACTTGCACTCTCACATTCACTCACTCTCACAAACATGCACTCTCACATTCACTCACTCTCACAAACTTGCACTCGCACATTCATTCACTCTCACAAACATGCACTCTCACATTCACTCACTCTCACAAACTTGCACTCTCACATTCACTCACTCTCACAAACATGCACTCTCACATTCACTCACTCTCACAAACTTGCACTCTTACATTCACTCACTCTCACAAACATGCACTCTCACATTCACTCACTCTCACAAACTTGCACTCGCACATTCACTCACTCTCACAAACATGCACTCTCACATTCACTCACTCTCACAAACTTGCACTCTCACATTCACTCACTCTCACAAACATGCACTCTCACATTCACTCACTCTCACAAACTTGCACTCTCACATTCACTCACTCTCACAAACATGCACTCTCACATTCACTCTCACAAACAGGCACTCTCACATATATGCACTCTCACAAACATTCACTCACATTCACTCTCACATATATGCGCTCTCACAACCATTCACTCTCACAAACATATTTTCAGACTCAGTAGGGGTTAGGGATAATTCTGCCGAAAGAAAAATTTCAAGCCCCAGCAGGGAATCGAGGGCAAAGTCAGCTCGCTGACCACTCGACCACGGAGGCGGTCCTTCTTCTTTTGTAGACTTAACAGTATTCAAAATATTTCAGGTTATTGATTTCAGTTTAAACTTTTCTCTAACGGAAAGATAACTCTCTTCACGATTCTCGTTTGTTTACTCCTAGAAAGAAAAGAGAATGGAATTTCAATTGTTTCACATAGCGATCGGCTTTTAAAGGAAGAGACTATCGCTTTAGCCTGAGTATTTCCTTTGTTTTCTTCTACTTACAAGGAAGCTAGTAATAAGACTAATTCTGCTTATGTTTATCTTAATTAGCATGATGTAGATAACATATTAATGTTTTGAATAAAAGGTTTGTTTACCGAACAGCTAGAGGACATCTTGTGAATGGAATACATTAGATTTTTTTTTTTTTTTTTTTTGAATCAGGAGGTCCCAAAACATGTATTTCCGGTGATATCTGGGTATCGAAGTTTTGGGTGGTATACAATACCTTCTCCATACACTATGTACATAGTACGTGTAGAGAAAGTAATAATAGAATTTAAGGTGAAGATTTCGCCCATATGGAGATAACGTTATACTAATATAGGAAGCGCATATACAACTGTACTTGCAGTGTTAGTACAATGTCTGATATTTTGCCACAAAATCACGGCCTCCTAGAGCGTGTTGTAAAATGACAAGTTATGAACACAGCTGGCCTTGGCGGACCTAAAAAGCCAAGGTTGCGTGAATTAAAAGGTCTTTCGTGTATTTAGTTAAGTGCTATGCTTGCGGTCAGCGATCGTCGCTTTTTGTTCAAGTGCGGGCACGTGCTGCACTAGCGCATTCTGTCGCCTTGTGGCGGCGCTACTGGCTAATAACAAAACAATGTATAGCCATTTATTTATTCAATTATGTGTAGATGTTACAAAAATGTCTCCATTTTGCCATCAGTCGTGTAAAAATGTGTGCCTTCACATGACTTTCGCTACCCAATATTCAATAGACCTTATTTTACAAAAGCTTATGCTTCTATTTACTTCATGATAATCAAATAAACATTAACACAAATTGTCTTATTACTTGCTTCCTTGTAAGTAGAAGCGAAATAAGGGAGTACCATAGGTTAAAGTGACAGTCAAAAGATGGTTGCTGTGTGACTGAAGTTCCTTTGTTTGTGTGGACAGGAGTTGAATTCACATATGAGAAAAGTACAAGGTTTTTTAAAACTGAAACCAAAAACAAGGAATATCTCAAAAACGATCAACTCCATTAAGAAAATGTGTATAACATAAATTGCGTGTTTTAACGTAATCTTCATTTTTTGTGTGGTAAGTTTCTGTCTCTCTTACGGTTTACTAGTTATACAAAATTTAGTAAAGTTTATCCAGAATAAAGATATTTTCAGAGGCTATTCCCAGAAAATTCAAGATATACATTTTATTCGTCAGGTAAATATATTTAATATACTATATTTTAATTGAAATCGTTAGAGCCACTTATGAGAAAATCAAAATCTTCGAAAAAATTCCATGTAAAGGGTAGTTGGGGGTGGGGGATTTTCTTAAAAATCTTCGTGTCGGATCCTTGGAAGATATCAAACTTAAATACCAAGTTTGGTATTTAATGGTCTTTTCGTTTTTTACTTTCTCTATGCGCACTATGTACATAGTGTCCCAAAATTTCGATACCAGATTTCACCGGAAATACATGTTTTGAGACTCCCTGAATCCAAAAAAAGCATTTGTCTATGTGTGTGTCCGTCTGTCTATCTGTCTGTGTGTATGTGTGTGTATGTGTGTGTGTGTGTGTGTGTGTGCGCGCGTGTCTGTGGGCAGCATAGGGCAAAAACGAAAGGACCGTTAAATCCCAAAATTGGTATTTAAATTTGGTATCTTCCAAGGATGCGACACGAAGATTTTCAAGAAAATGCCCCCACACCAAACTACCCTTTACATGGGAAAAATTTCGAAAATTTTCATTTTCATAAAAATAGCTCTAACGATTTTGATTAAAATATCGTATATTAGAGATAGTTACCTGATAAATAAAATGTATATCTTGAATTTTCTGGGAATAGTCTGTGAAGACTACTTTATTCTGGATTAATTTAACGGAAATATGCATAACTGCTAAACCGTAAGAGATGGACAAAAACTTACTCTACAGAAAATGTAGCTCGGGATAAAACACACAATTTATGAACTATATTTTTTTTTCTTGGTGTTGATCATTTCTAAGATATTCCTGATTTTTCGTTTCTGCTTTGAAAAACATATTTTTATGATACAGGAATTTGTTAACTCCTGTCCATACAATCAAAGGGACTTAAGTCATATAGCAACCAGCTTTTGACTATCACTTTAACCTATGCTACTCCCTTATTTCGCTTCTATTTACAAGGAAGTAAGTAATAAGACTATTTCTGTTAATGTTTATCTCGACTAGCATGAAGTAAATAGAAGCATAAGCTTTTTAACAATAATTTGTTGCAGAGATGTAGAGAAAGTCATGTGAATGGAACACATCAGATTTTTTAAACAGAAAGTGTAGAGAAAGAAATACAGGAACTTCAAACTGAAATTGTGTTTAATATGTAATGACGGATGTGGTTTTGTATCACTTTCATGAAGTGGCAGTTCTTTTGTTTAAATTACGAAATGATAAATACATCTCTCAGTTAAAAACACTTTGCGCAACATTTTTTGCTGAGCTAAATGTTTACTTAGCGCGGTCAGTGTCGGACCCAAGTGCATTCACCCCGCAATATATTTACTTCAGGTCCCCGACATCACAAGCAGGTGCCGAACAATATGTGAACAATTCAAATTCGGTTCGCTTTGCATTACCACAAAAACAAAAGACAGAAGAGACGAGACATGACGCTACTTTATTTATTGAATATAGAAGTACACAACACCCAATTCCACCCAAAGCTATATTAGGCTTATAGCTATTATACAAATGAATTAACAGTAATATTAAATAAATTAGACATAGTATATACAGGTTACACCAATGAAAGAAAACAACATAAACAACGTACATTATCTTAAAGATACTATAACGTTTTATAAATGCAACATAAAAAAATCTGATGTGTTCCATTCACATGGCTTTCTCTACATCTCTGCAGCAAATTATTGTTAAAAACCTCTTACATCTATTTACTTCATGCTAATAAAGAAAAAATTAGCAGAAATAGTCTTATTTCTTGTTTCCTTGTGAGCAGAAGCGAAATAAGGGAGTACCATTGGTAAAACTGATAGTCAAAACCTGGCTGCTATGTGACTGAAGTTCTTTTGTTTGTACGGACAGGAGTTGACAAATTCCTGATGAGAAAATTATGTTTTTCATAGCAGAAAACAAAAACAAGGGATATCTTAAAAACGATCAACTCCACGAAAAAAATGCATATTACATAAATTGTGTGTTTTAATGTGCTCTACATTTTCTGTGTGGTAAGTTTTTCTCCATCTCTTACGGTGTAGAAGTTATGAAAAACTGCGTAAAATTCATCCAGAATAAAGTACTCTTCAGAGACTATTCCCAGAAAATTCAAGATATACATTTTATTTGCCAAGTAAATATCTTAAATTTACGAGATTTTAATCAAAATCGTTGGAGCCACTTTTGAGAAAATTAAAATCTTCGAAAAAAGTTCTATGTAAAAGGTAGTTTGCGGTGGGGGAATTTTCTTGAAAATCTTCGCGTCGCATCCTCGGAAGATACCAAACTTAAGTACCAAGAATGGTTTTTAACGGCCTTTTCATTTTTGAGCTATGCTGCCCACATACACACAGACACACACACACACAGACACACAGACACACACACACACAGACACACACACACACACACACACACACACACAGACAGACACATACGGAAATTTGTTGTAAAAACGTTCATTTTTTAATTCAAAACATGTATTTCCCGTGAAATCTCGGTATGGAATGTTTGGATGCAATACAACACCTTCTCTATTCACTATGTACATAGTACGTGTAGAGAGGATACTGCACTCCACCCAAAAATTCGATATCGAGACTTCGACGGAAATACATGTTTGGGTATCCCTGAATCTATAAAAAAAAACATTTTTGAAAAATATCCGCGCGCGCGTGTGTGAGCCTGTAAACCGCAAAGCTCAAAAACGAAAAGACCGTTTAAATACCAAACTTTGTATTTAAGTTTGGTATCTTCCAAGGATGCGACACGAAGATTTTGAGAAAAACCTCCCCACCCCAAAACTACCCTTTACATGGAAAAAAAATCGAAGATGTTGGTTTTCTCAAAAATGTTTTGATTAAAATACTATATATTGAATGTATTTATATGATAAATACAATTTATATCTTGAATTTTCTGGAAATAGCCTTTAAAGGCTACTTTTACTGCATGAATGTTACGGAATTCTGCATAACTGCTAAAGCGTAAGAGATGAACAAAAATTTACTACTCAAAAAAATGTAGATCACATTAAAACACACAATTTATGTTATATACATTTTTTTCGCGGAGTTGATCGTTTTTGAGATATTCGTTGTTATTGGCATCAGCTTTGAAAAACTTATACTTTTCTCATGCAACTCGTGTCCGTACAAACAAAGGAACTTGAGTCACATAGCAACCAGCTTTTGGCTGTCACTTTACCCTATAGTACTCCCTTATTTCCCTTCTACTTACAAGGAAGCAAGTAATAAGACTATTTCTGTTAATTTTTTTCTCGATTAGCATGAAGTACATAGAAGCATAAGCTTTCTAATAATAATTTGTCACAGAGATGTAGAGAAAGTCATGTGAATGGAACACAGAGTTTTTTCTAACTATTTTATAAAGTGGTTTGTCAAATCTAATATTACAACTATTTAAATCTCGTATATAGAAGATTCCTCTTTTATGCCCTGGGCCTGGGCACTGATGACCCCGTTTGAAAAGATGCGTAGTGTACAATTGAAAGCAATAAATAGAAATATCTCGGAAACGGTCAATTCTACAACAAAAATGTATACGACATAAATTGTGTGTTTTAACGAGCTCTACGTTTTTTGCACAGTAAGTTTTTGTCTATCTGTTACAGTTTACCGGTTATCCAAAATTCATCCAGAATGAAGTAGTCTTCAGAAGCTATTCCCAGAAAATTGAAGATATACATTTTACTTGGAATGGAAATAGCTTTAATATACGTTATTTTAATCAAATTCGTAATAGTCAGTTTTGAGTAAAAGAAAATGTTCAAAATTTTGTCCATGTAATGGGTAGTTTGGAGAGGGGGGGGGATTTTCTTGAAAATCTTCTTGCCGCATCCTTATAGGTATTTAACGGACTTTTCGTTTTCGAGCTGTGCTGCCCATGCTACACACACACACACACACACACACACACACACACACACAAACACATAGGCACTCACGAAAATCAAAGTTTTCGAAAATTTTTCCATGTAAAGGGTAGTTAGGGGTGGGGGATTTTCTTGAAGATCTTCGTGTCACATCCTTGAAAGACACCAAACTTAAATACCAAGTTTGATACATAACCGACTTTTCATTTTAGAGCTTTGGTGCCCAGACACACACAGACATAACCGCTTGCAGACATTTTTCTAAAAGTGCTATTTTTGGACTCAGGTGACATCAAAACATATATACCCGGCGAAATCTCGGTTTCGAATCTTTCGGTGCAGTACAATACCTTCTCTATCCACTATGTACATATTACAAACCGGCTAGAGAAAGTAAGACTCTTTTGTAAGAATAGGTAGAGAAGCTGATGTGAATGTAACACATCGGATATTAAAGTTAATTATAAATCGCTTATCAGATCCCCAACCTGAGAATTATCTACCATATCTAAACTCGCCACGTGCTGTCACAAGCAGCTCCCACCCTCAGAAGTAGCGTATTAATGCTTTAAATCGCCCTAGGGAAGAATTAATGGCAATAAATATCAAATATTGGCTTAAACGTGGGTGCTAAGGGCGACTTTTCTGTGTTATGGAGTACACATATGAACTTTAATGACACGGTGCAGCTTGCTTTTAATCTATTCCGCGTGTTCAAACCTTTAATTTAATTTGTGGAATAGAGAGGGCCATGCCTGTGGAGTAACAACTTTACGACCGAGCAGAAATCCTCACACCTTTATATCTGATGTGTTCCGCTCACATGGCTTTACCTGACCTGTGACAAACTTTTCTTACAAAAGCTTATTCTTCTATTTACCTCAAACTAATCAAGATAAACATTAACGGAAATTGTTTTATTACTTGCTTCCTTGTAAGTAGAAGGGAATACACTAGGATAAAGTGATAGTCAAATGTTTTAAAATGTGGTTGCTATGGGATTGAAATGTGTTTCTTTGCGTGGCCAGGAGTTGGCAAGGTTCCGTATGAGAAAAGTTTTAAGTATTTTAAAACTCAAATCAAAAACAAGGAATATCTCGAAAACGGTCAACTACACAAAAAAATGTTTATGACATAAATTGTGTGTTATAACGAGATCTACATTTTTTTTAATTTGTATAGCCCCCTTTAACTTCAATGGTCATGTCGGGGGCTTTGAGTTGTGAAACTGTAGGTTCACAACATTAGGTTAATGAACTTATTCTGGTTAAAGAAAAATTCGGCGCCCCAGTTGGGAGTCGAACCGGGACCTCCGGGTGAGAAGTCAACTCACTGACCACTCTATCAGGAGACAGTCACTACATGATATTGTTTAGTAGGTAAGTTATCTAGGAAGATTCATCTAGAATAAATAGGTCGTGGGAGGCTATTCCTAAAAAATTCAAGACACACATTTTGTCATGTAAATATGTGCAAGACATTTTAATCAAAATCGTCAAAACCAACTTTGAGAAAATCAAAATTTTCGAAACTTTTTTCTTGGGGGTGGAAAGATGTATGAAGGTGTCGTATATTAAGGATAATTACACAACAAACAATATGTATATTTTGAATTTTCTGGGAATAGCTTCTGAAGTCAAAACCACATTCAAAAGGGCACTTTTTTACGGTCCTCAATAATATATCAATAGGAAATTAGTTAATATTATTACGATAAAGGAAATTGCAATTTCGATTATAGATATAAAAGTTAGAACTTCAATTGTTACTTTCTCTAGCCCCATATGTACAATGTATTGTATTCCACCCGAAAATTCGATGTCGAGATTTCACCGCAAATATATGTTTTGGGGTCCCCTGTCCCCAAAAAGGTCCGTGTGTGTGTGTGTGTGTGTGTGTGTGCGCGCGCGCGCGCCTGTGTACAACATAGCCCCAAAACAAAAAGACCGTTAAATACCAAACTTGGTATTTAGGTTTAGTATCTTCCAAGGATGCGACACGAAGATTTTCAAAAAAAATCCTCCCACCACAAACTACCCTTTACATGGAACAACTTTCGAAAATTTTGATTATCTTAAAAATGGCTCTATCGATTTTGATTAAAAACCCGTAAATTAAAGCTATTTATGTCCGAAATAAAATGTACTCTCGAATTTTTTGGAAATAGCCTCTGAAGACCTCTTTATTCTGGGTGCATTTTGCCGAATTTTGCTTAACTGCTAAACCGTAACAGATAGACAAAACCTCACAACACAAAAAATGTACATCACGACAAAACACACAAAGTATGTCCTTTACATTTTTGTTGTGGAGGTAGCCGTTTCCGAGATATTACTTGTTATTGGTTTTAATTGTGAAGTACTTAAACCTTTCTCAGACGGGTAGTGTACGTTTTACTTTTGTTCTACTTCTGGCCAAACAAAAAGCTATTTCAAATGACAATCGCATAACGATAGCTTTTAAAACATTTGACTATCACTTTAGCATAGCGTATTCCTTTAGTTCTCTTCTACTTATAGGGAACTAAGTAATAAGAACATTCTGCTAATGTTTATCTCGATTAGCATTGTGTAGAAAAAGAATTATCTTTTGTGGCAATTTTGTAGAGCAGCTAGAGAAAGTCATGTGAGTGTAACACATCAGATTTTTTATTCTAACATATTACAGACTTTTTGATAGGAAATCAAGTTTTCTGGATAATATTTGAATAACAGTTAAACCGTAAGAGATAGACAAAAACTTAATACACAAAAAATGTAGATCCCGTTAAAACACACAATTTATGCTATACTTTCTTGTTATTATTATTCTTCATCTTCCTTTTACTACTTTTATCATTTTTACAAATATTTCCGTGTGTGTTTATGGACAGCATAGCTCAAAAACAAAAAGTTCGTTAAATACCAAAGTGGGTATACAACTTCAGTATGTTTTAAGGATGCAACAAAAAGATTTTGACTTTCACAAAAATGGCTCTAACGATTTTGATTAAAATATTTTATATTTAAGAGGCTTTCTCTGCAACAAATTATTGTCAAAAAGCTTATGCTTCTATTTACTTCATGCTAATCGAAAAAAAAAAAAAAAAAAAATAGCAGAAATAGTCTTATTATTTGCTTCCTTGAAGTAGATGGGAAATAAGGGAGTACCATAGGTTAAAGTGATAGTCAAAAGCTGGTTGCTATGTGACTGAAGTTCCTTTGTTTGTATGGACACAAGTTGACAAAATTCCTGTATGAGAAAAGTATGTTTTTCAAAGCTGAAATCAAAAACAACGAATATCTAAAAAATGATCAACTCCACGAAATAAATGTATATGATATAAATTGTGTATTTTAATGTGTTCTACATTTTTTGTGCGGTAAGTTTTTGTCTATCACTCACGGTTTACCAGCTATGCAAAATCTAATAAAAATCATATAAAATAAAGAGATTTTTGAGTCTACTCCCAGAAAATCAAGATATACATTTTATTTGGCAAGTAAATATCTTATAAATATATATATATATATATATATATATATATATATATATATATATATATATATATATATATATCGTATATAAGAGATTTTAATGAAAATCGTTAGAGCCATTTTTAAGAAAATCAAAATTTTTGTAAAAAGTTCCATGTTAAGTCTAGTTTGGGGTGGGTGGATTTTCTTGAAAATCTTTGTGTCGCTTCCTTGGAAGATACCAAACTTAAATATCAAGTTTGATATTTAACGGCCTGTTCGTTTTTGAGCTATGCTGTCCACAGGCACACAGACACACACGCACACACGGTCCTTTTTCCAAAAATACTTTTTTTGGATTCAGAGGTACAATAAAACGTATATTTGCAGTGAAATTTCGGTACGAAATTTTTGGGTGCAATACAATATCCTCTCTATACACTAAGTAGATAGTACGTGTAGAGGAAGAAAAAATGTAGATCTCGTTAAAACACATAATTTATGTAATACAGAGTTTTTATAGAGTTGACCGTTTTTGTGATATCCCTTATTGGTTTCTGTTTTAAAATACTTAAGCTTCTCCCCTACAGGAATTTGTCAACTCCTGTCCATATAGGTATAAAAGAGGAACTTCAGTCACATAGCAACCAGCTTTTGTCTTTCACTTTAACCTATGGTACTCCCTTATTTCGCTTCTACTTACAAAGAAGCAAGTAATAAGACAATTTCTGCTAATGTTTGTCTTCATTACCATGGAATAGATAAAGTAAAGAAGATTTTTACTTTCTCTAGCCCCATACCTATGTACGATGTGCTGTATTCCACTCAAGAATTCGATACCGAGATTTCACCGGAAATGCATGTTCTGATGTCCCCTGAGTCCGAAAAAAAACATTTTTAGAAAAAGTTCCGTGTGTGTCTGTGGACAACATAGCTCAAAAACGAAATGGCCGTTAAATACCAAACTTGGTATTTAAGTTTAGCATCTTCCAAGGATGCGACCTGAAGACTTTCAAGAAAATCCCCCACCACATACACCTTTACATGGAAACAATTTCGAAAATTTTTATTTTCACAAAAATGGCTGTAACGATTTTGATCAAAATATCGTATATGAAAGATATTTATCTGAGAAATAAAATGTATATCTTGAATTTTCTGGGAATAGCCTCGGAAGACTACTTTGGATGCATTTTACGGAACTTTGCATAACTGCTAAACCGTAAGCGGTGGACAAAAACGTAAAGTGTAGAGCACGTTAAAAGACGCAATTTATGAAAGATGCATTTTTTTCGTGGAGTTGATAATTTTTTAGATATTTCCTCTTTTTGTTTTCAGCTTTGAAAAACTTATACTTTTCTCATACAAGAATTTGTCAACTGCTGTGCATACAAACAAAGGAACGTCAGTTACATAGCAACCAGCTTTTGACTATCACTTTAACCTATGCTACTCCCTTATTTCGCTTCTACTTACAAGGAAGCAAGTATGAAGACTATTTCTGTTAATGTTTATCTAAATTAGCATGAAATAGGCAGAGTAAAGAATGTGACTTTTGCAGTTGTTTTGGTGCGCCGAAGCAAGCGACAGAGGCGGACAGGTATTTGACGACCGAGAGACATAAAGTGTAAAAGTCTGCCTCTTGCATTTCTAATAACGTTCATTGACCCGAACAAAACGAAATTCCATACGCGTGTTGATGCGGCGTGCCTATGATCCACATAATGTCACGCGCAACTCGACAGTCTTTTGTCAAAACACATCGCCGCGTCTTCTTCCGCTTTTCTTTTCTTTGGTTACCTCCTGAATATTTTACTTTCTCTTGTGCGCGTACGCATTCGGGTAACTATTATATCTGAGGCTGCGTTTAATGTTACACTCCACTTCAGCTGAAAATCTGTTATCTATTTCGTGAAGAAACTATTCTTATAAATGATGATTCTTTTATCTACTTAATGATTCTTGAAAGAAAATACCCCCACCCCTAATTACCCTCTACAAGGAACATTTATTGAAAATTTTGTTCCATGCAGACGGAATTTTGTTGCAAATCTTAATGTTTTATTTTATCGTTGGAACTTAAATACCAAGTTTGGTTTTTAGCCGAGGTTTGGTTTTTGAGCCATGCTGTCCACAGACATACACACACACACACAGACACATACAGACACACAGAAACACACAGAAACAAACACACACAGAAACACACACAGACACAGAAACACACACAGACACAGATACACACAGAAACACACACTCAGACACACACAAACACAGAAACACACACAGACACAGAAACACACACAGACACAAAATACATACACAGACACACACACACACAGACACAAACAGAAACACACACAGAAACATACACACACAAACACACACACAGAATAACACACACAGAAACACACACACAGAAACACACACACAGAAACACACACACAGGCACACACACAGAAACAGACAAACACATACAGCAACACACCAGCAACACAGAAACACAGACACACAACCCCAGAAACACACACACAGATCACACACACAGAAACACACACACAGATCACACACACAGAAACACACAAACACACGCATACACACAGACACACACCCAGAAACACAGACACACACACAAACACACACAGAAACACACACACACAGAGAAACACACACACACAGAAACACACACGCACAGAAATACATACACACACAGAAATACACACATACACACACAGAAACACACACACATACACACACAGAAATACACACATACACACACAGAAATACACACATACACACACAGAAATACATACACACACAGAAATACACACATACACACACAGAAACACACACACATACACACACAGAAACACACAAACATACACACACCAGACACAGAAACACATACACACACCGAAACACATACACACACAGAAACACACACACATACACACACCAGACACAGAAACACATACACACATAGAAACACATACACACAGAAACACATACACACAGAAACAAACACACCCACAAAGAACCACATACACACAGAACCACATACACACAGAAACACACACACACAGAAATACATACACACACAGATACACATACACACATATACACATACACACATATACACATACACACACAGATACACATACACACACAGATACACATACACACATACACACACAGATACACATACACACATACACACACATACACACACAGATACACACACATACACACATACACACACAGATACACATACACACATACACACACATACACACACAGATACACACACATACACACATACACACACAGATACACATACACACATACACACACAGATACACACATACACATACACACACAGACACACACACAGACACACAGATACACACACATACACACACAGATACACACACATACACACACAGATACACATACACACATACACACACAGATACACATACAGATACACACACAGACACACACATACACACAAAGACACGCATACACACATACACACAAAGATTATTTATACACACACATACACACACATACACACCCACAGATACACATACACACACATACACACACAGATACACACATACACATACACACACAGATACACACATACACACAGATACACACATACACAAACAAATACACACAGATACACATATACACACATACACACACATAAACAAACATACACACATACACACATACTCATAACACACACAGATACACATACACAGATACAATTACACACATACACATACACACACATAGAAACAGATACACAAACACACATACACACACAGATACACATACACACAGATACACAGATACATACATACAGACACACACATACACACAGATACACACATACACACACATACACACAGATACATACATACACACACATACACACAGATACACACATACACACACATACACACAGATACATACATACAGACACACACAAATACACACAGATACACACATACAGACACACACATACACACGATACACACATACACACACATACACACAGATACAATTACACACATATACACATACACACAGATACACATACACACATACCCACATACACACAGATACACATACACACAGATACACATACACACAGATACACATACACACATACACATACACACAGATACACATACACACATACACATACACACATACACATACACACATACACATACACACATACACATACACACATACACACACAGATACACATACACACATACACACAGATACACACACATACACACACAGAAACGCACACACACATACACACATACACACACAGACACACATACACACACAGACACACACAGATACACTCATACACACAGACACAAACACATACACACACAGACACACACAGATACACATTAACACACAGATACATATACACACATTCACACATACACACACATACACACATACACATACACACATACACACACAGACACACAAACATACACACATACACACACAGATACACATTAACACACAGAGACACACACACATACACACACAGACACACATACACACACAGACACACACAGATACACTCATACACACAGACACAAACACATACACACACAGACACACACAGATACACATTAACACACAGATACATATACACACATTCACACATACACACACATACACACATACACATACACACATACACTCATACACACACATTCACACATTCACACATACACACACATACACTCATACACACAGACACACAAACATACACACATACACACACAGATACACATACACACAGAGACACACACACATACACACACATACACACATACAGCAACAGATACAGATACACATACACACACAGAAACACACACAGACACACATACACACACAGACACACACAGATACACACACAGACACACACATACACACAGACACACACAGATACACACAGATACACACACATACACACAGACACACACACATACACAAACAGACACACACAGACACACACACAGATACACACACACGCAGACACACACAGACACACATACACACACAGATACACACACACGCAGACACACACAGACACACATACACACACAGACACACGGAGATACACACACATACACACACAGATACACACAGATACACACATATACACACAAATGCACACAGATACACACATATACACACATATACACACAGATACACACATTTACACACATAAACACACATATACACACAGATACACACATTTACACACATAAACACACATATACACACAGATACACACATTTACACACATAAACACACATATACACACATATACACAGATACTCACATATACACACATATACACACAAACGCACATAGATACACACATATACACATATACACACATATACACACACAGATACACACACATATACACACACATATACACACATATACACACACAGACACACACACAGATACACACACAGATACACACATTTACACACAAACGCACACAGATACACACATATACACACATATACACACACAGATACATACATATACACACAAACTCACACAGATACACACATATACACACAAACGCACACAGATACACACATATACACACAGAGATACACACATATACACACACAGATACACACATATACACACAAACACACACAGATACACACATATACACACACAGATACACACATATACACAAAAACGCACACAGATACACACATATACACACATATACACACACAGATACACACATATACACACAAACGCACACAGATACACACAGATACACACATATACACACAGATACACACACAGATACACACATATACACACAAACGCACACAGATACACACATATGCACACAGATACACACATATACACACAAACGCACACAGATACACACATATACACACATATACACACATATACACACAAACGCACACAGATACACACATATACACACATATACACACAGATACACACAAACGCACACAGATACACACATATACACACATATACACACAGATACACACATATACACACAGACAGACACATATACACACATATACACACAAATACTCACACAGATACACACATATACACACAGATACACACAAACGCACACAGATACACACATATACACACATATACACACAGACACACACAGATACACACATATACACACAAATACACACACAGACACACACAGATACACACACATATACACACATATACACACAAATACACACACAGATACACACATATACACACAAATACACACACAGACACACACAGATACACACATATACACACAAATACACACACAGACACACATAGATACACACAGACACACACATATACACACAAATACACACACAGACACACACAGACACACACATACACACACAGATACACACAGATACACACACAGATACACACAGATACACACATATACACACAAACGCACACAGACACACACAGACACACACAGACACACACATATACACACATATACACACATATACACACAAATACTCACACAGATACACACATATACACACAGATACACACAAACGCACACAGATACACACAAACGCACACAGATACACACATATATACACATATACGCACAGATACACACATATACACACAGATACACACATATACACACAAACGCACACAGACACACACAGACACACACATATACACACAGATACACACATATACACACAGATACACACATATACACACAGATACACACAGATACACAAATATATTACACAGACACACACAGATACACACATATACACACAGATACACACACAGACACACACAGATACACACATATACACACAGACACACACAGATACACACATATACACACAGATACACACATATACACACAGATACACACAGATACACAAATATATTACACAGACACACACAGATACACACATATACACACAGATACGCACACAGACACACACAGATACACACATATACACACAGATATACACACAGATACACACATATACACACAGATACACACAGATACACACATATACACACACAGATACACACATATACACACAGATACACACAGATACACACAGACACACACAGATACACACATATACACACAGATACACACATATACACACAGATACACACAGACACACACAGATACACACATATACACACATATACACACACAGACACACACAGATACACACATATACACACATATACACACAGATACACACAGATACACAAATATATTACACAGACACACACAGATACACACATATACACACAGATACGCACACAGACACACACAGATACACACAGATACACACACAGATACACACAGATATACACATATACACACAAATACACACACAGACACACACAGATACACACATATACACACAGATACACACACAGATACACACAGATATACACATATACACACAAATACACACACAGACACACACAGATACACACATATGCACACATATACACACATATACACACAGATACACACATATACACACATATACACACATATACACACAAATACTCACACAGACACACACAGATACACACATATACACACATATACACACAAATACACACACAGATACACACATATACACACATATACACACATATACACACAAATACACACACAGACACACACAGATACACACATATACACACATATACACACAAATACACACACAGATACACACATATACACACATATACACACATATACACACAAATACACACACAGACACACACAGATACACACATATGCACACATATACACACATATACACACAGATACACACACAGACACACACAGATACACACAGATACAAACATATACACACACAGATACACACATATACACACAAATACACACACAGATACACAAATATACACACATATACACACATATACACACAAATACACACACAGACACACACAGATACACACATATGCACACATATACACACATATACACACAGATACACACACAGATACACACATATACACACATATACACACATATACACACATATACACACAGATACACACACACAGACACACACAGATACACACATATGCACACATATACACACAAATACACACAGATACACACACAGATACACACAAATACACACAGATACACACACAGACACACACAGATACACACATATGCACACATATACACACAAATACACACACAGACACACACAGACACACACATATACACACATATACACACAGATACACACACAGATACACACATATACACACATATACACACAAATACACACACAGACACACACACAGATACACACATATGCACACATATACACACATATACACACATATACACACACAGATACACACAGATACACACATATACACACAAATACACACACAGACACACACAGATACACACATATGCACACATATACACACATATACACACAGATACACACACAGATACACATACATATACACACACAGATACACACACAGATACACACATATACACACAGATACACACACATACACACATATACACACAGATACACACATAAACACACACAGGTACACACATATACACACATATACACACAGATACACACACAGACACACACAGATACACACATATACACACAGATACACAGATATACACACAGATACACACATATACACACAGATACACACATATACACACAGATACACAGATATACACACAGATACACACATATCCACACAGATACACACATATACACACAGATACACACATATACACACAGATGCACACAGATACACACATATACACACAGATACACACATATACACACAGATACACACACAGACACACACAGATACACACATATACACACAGATACACACATATACACACAGATACACACATATACACACAGATACACAGAGATACACACAGATACACACAGATACACAAATATATTACACAGACACACACAGATACACACATATACACACAGATACACACACAGACACACACAGATACACACATATACACACAGACACACACAGATACACACATATACACACAGATACACACATATACACACAGATACGCACACAGACACACACAGATACACACATATACACACAGATACACACATATACACACAGATACACACAGATACACACATATACACACACAGATACACACATATACACACAGATACACACAGATACACACAGACACACACAGATACACACATATACACACAGATACACACATATACACACAGATACACACAGACACACACAGATACACACATATACACACAGATACACACACAGATACACACAGATATACACATATACACACAAATACACACACAGACACACACAGATACACACATATACACACAGATACACACACAGATACACACAGATATACACATATACACACAAATACACACACAGACACACACAGATACACACATATGCACACATATACACACATATACACACAGATACACACATATACACACATATACACACATATACACACAAATACACACACAGACACACACAGATACACACATATACACACATATACACACAAATACACACACAGATACACACATATACACACATATACACACATATACACACAAATACACACACAGACACACACAGATACACACATATACACACATATACACACAAATACACACACAGATACACACATATACACACATATACACACATATACACACAAATACACACACAGACACACACAGATACACACATATGCACACATATACACACATATACACACAGATACACACACAGACACACACAGATACACACAGATACACACATATACACACACAGATACACACATATACACACAAATACACACACAGATACACAAATATACACACATATACACACATATACACACAAATACACACACAGACACACACAGATACACACATATGCACACATATACACACATATACACACAGATACACACACAGATACACACATATACACACATATACACACATATACACACATATACACACAGATACACACACACAGACACACACAGATACACACATATGCACACATATACACACAAATACACACAGATACACACACAGATACACACAAATACACACAGATACACACACAGACACACACAGATACACACATATGCACACATATACACACAAATACACACACAGACACACACAGACACACACATATACACACATATACACACAGATACACACACAGATACACACATATACACACATATACACACATATACACACAAATACACACACAGACACACACACAGATACACACATATGCACACATATACACACATATACACACATATACACACACAGATACACACAGATACACACATATACACACAAATACACACACAGACACACACAGATACACACATATGCACACATATACACACATATACACACAGATACACACACAGATACACATACATATACACACACAGATACACACACAGATACACACATATACACACAGATACACACACATACACACATATACACACAGATACACACATAAACACACACAGGTACACACATATACACACATATACACACAGATACACACACAGACACACACAGATACACACATATACACACAGATACACAGATATACACACAGATACACACATATACACACAGATACACAGATATACACACATATACACAGATATACACACATATACACACATATACACACAGATACACACATATACACACAGATACACAGATATACACACAGATACACACATATCCACACAGATACACACATATACACACAGATACACACATATACACACAGATGCACACAGATACACACATATACACACAGATACACACATATACACACAGATACACACACAGACACACACAGATACACACATATACACACAGATACACACATATACACACAGATACACACATATACACACAGATACACACAGATACACACAGATACACACAGATACACAAATATATTACACAGACACACACAGATACACACATATACACACAGATACACACACAGACACACACAGATACACACATATACACACAGACACACACAGATACACACATATACACACAGATACACACATATACACACATATACACACAGATACGCACACAGACACACACAGATACACACATATACACACAGATATACACACAGATACACACATATACACACAGATACACACAGATACACACATATACACACACAGATACACACATATACACACAGATACACACAGATACACACAGACACACACAGATACACACATATACACACAGATACACACATATACACACAGATACACACAGACACACACAGATACACACATATACACACAGATACACACACAGACACACACAGATACACACATATACACACAGATACACACATATACACACAGATACACACAGATACACACAGACACACACAGATACACACATATACACACATATACACACAGACACACACAGATACACACATATACACACAGATACACACACAGACACACACAGATACACACATGTACACACAGATACACACATATACACACACACAGATTCACACGTATACACACAGATACACACAGACACACACAGATACACACAGATACACACATATACACACAGATACACACATATACACACAGATACACACACATATACACACATATACACACATATACACACAGATACACACATATACACACATATACACACAGATACACACATATATTACACAGACACACACAGATACACACATATACACACACAGATACACACACACAGATACACACATATACACACAGACACACACAGATACACACAGATACACACATATACACACAGATACACACATATACACACAGATACACACAGATACACACAGACACACACAGACACACACAGATACACACATATACACACAGACACACACAGATACACACATATACACACACATATACACACATATACACACACAGATACACACATACACACACACATACACACACATACTTAAAAAAAGTTTGTTTTCGAGTCTCAAGAAATATTTTCCGGTGATATCTCGGTATTGAAATTTTGGGTGCAATGCAATATCTTCTGTGCATTGTACGAGGGCTTTTTTTTTACAACCTCCGATAGGCTATAAATAAAAGACAAGTTCATAGAAAACAATTATTATATTACTAAAAGTTTTGTACACTTATGTGTTACTTTTAAACATAATCACCGAAAAGATCGAGACATGTATCGTACCTGTGCACAAGCTTTGCAATATCCGCTTCAAAAAATGTTGCCGCCAATGATTTCAAATGAGCATTGACGTTGTTTTGAAGATCTTCGTACTTTACGACGTTTGCGGAGAGCCATTCAAAACAAACGAAAAGGAATGCTGACTTCAGGAATTGTATTGATCCATGACAACGCTCGTCCACACACTGCTGGCACAACCCATCGGCTCCTTGAACAATTTCAATGGGACATTTTCAATCATCCGCCGTACAGTCCTGACCTGGCACCCAGCGACTTTCACCTTTTCCCTTAACTGAAGACGTGGCTAGGAGGGCAGCACTTTCAAACCAACCAAGATCTTCAAAACAACGTCAATGCTCATTTGAAATCATTGGCGGCAACATTTTTTGAAGCGGGTATTGCAAAGCTTGTGCACAGGTACGATAAATGTCTCAATCTTTTCGGTGATTATGTTGAAAAGTAACCATCAGTGTACAAAATTTTTAGTAATAAAATAATTGTTTTCTATGAACTTTTCTTTTATTTATAGCCAATCGGAGGTTGAAAAAAAAAAGGTCCTCGTATTTATCTGACAAATAAAATGTATATCATGAATTTTCTTGGGATACCCTCTGCAGACTACTTTATTCTGGATGAATTTTACGAAAGTTTGCATAACTGGCAACCGATAAGAGATAGACAAAAACTTACTTAAATATAAAGTTCCTTAAAACACAATTTATGCCATACCCCTACATTATTTTCGTGGAATTCGTGGTCTTTGAGATATTCCTTGTTACTGGTTTCAGCTTTAAAAAACTTAAATTTTTCTGATGCGGGAATTTGTCAACTCCTGTCCATACAAACAAAGGAACTTCAGTCACATAGCAACCAGCTTTTGACTATCACTTTAACCTATGGTACTCCCTTATTTCGCTTCTACTTACAAGGAAGTAAATAATAAGACTATTGGTTAATTTTATCTCAATTAGCATAAAGTAAAAAGATGCATAAGCTTTTTAGCAATAATTTTTTAGAGAAGTAGAGAAAGTCATGTGAATGGAATTAATTGATTTTTTTTTTAGATTCAGGGGTCTCAAAACATTTTTTGCGGTGAAATCTCGGTATAGAATTTTTGGGTGGAATACAATACCTTCTCTATGCACTATGTACACAGTACCAACTCGACATTGTATAGAAGGCGCCGCGCGAACAGCAACAATTAGTGCCTTGATAAAGGTAGGTAGAAGAAGACCTGCTCGCCTAGCCGCGCTTATCGGAACATCATCTTCTTGTTGTGAGGGGAAGGAGAAATTTGTTGCCCTCCCCTCTTTATGGTTATGAATTACAAAAAAGGAAGCGCTTTAGAGGAAAACGCGGACGGATGGATTAGAAGGGGTCACGTGGTGCGTCACACTCATATGGCTTTCTATTCAAAACAGTTTGGGGACATTACGTATGCATAAAAACTGCTTCAAGAAGGGGAGCCCACGTTATTCCTTTTTTATTTTAAAATTTAAATGAAAAAAGCAAGAGAGAGAGAGAGGAATGGATTATGAAAAGGAGAAGCAATAAATTTTATCTTTGACACAGAGCACAGAAATCCGAAACGGCTGTTTTGCATATCAGTGCTATACGCTTTATTGCCGCTAGGTGTCAGGGCAAGAGTGGAGTATGTGGGTTCGAGTACTGGTTAATACACCTGGATCTATGTCGCGGGTTCGAGTACTGGTGGAGACACCTGGATATAAGTCGCGGGTTCGAGTACTGGTGGAGACACGTGGATATAAGTCGCGGGTTCGAGTACTGGTGGAGACATATGGATCAAAATCGCGGGATCGAATATTGGCGGGAACAAATAGATGGAAGTCGCGGATTCGAGTTTTGGCGGGGACATGTGGATCAAAGTGGCGGGATCGAGTATTGGCGGCTACACATGGACGGTATAGCAGGTTCAAGATTAGAGGAGGCGTGGATTATGTTACTGGAAGAGACATGTGGAGGGTAATCGTGGGTTTGACTACCGCTGGGAGATTTCGACGTGAGTCTGGGGTTCGAGTGTTAGAGAGGACATTTAGACGGGAGTCTGGGGTTCGAGTGCTAGAGGGGACATGTAGACGGGAGTCTGGGGTTCGAGTGCTAGAGAGGACATGTAGACGTGAGTATAGTGTTCAAGTGTTAGAGAGGACATGTAGACGGGAGTATAGTGTTCAAGTGTTAGAGGGGACATGTAGACGGGAGTATAGTGTTCAAGTGTTAGAGAGGACATGTAGACGTGAGTATAGTGTTCAAGTGTTAGAGAGGACATGTAGACGGGAGTATAGTGTTCAAGTGTTAGAGAGGACATGTAGACGGGAGTATAGTGTTCAAGTGTTAGAGAGGACATGTAGACGTGAGTATAGTGTTCAAGTGTTAGAGAGGACATGTAGACGGGAGTATAGTGTTCAAGTGTTAGAGAGGACATGTAGACGGGAGTATAGTGTTCAAGTGTTAGAGAGGACATGTAGACGTGAGTATAGTGTTCAAGTGTTAGAGAGGACATGTAGACGGGAGTATAGTGTTCAAGTGTTAGAGGGGACATTTAGACGGGAGTATAGTGTTCAAGTGCTAGAGAGGACATGTAGACGGGAGTATAGTGTTCAAGTGTTAGAGAGGACATGTAGACGGGAGTATAGTGTTCAAGTGTTAGAGGGGACATGTAGACGGGAGTATAGTGTTCAAGTGTTAGAGGGGACATGTAGACGGGAGTATAGTGTTCAAGTGTTAGAGGGGACATTTAGACGGGAGTATAGTGTTCAAGTGTTAGAGGGGACATTTAGACGGGAGTATAGTGTTCAAGTGTTAGAGAGGACATTTAGACGTGAGTATAGTGTTCAAGTGTTAGAGAGGACATGTAGACGGGAGTATAGTGTTCAAGTGTTAGAGAGGACATGTAGACGGGAGTATAGTGTTCAAGTGTTAGAGAGGACATGTAGACGGGAGTATAGTGTTCAAGTGTTAGAGAGGACATGTAGACGTGAGTATAGTGTTCAAGTGTTAGAGAGGACATGTAGACGTGAGTATAGTGTTCAAGTGTTAGAGAGGACATGTAGACGGGAGTATAGTGTTCAAGTGTTAGAGAGGACATGTAGACGGGAGTATAGTGTTCAAATGTTAGAGAGGACATTTAGACGGGAGTCTGGTGTTCAAGTGTTAGAGAGGACATGTAGACGGGAGTATAGTGTTCAAGTGTTAGAGGGGACATTTAGACGGGAGTATAGTGTTCAAGTGTTAGAGGGGACATTTAGACGGGAGTATAGTGTTCAAGTGTTAGAGGGGACATTTAGACGGGAGTATAGTGTTCAAGTGCTAGAGAGGACATGTAGACGGGAGTATAGTGTTCAAGTGTTAGAGGGGACATGTAGACGGGAGTATAGTGTTCAAGTGTTAGAGGGGACATTTAGACGGGAGTATAGTGTTCAAGTGTTAGAGAGGACATGTAGACGGGAGTATAGTGTTCAAGTGTTAGAGGGGACATGTAGACGGGAGTATAGTGTTCAAGTGTTAGAGGGGACATTTAGACGGGAGTCTGGTGTTCAAGTGTTAGAGAGGACATGTAGACGGGAGTATAGTGTTCAAGTGTTAGAGGGGACATGTAGACGGGAGTATAGTGTTCAAGTGTTAGAGGGGACATTTAGACGGGAGTATAGTGTTCAAGTGTTAGAGAGGACATGTAGACGGGAGTATAGTGTTCAAGTGTTAGAGGGGACATTTAGACGGGAGTATAGTGTTCAAGTGTTAGAGGGGACATTTAGACGGGAGTATAGTGTTCAAGTGTTAGAGAGGACATTTAGACGTGAGTATAGTGTTCAAGTGTTAGAGGGGACATTTAGACGGGAGTATAGTGTTCAAGTGCTAGAGGGGACATTTAGACGGGAGTATAGTGTTCAAGTGCTAGAGAGGACATGTAGACGGGAGTCTGGGGTTCGAGTGTTAGAGAGGACATTTAGACGTGAGTATAGTGTTCAAGTGTTAGAGGGGACATTTAGACGTGAGTATAGTGTTCAAGTGTTAGAGGGGACATTTAGACGGGAGTATAGTGTTCAAGTGTTAGAGGGGACATTTAGACGTGAGTATAGTGTTCAAGTGTTAGAGGGGACATTTAGACGTGAGTATAGTGTTCAAGTGCTAGAGAGGACATGTAGACGGGAGTATAGTGTTCAAGTGTTAGAGGGGACATTTTGACGGGAGTATAGTGTTCAAGTGCTAGAGGGGACATGTAGACGTGAGTATAGTGTTCAAGTGTTAGAGGGGACATTTAGACGGGAGTATAGTGTTCGAGTGCTAGAGGGGACGTTTAGACGGGAGTCTGGGGTTCGAGTGTTAGAGGGGACATTTAGACGGGAGTATAGTGTTCAAGTGCTAGAGGGGACATGTAGACGTGAGTATAGTGTTCAAGTGTTAGAGGGGACATTTAGACGGGAGTATAGTGTTCGAGTGCTAGAGGGGACGTTTAGACGGGAGTCTGGAGTTTGAGTGCTAGAGGGGACATTTAGACGGGAGTCTGGGGTTCGAGTGTTAGAGGGGACATTTAGACGGGAGTCTGGGGTTTGAGTGTTAGAGGGGACATTTAGACGGGAGTCTGGGGTTCGAGTGTTAGAGGGGACATTTAGACGGGAGTCTGGGGTTCGAGTGTTAGAGGGGACATTTAGACGGGAGTCTGGGGTTCGAGTGTTAGAGGGGACATTTAGACGTGAGTCTGGGGTTCGAGTGTTAGAGGGGACATTTAGACGGGAGTCTGGGGTTCGAGTGTTAGAGGGGACATTTAGACGGGAGTCTGGGGTTCGAGTGTTAGAGGGGACATTTAGACGGGAGTCTGGGGTTCGAGTGTTAGAGGGGACATTTAGACGTGAGTCTAGGATTCAAATGCTAGAGAGGACATTTAGCCGGGTGTCTGGTGTTCGTAAACTGCGAAGAATTGTACTGGGACTGTGAGGGCAAGAGCGGGGTATGGGAGGTCTGGGTTCAGTTACTGGCTTGACAGTAAGTGAAAGTACACAGACAGGACGCACGGTTCGATTGCTGGAGCTGTGAGAGCAAGAGTGGTATATGTGGAAATGCGGACCTCTTCTTTCTTGAGTTTATATAACTGGCAAACCATAAGAGACAAACAAATGCTTGGTACACTAAAACGTATATCTCATTAAAACCTTTTTACTTTCTCTACACGTACTATGTACATAATATATAGAGAACGTATTGATTGTTATGCATCAAAATTTTGATACCGAGATTTCACCGGAAATACCTATTTTGGGTCCCCCTGAATCCAAAAAAAAAAAAACATTTTTAGAAACACGTCCGTGTAGGTCTGCGTGTGTGTGTGTGTGTGTGTGTGTGTGTGTGTCTGTGTGTCCTTGGACAGCATAGTTCTAAAACGAAAATACCGTTGAATACCAAACTTGGTATTTAAGTTTGGTATCTTCCAAGAATGCGACACGAAGATTTTCAAGAAAATCTCCCAACCCCAACTACCCTTTACATTGAACATTTTTCGAAAATTTTGATTTTTTTAAAAATGGCTGTAACGATTTTGATTAAAATGTGGTATATTAAAGATATTTACATGCCAAATAAAATGTATATCTGTGAATTTTCTGGCAATAGCCTCTAAAGAATACTTTATTCTGGATGAATTTTAAGGAATTTTGCATAAGTGCTAAACCGTAGGAGATAGACAAAAACTTACAACACAAAAGCTGTAAAGCACATTAAAACACACAATATATGTTATATACATTTTTTTCGTGCAGTTTATCGTTTTTTAGATATTTCTTTTTGTTTGTTTGTTTTTTTTATTTTTTTGTATTGTTGTTTTTTTGTTTTAGCCTTGAAAAACTTATGCTTTTCTCATACAGGAATTTGTCAACCCCTGTCCATACAAACAAAGGAACTTCAGTCACATAGCAACCAGCTTTTGACTATCACTTTAACCTATGGTACTCCCTTATTTCGCTTCTACTTACAAGGAAACAAGTAATAAGACTATTTCTGCTATTTTTTTCTCGATTGGATGAATTAAATATCAAAAGCTTTTTAATAATAATTTGTTGCAGAGATGTAGAGGAAGTTATGTGAGTGGAACACATCAGATTTTTTTTTCTGCAGTTGGACCATATCCAAGATATTCTTTGTTACTGCTTTCAATTTCGAAGAAAATAAAAAAAATATGCAAATGTTTTATCTGTATTAACATATGGCACATAGAAGAATATACTTGTTAACAATGATGTGTTACACCGATGTAGAGAAAGCCATGTGAATGGAACACTTCAGATTTTTAAATCATCAGCTTCCGATTCCTAGGTGGTGTTAATAATAATGACAATTTAGCTCAACTATTAAAGCGCCAATGGAATGGCGGAGTTTAGACAATTTGAACCAATGGCGGTCATCTGACTGGAGCGATATTGTCGAAACATCTTACCGCAGCTGATGTTCATTTCTTTGAAATATTGACGTTCGTTTGTTTAATCTCCTGTCTTGGTAACAAGGTGACAGCCAACCTTCACTTTTAATAACTGTCAGTTCCACAATTGTACTTTCAATTAATTCAGTTATTACAATGTTTATTTAAAGTTTTATCAGTTCATAATGTATTTAGTTCAAAAAAGGAGTGAAAAATCATTATTTGTATTTCTTATGTATGAGATGAATGCAATAACCTCAAATAAAATAACGTTTGTTTCCATTTCATGTATTAGTTATTAAAAGCTGAAATAGAATAGTTGTTCCCTGTTTCTATTGTTAATATCGATATTCGTACATTGGGTGTAGACACGGTCGGCCATGTCATAATTCAGGAGGCAGTGAAGAAAGCAAAAACATAGTATAAATAAAGATGGTGGTCATGTGCCATTTGAGAAGTAATGTAAGTATTACAATGATAACCTTCCTATGTTATATTATAATAGTCTATTGTCTTATCAAACACAACTCGTGTTTTCATCTCCTAGCACAATTATCGACAAGATGAAAACACTCCTGATATTAATTATGGTAATATTGTTGTTATTACTATATGTGGAGGACATAGCCGGTTGCTGCACGAAGCCTGGTGTATATTTTGCACCCTTCTCTAGGGGGTGACACATTTAACTATAAAACCATATTCAAAGACACAAAAGACGAGAAGGGCTACTCCTAATTTCTATGAACCGGTATCGCAGACCTGGTTATGGAATATATTTCATATTAAGCCAGGCGAAGTGTTAAATAGTGAAAGGGTGTGAAATATTCCTCTCAGGGTTTATCCTGTTCTCCCACTTGTTGCATAACCGTCCGTTCTGCTGCTTTGTTCGCTATCCCAAACCGTCGAGAAACCCAAATTACAGACCTCCCCATTTATAAACTTGCCCCTTTCCCCCTTAAATTGTAATACTGATCTGATATTCGTAATAATGCGTAAAAAATTACTTTTTTTATCTGCCCATTTCTTGTGCAGTAAGTTTTTGTGTATCTCTTACGGTTTACCAGTTATACAAAATCCATCCAGAGGTGTTCAGAGGCTATTCCCAGAAAATTCAAGACGTACATTTTATTTTCCATGTAAATATCTTAAAGATACGACATTTTAATAAAAATCGTTAGTCATTTTTCAGAATATCAAATATTTGAAAGCTGTTTCCATGTAAAGGGGGGATTTTCTTGAAAATCTTCGTGTCGCATTCTAGGAAGATACCAACTTTGGTATTTAACGGACTTTTCCTTCTGAATTGTGCTATCCACAGACACACATGAACCTTTTTGCAAAAATGCTTTCTCAGGATTCAGGGGGACCCAGAACATTTGTTTCCGGTAAAATCTCGGTTATCGATTTTTTTAGTGTAATGCAAATGTGTGTTTTAACGACATCTACCTTTTTACTTTCTCTACACGTACTATGTGCAAAGTGTATAGAGAAGGTATTGTATTCCACCCAAAAATTCCACACCGAGATTTCACCAAAAATGCATATTTTGGGACATCCTGAATTTAAAAACAGCATTTTTTTAAAAAAATGTCCGTGTGCATCTGTCTGTCTATGGGCGCGCATGTGTGTGTCTGTCTGTCTGTGGACAGCATAGTTCAAAAACGAAAAGACGTTCAAATACCAAAGTTGGGATTCAAGTTCGGTATCTTCCAAGGAAGGGACACAAAGATTTTCAACAAAATCTCCCAAGCACCAGCTACCCTTTTACGTGCAAAAAAAATGTCAAAAATGTTAATTTTCTCAAAAATGGCTCTAACGATTTTGATTAAAATCTCGTATATTTAAGATATTTAGATGACAAATAAAATGTATATCTTGAATTTTTCTGGGAATAGCCCCTCAAGACATGTTTATTCTGGATAAATTTTTGCGGAATTTTGCATAACTGGTAAACCGTAACACTTAGGCTAAATCTTATTAGAACCAAAAAGGTAGAGCTTGTTAAAACACACAATTTATGTTACATACATTTTTTTCGTAAAGTTGACCGTTTTTGAGATATTCCTTGTTGTTAGTTTCAGCTTTAAAAAACCTATACTTTTCTCATACAGGAATTTGTCAACTCCTGTCCATACAAACAAAGGAACATCAGTCACATAGCAATCAGCTTTTGACTATCACTTTAACCTATGGTACTCCCTTATTTCACTTCTACTTACAAGGAAGCAAGTAATAAGACAGTTTGTGCTAATTTTTTCTCGATTAGCATGGAGTAAATAGTAGAATAAGCTTTTTAACAATAATTTGTTGTAGATAGGTCGAGAAAGTCATGTGAATGGAACACATCAGATTTTCTCTTTCTCACGGTTTCTATTTGAGAAAAATTCCTCAAAATTCACCAAGAATGAAGAGCTTTTCAGAGAACTTCTAAATAATTTTTTTGAATCATATATGAATCAAATTGGACGTCTTAAAAATATGAATATTCATAATTTAATATCCTTGAATAAACAGTAAAAATTAATTTCAAAGAAAACATAAATAAATTTGAATGAGATGCAAGTAACATTCTGCTGCCAAAATGTTCAAGATGGACATTTTATTTGTGTTTAATAAATCAAAATGTGGGTTACTTTTTGCATATAAAGAGTAGTTTGGTGGGGGGTTTTTCCTGTCACAGACCCGGACCTTTCTCTACATCTCAACAAAAGCTAATCAAGATAAACGTAACAGAAACAGCCTTATTACTTCCTTGTAAGTAGAAGAGAAATAAGGGAATTCCATAGGTTAAAGTGACAGTCAAATGTTTTAAAATGTGGTTTCTATTGGAGCGAAATCCTTTCAGTGCATGGCCAGGAGTTAACAAGTTTCTGTAGGAGAAAACTTGTATGTATTTTAAAACTGAAAGCAGTAAGAAGAAATATCTCGAACACGGTCAATGCAAGAAAAAAAGTACATAACATAAATTGTGTCTTTTAGTTACATCTACATCTTTTGTGAAGTAAGTTTTTGTCTATCTCTAACGGTTTACCAGTCATACAGAGTTCAGAAAATATCATACATAGTAAATAGGTATTTAGAGGCTATTCCCGTAAAATACAAGATATACATTTCATTTGTCATGTAAATATTTTAAATATAAGAGACTTTAATCAAAATCGTTTGACACATTTCTGAAAAAACCTAAATTTTCTAATTTGTGTCCATGTAAAGAATAGTTGGGGGTGGGGGTATTTTCTTGACAACATACTAAACTTAAATATCGTGTTTGGTATTTGACGAACTTTTCCTTTTTTGAGCTATGCTGCCCACAAACACACAGGGACATTCTTTTGAAAATACTTTTTACTTTCTCTACACGTATTATGTACATAGTCTAAAGAGAAGATATTGTAATGTAGCCAAAAATTCAATACCGAGATTTCACCGCAAATGCATGTTTTCAGAAACCCTGAATCCAAAAGAAAAACATTTTTAGAAAAATGTCCGTGGGTATAAGTGTCTGTGTGTGATTGTGGGCAACATAGCTCAAAAACGAAAAGACCCGAAACTTGGCATTTAAGTTGTGTATCTATCTTCCAAAGATGCAACAGGAAGATTTCCAAGAAACACCCCACCCCTAACTACGCTTTACATGGAGAAGAAAATAAAAACTTTCAATTTTCTGAAAAATTGCTCTAACGATTTTGATTAAAATCCCTAGTATTAAAGATATTTACTTGCAAATAAAATGTATATCTTGAATTTTCTGGAAATAGCCTCTGAAGACCTCTTTATTCTGGATGAATTTTGCGATTTTTGTATAAGTAGTACACCGTAAGAGATAGACAAAAACTTACTGCACAAAAAATGTAAAACCGTTGAAGTACACAATTTGTATCATGTGTGTGTTTTTTTTCGTGCAGTTTACCGTTTTTGAGATATTGCTTGTTATTAGTTTCAGCTTTAAAATACTCATACGGGAATTGTCAACTCGTGTCCATACAAACAAAGGAACTTCAGTCACATAGCAACCAGCTTTTGACTATCACTTTAACCTAGTGTACTCCCTTATTTCGCTTCTACTTACAAGGAACCAAGTAATAAGACTATTACTGCTAATTTTTTTACTGGATTAGCATGAAGTAAATAGAAGCATAAGCTTTTATCAATAATTCGTTGCAGAGAGGTAGAGAAAGTCATGTGAATGGAACACATCAGATTTTTATAGTTGTCATGGATTAGTTTTAAAAAATTAATTAGTATAATCATTCGATGTTTTTTTTCCTCAGTTTTTTCCATTTTGTAACATAAAATAATTTGTTTTTAAAACTATGCACTATAGGAACATTTCAGCCGGATAATTTCTTACAGCGGTATTTGTGAATTTAAAAATGTGATGTGTTCCATGCACATGCTACATCTCTGTAACAAATTATTCTAACAAAAGCTTATATGTGGACCCGCCTGGGTAGCGTGTCTGCCTCACATTCAACAAGTCGTGAGTTCAAATCTCGCCTAGGGTGAGTTACCCGGATAAGGGTTTTTTCGGGGTTTTCCCTTATCCTGAGTAACTTTAAGCTCCATGAACCCCGAGATCATTTGAGTATCATATCGACAATTCCATTCATCGTCCGATAAGACCAACCAGTTTAAAGGATAAAAAAAAAAAAAAAAAAAAAAAAAAAAAGTGAATACACATGTTAAAGTGATAGTAAAATGATTTTTTTTTATTCAGGGGTTCTATACACTATATACATGCTACGTGTAGAGAAAGTAAAACTAGAGGGGAATTAGGAGAGAATGCATTGTGAGTGTGCGACCACAGTTTGTAAACCGGAGAGTGTGACAGTTGCAGACGAAAAACAGACCAAGAATTGAAACCACAGTTGTATCGGTCCAATAAATAAAATCTAACTGAGATATTGATGACTGAAGTGTCAATTTCAGCGTGAGTCATCCCCTACTAAGGTGCCCGACCGCAAATCCAGTTTTGGGAGCTCAAAGCCGCATTAACAACGCTTCTACAATATCCTCTGCCATATTTATTCGGGGCTTCATCCTTTCATGCAAATTACAGAACCCTGCACCCTTTCTGTAATAACCCGCTACTCTACACTTTCAATTTATGACAGCCGCGCATAAAGGAGTGAAGGAGGCTTTGGAAAACGGTTCCAGAATGTCCTTGCTGCAAAAACTTCATTAACGAATCACATCTGCTTTATTACAAGAAATACTCATGTACAATCAAATGCGCACCGGTTGCTTAGCAACAAAACACGAACATTATAAAACTTTTCAAAAAAAAATCTGATGTGTTACATTCACATGGCTTTCCCTACATCTCTGCAACAAATTATTGTTAAAAACCTTATGCTTTTATTTACTTCATGCTAATCAAGATAAACATTAACAGAAACAGTCTTATTACTTGCTTCCTTGTAAGTAGAAGGGAAATAAGGGAGTACCAAAGGTTAAAGTGATAGTCAAAAGCTGGTTGCTATGTGTCTCAAGTTCCTTTGTTTGTATGGACACGAGTTGGCAAATTCCTGTATGAGAAAAGTAACAGTTTTTCAAAGCTGAAACCAAAAACAAGGAATATTTAAAAAACGATCAACCCCACGAAAAACATTTATATAACATAAATTGTGTGTTTTTACGTGCTCAATATTTTGTGTGGTAGGCTTTTGTGCACGTTTTACGGTTTAGCAATTATGCAAAATTTCGTAAAATTATAGTCATCAGAGGATATTCCCACAAAATTCAAGATATACATTTTATTTGGCTATAAATATATTTAATATACCATATTTCAATCAAAATCGTTAGAGCCATTGTTAAGAAAATGAAAATTTTCGAAAAAAGTTCCATGTAAAGGGTAGTTGCGGGTGGGGGGATTTTCTTGAAAATCTTCGTGTCGCAACCTTGGAAGATACCAAACTTAAATACCAAGTTTGATATTCAACGGTCTTTTTATTTTTGAGCTATGCTGTCCACAGACACACACACGCACACACACGGACGTTTTTCCAAAAATGTTTTTTTTTTGGATTCGGGGGATCCAAAACATGTATTTTCGATGAAATATGGATATCGAATATATTTGGGTGGAATGCATTAGCTTCTCTATACACTATGTACATAGTACGTGTAGAGAAAGTAATATGGATTTATAACACATTCTAAAGTCTTGTTCCCTTTTACTTTCTCTAGCACGTATATATATGTCATGCCCAAGAATTCGCTACCTGAACTGACCTCGGGATGCAAGCAGCTTAAAGTTACTCGAGATTCCTCTTCTCAGGATCAGGGAAAACAGTATCCGGGTAAAGATTCGAACTCGCGACCTGTTGCATGTGAGACAGACACGCTACCCAGGAGAGCTTCTTGGTATTTAAGTTGAGCATCTCCCAAGAATGCGACACGAACATTTTCAACAAAACCCCCTCACACCCTTTACATTTTCGAAAAGTTTAAGAAATTACAAAGCAAATAAAATGTATATATTGAATTTCCTGGGAAAGCCTTCTAAAGACCTCTTTATTCAGGTAGAGATTTTCAGAATTTTGCCTAACGGTTAAACCATCAAGATTTAGACGAAAATCTTACTGCATAAACAATGAAGATCTTGTTGAAACACATAATGAAATCATATACATTTTTTTTTCGTAGAGTTGGCCGTTTTCGAGATATTCCTTATTATTGTTTTCAGTTTTAATATATTTTAACCCTTTTCATACAGGAACTTGTTAAATGCTGGCCACGCAGAGAAACGGATTTCAATCCCATTCTAAAGTATTTGACTATCACTTTAGCCTAGTTTATTCCCTTCTACTTACAAGGAAGCAAGTAATAATACAATTTCTGTTAATGTTTATCTCAATTAGTGTGGAGTGGATAGAAGAATCAGCTTCTTAACAATATGTTTACAGAGATGTAGAGAAAGCCATGTGATGGAACACAACAATATCCACCTTCCACCACTGGACTGCCAGTGCATGCGCCACAAACAGGCGACCTCTCCAGCTGTATGTTTACAACAAACTGTATATCCAAGACCACCAGCTGTATATTAAAATTTCTTGCTTCCTTGTTGGTATAAAGCGTTCTTTACTCTAATATTTACAACACCTTGCCAAGAATGATGAATAACGAAAATAAAATTGTACGTACTTATACTCTCCGGAATGAGGTTGGCATTTTTTTCATCGATTAAAGTTACTTGTAAAGCGATTATCCACTGCCAAGCAACCAATAACATAGTAACTTTTTTAAACCGAATGAAAAGCAAATACACGGGTAAAAATCGAATAAACGATAGGTGATTAGCAAATAATTCGATAGTGCCCATCACTAGTTCGCCCTATAGGACCATCTGAGAAGGCTACGGAACACACTGGTTGCCATAGTAACAATGAAATGAGGGACCATCTGAGGTTATGGAACACGCTGGCTGCCATAGTAACAATGAAATGAGGGACCATCTGAGGTTATGGAACAAGCTGGCTGCCATAGCAACAATGAAATGAGGGACCATCTGAGAAGGTTATGGAACATGCTGGTTGCCATAGTAACAATGAAATGAGGGACCATCTGAGAAGGTTATGGAACATGCTGGTTGCCATAGTAACAATGAAATGAGGGACCATCTGAGAAGGTTATGGAACACGCTGGTTGCCATAGTAACAATGAAATGAGGGACCATCTGAGAAGGCTACGGAACACGCTGGTTGCCATAGTAACAATGAAATGAGGGACCATCTGAGATGGTTATGGAACACGCTGGTTGCCAGAGTAACAATGAAATGAGGGACCATCTGAGGTTATGGAACACGCTGGCTGCCATAGTAACAATGAAATGAGGGACCATCTGAGGTTATGGAACACGCTGGCTGCCATAGTAACAATGAAATGAGGGACCATCTGAGGTTACGGAACACGCTGGTTGCCATAGTAACAATGAAATGAGGGACCATCTGAGAAGGCTACGGAACACGCTGGCTGCCATAGTAACAATGAAATGAGGGACCATCTGAGGTTATGGAACACGCTAGCTGCCATAGTAACAATGAAATGAGGGACCATCTGAGAAGGTTATGGAACACGCTAGCTGCCATAGTAACAATGAAATGAGGGACCATCTGAGGTTATGGAACACGCTAGCTGCCATAGTAACAATGAAATGAGGGACCATCTGAGGTTATGGAACATGCTAGCTGCCATAGTAACAATGAAATGAGGGACCATCTGAGGTTATGGAACACGCTAGCTGCCATAGTAACAATGAAATGAGGGACCATCTGAGGTTATGGAACACGCTAGCTGCCATAGTAACAATGAAATGAGGGACCATCTGAGGTTATGGAACATGCTGGCTGCCATAGTAACAATGAAATGAGGGACCATCTGAGAAGGTTATGGAACATGCTGGTTGCCATAGTAACAATGAAATGAGGGACCATCTGAGAAGGTTATGGAACACGCTGGCTGCCATAGTAACAATGAAATGAGGGACCATCTGAGAAGGCTACGGAACACGCTGTCTGCCATAGTAACAATGAAATGAGGGACCATCTGAGAAGGCTACGGAACACGCTGGCTGCCATAGTAACAATGAAATGAGGGACCATCTGAGAAGGCTACGGAACACGCTGGTTGCCATAGCAACAATGAAATGAGGGACCATCTGAGAAGGTTATGGAACACGCTGGTTGCCATAGCAACAATGAAATGAGGGACCATCTGAGAAGGTTATGGAACACGCTGGTTGCCATAGCAACAATGAAATGAGGGACCATCTGAGAAGGTTATGGAACACGCTGGTTGCCATAGTAACAATGAAATGAGGGACCATCTGAGAAGGTTATGGAACACGCTGGCTGCCATAGTAACAATGAAATGAGGGACCATCTGAGAAGGTTATGGAACACGCTGGCTGCCATAGTAACAATGAAATGAGGGACCATCTGAGGTTATGGAACATGCTGGCTGCCATAGTAACAATGAAATGAGGGACCATCTGAGGTTATGGAACATGCTGGCTGCCATAGTAACAATGAAATGAGGGACCATCTGAGGTTATGGAACATGCTGGCTGCCATAGTAACAATGAAATGAGGGACCATCTGAGAAGGTTATGGAACACGCTGGCTGCCATAGTAACAATGAAATGAGGGACCATCTGAGGTTATGGAACATGCTGGCTGCCATAGTAACAATGAAATGAGGGACCATCTGAGGTTATGGAACATGCTGGCTGCCATAGTAACAATGAAATGAGGGACCATCTGAGGTTATGGAACATGCTGGCTGCCATAGTAACAATGAAATGAGGGACCATCTGAGAAGGTTATGGAACACGCTGGCTGCCATAGTAACAATGAAATGAGGGACCATCTGAGGTTATGGAACACGCTGGCTGCCATAGTAACAATGAAATGAGGGACCATCTGAGAAGGTTATGGAACACGCTGGCTGCCATAGTAACAATGAAATGAGGGACCATCTGAGGTTATGGAACATGCTGGCTGCCATAGTAACAATGAAATGAGGGACCATCTGAGAAGGTTATGGAACATGCTAGCTGCCATAGTAACAATGAAATGAGGGACCATCTGAGAAGGTTATGGAACACGCTGGTTGCCATAGTAACAATGAAATGAGGGACCATCTGAGAAGGTTATGGAACACGCTGGCTGCCATAGCAACAATGAAATGAGGGACCATCTGAGAAGGTTATGGAACATGCTGGTTGCCATAGTAACAATGAAATGAGGGACCATCTGAGAAGGTTATGGAACACGCTGGTTGCCATAGTAACAATGAAATGAGGGACCATCTGAGAAGGTTATGGAACACGCTGGCTGCCATAGTAACAATGAAATGAGGGACCATCTGAGAAGGTTATGGAACACGCTGGTTGCCATAGTAACAATGAAATGAGGGACCATCTGAGAAGGTTATGGAACACGCTAGCTGCCATAGCAACAATGAAATGAGGGACCATCTGAGAAGGTTATGGAACATGCTGGCTGCCATAGCAACAATGAAATGAGGGACCATCTGAGAAGGTTATGGAACACGCTGGCTGCCATAGCAACAATGAAATGAGGGACCATCTGAGGTTATGGAACACGCTGGTTGCCATAGCAACAATGAAATGAGGGACCATCTGAGGTTATGGAACATGCTAGCTGCCATAGCAACAATGAAATGAGGGACCATCTGAGGTTATGGAACACGCTGGTTGCCATAGTAACAATGAAATGAGGGACCATCTGAGGTTATGGAACACGCTGGTTGCCATAGTAACAATGAAATGAGGGACCATCTGAGAAGGTTATGGAACACGCTGGTTGCCATAGTAACAATGAAATGAGGGACCATCTGAGAAGGCTATGGAACATGCTGGTTGCCATAGCAACAATGAAATGAGGGACCATCTGAGAAGGTTATGGAACACGCTGGTTGCCATAGCAACAATGAAATGAGGGACCATCTGAGGTTATGGAACAAGCTGGCTGCCATAGCAACAATGAAATGAGGGACCATCTGAGGTTATGGAACCAGCTGGTTGCCATAGTAACAATGAAATGAGGGACCATCTGAGGTTATGGAACACGCTGGCTGCCATAGCAACAATGAAATGAGGGACCATCTGAGGTTATGGAACACGCTGGTTGCCATAGTAACAATGAAATGAGGGACCATCTGAGGTTATGGAACACGCTGGCTGCCATAGCAACAATGAAATGAGGGACCATCTGAGAAGGTTATGGAACATGCTAGCTGCCATAGTAACAATGAAATGAGGGACCATCTGAGGTTATGGAACACGCTGGTTGCCATAGTAACAATGAAATGAGGGACCATCTGAGAAGGTTATGGAACACGCTGGCTGCCATAGCAACAATGAAATGAGGGACCATCTGAGAAGGTTATGGAACACGCTGGCTGCCATAGTAACAATGAAATGAGGGACCATCTGAGGTTATGGAACATGCTAGCTGCCATAGCAACAATGAAATGAGGGACCATCTGAGGTTATGGAACACGCTGGTTGCCATAGCAACAATGAAATGAGGGACCATCTGAGATGGTTATGGAACACGCTGGTTGCCAGAGTAACAATGAAATGAGGGACCATCTGAGGTTATGGAACACGCTGGTTGCCATAGTAACAATGAAATGAGGGACCATCTGAGGTTATGGAACACGCTGGTTGCCATAGTAACAATGAAATGAGGGACCATCTGAGGTTATGGAACACGCTGGCTGCCATAGCAACAATGAAATGAGGGACCATCTGAGGTTATGGAACACGCTGGTTGCCATAGTAACAATGAAATGAGGGACCATCTGAGGTTATGGAACACGCTGGCTGCCATAGTAACAATGAAATGAGGGACCATCTGAGGCTACGGAACACGCTGGTTGCCATAGTAACAATGAAATGAGGGACCATCTGAGGTTATGGAACATGCTGGTTGCCATAGCAACAATGAAATGAGGGACCATCTGAGGTTATGGAACACGCTGGTTGCCATAGCAACAATGAAATGAGGGACCATCTGAGTCTACGGAACACGCTGGTTGCCATAGTAACAATGAAATGAGGGACCATCTGAGAAGGTTATGGAACATGCTGGTTGCCATAGTAACAATGAAATGAGGGACCAGTAGGCTATGGAACACGCTGGCTGCCATAGCAACAATGAAATGAGGGACCAGTAGGTTATGGAACATGCTGGTTGCCATAGTAACAATGAAATGAGGGACCAGTAGGCTATGGAACACGCTGGCTGCCATAGTAACAATGAAATGAGGGATCATCTGAGGTTATGGAACACGCTGGCTGCCATAGTAACAATGAAATGAGGGATCATCTGAGGTTATGGAACAAGCTGGCTGCCATAGCAACAATGAAATGAGGGACCATCTGAGAAGGTTATGGAACAAGCTGGTTGCCATAGTAACAATGAAATGAGGGACCATCTGAGAAGGTTATGGAACACGCTGGCTGCCATAGTAACAATGAAATGAGGGACCATCTGAGGTTATGGAACACGCTGGCTGCCATAGTAACAATGAAATGAGGGACCATCTGAGGTTATGGAACAAGCTGGCTGCCATAGCAACAATGAAATGAGGGACCATCTGAGGTTATGGAACAAGCTGGCTGCCATAGCAACAATGAAATGAGGGACCATCTGAGAAGGTTATGGAACACGCTGGCTGCCATAGTAACAATGAAATGAGGGACCAGAAGGTTATGGAACACGCTGGCTGCCATAGCAACAATGAAATGAGGGACCATCTGAGAAGGTTATGGAACACGCTGGTTGCCACAGCAACAATGTTTTTTGAAGTACTGGCGAGAGAAAGCACGCTAAAGGTGCAACAGCCCAGCGTTTACAATAACACAGAGTTTAGTCTTTGTTCCGCGCGTTGCTCCTTTTTTGTTTTGCTGTTGGTGTTACTCTTATTAATAATGTGTCAAGTTTGTGAAGGCGACCGGCGCCACAGCCGTTTCACCTGCTGCAGCCGCCGAACAAAAGACGATCAAACCGAACGCGCCAGAAACAGCGGTGTCATTGTGCCGCGGGAAAATGATAGGAACCCGACCTCATGTAGCCTACTTTCTGTCAAGGAACCTATTATAATCTCATTGTTTTTAAAATATAAGGATTCAACTAGTTTTGCTTTCTCTACACGTGCTATGTACATGGTTATAGAGAAGCTAATGTGCTGCAACCGAAAACTCAATACCGCGATTCACCAGAAATACATGTTTTGAGCCCCCCTTAGTTCAAACAAACACTTTTAGAAAAATATCCCCATGTGTCTGTCTGTCTGTGGAAAGCATTGTTAAAAATCGTTAAATACCAAACTTGGTATTTAAGTTTAGTATATTCCAAGGATGCAACAAGAAGATTTTGAGAAAAATCCCCCCAACACAAAACCCTTTACATGTATTTCTTTAACTTGGTTTTTCTCAAAAATGGCCCCAACGAATTTGATTAAAATACCGAATATTATAAATATTTACATCCTAAATAAAATGTATATTTTGAATTTTATAGTAGTAGCTTTTGGATGAACTTACCTAGTATGTATGAATGAATGAATAAGTGTATTTATTGACATAGCAATATCATACATAGAATTTCAACAGTCGCACGGGTCCACAGACCGTACGTGCTTTTGTAATACACATTACAAGCAATATTAAAACAACAACAACAAAGAATTAAAAGAGTAAACACGAAAATAAAAAGACAAAGGAAATACACAGTCAAAAGCAATATTAAACGACAGTAAAAATTAAGAGTGAATCCGAAAATAAAGATACAAAGATATTCAAGTATAGCAATTTAAATTTACAGCACAGAGTACACCTTCATAGACAAAAACTTACTATACAAAAATTATAGATTTCATTAAAACACACAATTTATGTTTATAAACTTTGGCATAGAGTTGACCGTTTCCATGATATTCCCTGTTTCAAGTTTAAAGTATGGAAGTTTTTACTTTCTCTACACGTACTATGTATATAATGTATAGAGAAGGTATTGTAATGCACCCAAATATTCGATCCGAGATTTCACCGGAAATATGTTTTGAGACCCACTGAATAAAAAAAAATCTGATGTGTTCCATTCACATGACTTTCTCTACATCTCTGCAACAAATTATTGTTAAAAACCTATGCTTCTATTTAATTCATTTTAATCGAGAAAAAAATAGCAGAAATAGTCTTATTACTTGCTTCCTTGTAAGTAGGAGTGAAATAAGGGAGTACCATAAGTTAAAGTGATAGTCAAAAGCTGGTTGCAATGTGACTGAAGTTCCTTTGTTTGTATGGACAGGAGTTGAAAAATTTCTGCATGACAAAAGTATATGTTTTTTAAAGCTGAAACCAAAAACAAGGAATATGTCAAAAACGATCAACTCCACGAAAAAAAGTATATAATATAAATTATGTGTTTTAATGTGCTGTACAGTTTTTGTGTTTTAAGTTTTTGCCCATCTCTTACGGTTTAGCAATTATGCTACATTCCGTAAAATTCATCCAGAATAAAGTAGTCTTCAGAGGCTATTCCCAGAAAATACAAGATATACATTTTATTTGTCAGGTAAATTTCTTTAATATTAGACATTTTAATCAAAATCGCTAGAGCCATTTTTGAGAAAATCAAAGTTTTCGAAAAAAATTCCATGTAAAGGGTAGTTGGGGATTATTCTGAAAATCTTCGTGTCGCATCCTTGGAAGATACCAAACTTAAATACCAAGTTAACGGACTTTTCGTTTTTGAGCTACGCTTTCCACAGAAACACACACACATACACACAGAGACGTTTTTGTAAACATGTTTTTTTTTTTGGATTAAGGGGGACCCAAAACATGTATTTCCGGTGAAATCTCGGTATCGAAGTTTTGGGTGAAATGCAATATATTTTCTATAAACCATGTACATAGTACGTGTAGAGAAAGTAAAAAGGGGAGTCCAAAGACCAGGGAAATTGCCTACAAGTGCGGCTGGTTATGGACTCATACGGAGTTAGAGACAGTCAAAAGATAGGAAGAGTCAGACTGAAAAATTGAATGCCACAGCTGTTATTTGAACCGGTCTCTAGCTATCACACAATAATTTAAAGCATAATCATATTAGTTTTGTTTTCGAAACTCAAAGTTTACTCACAAATCTACAGAATAGCTCTCCCCCTCGCCCTTCCCTTCACAATCTGCCTCTAAGCAATTTCACTTTTACTTGGTAATTTTGTTGCTGGCTCTGTAATTTCATTTGTAATGTTTCCTGGCCTGCAGCAAAACACAGAGACATTTTTCTGGAATTGGTAATTTGGTAACACTGCCGTGGGACAGAACATGCAGCACCTCCAAACACGGAATGTAAAACCTTTCCGGTCAAACTTACAAACAACTCAGGGACATTTTTATTACAGAAAATGTTGCATTTCACCCAAAACTTCAATACCGAAAGACAGGTTTAGCTTCCCTTGTATCCAAACAAAATCTGATGTGTTCCATTCACATGACTTTCACTACATCTACACCTCTACATGTTAAAAAGCTTGCTCTTCGATTTACTTCATGCTAATCAGGAAAAAAGTAACAGAAATGGGCTCATCACTTGCTTCTTTGTAAGAAGAAGGGAATAAGGGAACTAGGCTAAAGTGGCAGTCAAAGCTGGTTGCTATGTGTTTAAAGTTCCTTTGTTTGTAAGAACAGCAGTTGACAAATTCCTGTATGAGAAAAGTTTAAGTATTTCAAAACTGAAACTTATAATAAGGGATATCTCAAAAACGCTTAACCCCATGAAAAAGAATGTATATGACAAATTGTTTTTAATGAGGTCTATATTTTTTGTGTAGTAAGTTTTTGTATATCTCTTACAGTTTGCCAGTTATATAAAAGTCATCCAAATGAAGAGGTCTTCAGAGGCTGTTCCCAGAAATTTCAAGATATACATTGCGTTTGTCATAAAAATATCTTAAACATAAGTGTTTTAATCAAAATCGTTAGAGACAATTTCGAAAAAATCAAAATTTTTGCAAAATATTCCATGTTAAGAGTAATTGAGGTTGGGTGTGGGGATTTTCTTGAAAATCTTCATGTCGCATCCTTGGAAGATACCAAACTTAAATAGCAAGTTTCATATTTAACCGACTTTTCCTCTTTGGGCTATGCTAAATACAGAGAGAGAGAGAGAGAGAGAGAGAGAGAGAGAGATACATAGACAGACAGACACACGAACATTTTTCTAAACATTTTTTTGGCTCAGAGGGTCCTAAAACATGTATTTCCGGTGGTCTCAGTGTCGAATTTTTGGGTGCAATACAATACCTGCTACTATGTACGTGTAGAGAAAGTAATAGTTATTTATGATGTAAGTGCGTAAAGTTATGGTTTTTTATTTGAGCGGGAATATTGTGAAACGAGAATCACAAAGAAACTTTACGCTCGCGTATCATACAATGTTTTCTTCTACAAGAATTTTGTGATATTAAAAGAAAAGCAAGGAAAGATGAGGTTAAGTTTGAGCCATTCACCAAGGGTTATAGTTGGTTATTTATTTGGTGGGCGCGATGTTATAGCAGGCCGATATTATTGTTGTTCTGATACTATCCTTAGAGCGAAACAATATTTGTCACTTATTGAACATAACATCGTGTTGATGTATACACACTAATATCGCTGCAACAAAATTACTTTGCTGCACTTCTTTGCGTCAAAATCAAGTTTGCCATCTGAAATGACCTCGTAAACTACTCAATCACGCTCCATCGTAGAAAAAAAAAGTACTTTCTCTCTCAGTACATAGTAAATAGACAAGGTACCTATTGAATTCCAACCAAAAATTCAACTTCGAGATTTCACTGAAAATACACGTTTTAGGGTACCTTGTATCCAAAAAGAAAAATGCATTTATACAATCCGTATTAAAACGGCTTATTTTGATGGCACAAGTGGTGCAAAATATCCCTATTTCTGACACCTGTACCAGAAAATTAATGAGGTATTTACCATGGCAAGAAGAGTGATGACGTCATCACTCACTGCAGGAAAACTTAAAATCGCCACTCGCGCAATGCAGTAACATTCATATACAAGAATTGCCTCATTAAATTTATTTTAAAACCGCAACCAACAACACACACACACATATATACTAGCTGCCCGCTCAGGCTTCGCACGGGTGGGTGGTGTACCTAATGAAAAACATTCAGAATAAATCTTCCGTTTACAGTACGATCATGCAATGAAATAAAATTACGATTAACTAATTTGACAATACTTTATTGTAATGCCTTATAATGTATAATTTTCCTTCCGGAGGGAAAACAAATATAAAAACAAAAATACTGCTTCCGCCATCTAGCGGCAAACAAATAAGTACTTCTAGGTGTTAGTCGCCACGAAAGCTTCTTTGTTTCTTTATTTAAAGAATATGAGTAAGGAAAGGAATAGTTAGTATATATATATATATATATATAAATTTATTTGAATATCACTGCTGAGTTGCGTCATTGTGTCATGCGCGTACATACATTTCGGCGATTCATTTTATATATGTATATATATATATGTGTGTGTGTGTGTACATAGTACGTGTAGAGAAAGAAAAAGACGCTGGGAACAGTGTGTTGATGACGTTGAACTGCATTAGGCTTTATAAGCTCCCACTCTATACTAATATAATATTTATTTTATCGTAACAGACCAGGAACATGAACATGTATGATGACTTTGTGGGCATCCTTTACAGAATTTTTGGATAGAATCAAAACTTTACTCCCTACCTTAATTAAGTAGTAGAGAAAGTACAAAGGAAATAATCGGGGTTTTTGAGACAGTAACATGCGAGGTTGGATCTCACGGCCTCCTGGTATAAGACGTTTTCACACATTACCGCAACACGAGCGTCTAATGATATGATAATGGCGGAATGCATTTTTAAAGACCGGTACTTCCCCTCCAGGGGATTGGTGCCAACCCACGGAAAGGTAATTTGTACAAGAAATTTCCCTCAATTTGTTAGACCTTCCTGTGCTTTCTTCCTTTTCAGGAAACTCACACCAGCGTGCAACGCAACTCCATACGATAATTGTTGTGAATTATCAAGGCTGATAGGAAAATAACCGGCGGAGTCTAATGGGGCTACTCCGGATAGCGATTCTGAAAACGCGCTCTTTACAAAACACACTATTACAATAACGGGACCATAAAAAATTGTCGTCTGCCATTTACATGACTTTTTTCACTTCTCTGTAACAAATTATAGTTAAAAAAACTTATTCTTCTATCTACTTCATGCTAATCAAGATATAGTCGTATTACTTAGTTCCTTTATAAGTAGACGGGAAATAAGGGAATACACTAGGTTAAATCGACAGTCAAATGTTTTAAAATGTGGTTGCTAAGGATTCAAATCCATTTGTTTGCATAGCCAGGAGTTGACAAGTTCCCGTATGAGAAAAGTTTAAGTATTTTAAAACTGAAACAAATAACAAGAAATATCTCGAAAACGGCCAACTCTATGAAACAATGTATAATGGCATAACTTGTGTATTTTAAAATTTATTTTGTATTCAATTTTTTTGTATTTCTTGCGGTTTATCAGTTATGCAAAAATCAGAAAAATTCATCCCGAATAAAGATGTCTTCAGAGGCTATTCCAAGAAAATTCAAGATAAACATTTTATTTTTATGTAAATATATTAAATATAAGAGATTTTTACCAAAATCGTTAGATACAATTTTTCATAAAATTAGAATTTTCGAAACTTTTTCCATAAAGGATATTTGAGACTGGGGGGGATTTTCTTCGAAAATTCCATGTCCCATCCTTGGAAGATATTGAACTTGAATATCAAGTTTGGTATTTTACGGAGCTTTGCTGCCAGAGACACACACCGAACATTTTTCTAAAAATGCTTTTTTTTTGTATGTTGGGGTCCTAAAACATGTATTTCCGGTGAATTCTTGGTATCGAATTTGTGGGTGCAATACAATACCTTCTCTATACACTATATACCTAGTACGTATAGAGAAAGTAAAAACAATAAAATTTCCTCTTGAAATTTTGGACAGGGTATGACAATGTAATGCATGTAAATGGGGGAAATTAAATTTGAAAGAGCCAAAACCAGTCCTGTTTAAGATACTCCAATTATCTGTGCATTTTACAAACATTTATTTAAATGACAATTAGGAACTCTCCCGCAACAACTTTATCTTATTTCGACCTTACCGTTACGTACTAACTTCTTAAATTGATACTTCGGTTATAGCAGAAAAACTAACACTCACATGAGAGGTTTTTTGCGATACAAAATCATGGTGCGAGTCTAGAATACATGTCAAAAAATACTTTTACGCATAAAGGCATAGACATCAGCATTAAAACATTTCAGATCTACATTCTAGCAAATATTTACTTTGAAAGTATTCAATTTTATTTCTCCCAAAGAAATTGATACCGATATTTCATCGCAATGCATGGTTCTCAAAAATGGCTCTAACGATTTTATTAAAGATATTTACATGGAAAATAAAACTGTATATCCTGAATTTTCTGGGAATAGTATCCGAAGCCTTCTTCATTCTGAATGAATTTTGTATAACTGGTAAACCGTAACAGATATACGAGGGCCTTTTTTTTTCAACCTCCGATAGGCTATGAATAAAAGACAAGATCATAGAAAACAACTATTTTATTACCAAAAGTTTTGTACACTTGTGATTACTTTTCAACATAATCACCGAAAAGATTGAGACATTTATCGTACCTGTGCACAAACTTTGCAATACCCGCTTCAAAAAATGTTGCCGCCAATGATTTCAAATGAGCATTGACGTTGTTTTGAGGATCTGCGACAGGTTTAAAACATTTGACAATCGTTTTAGCCTAATTTCCTACTGCTTATAAGGAGCTGAGTAAAAAGACCATTTCTGGTAAAGTTTATCTTGATTAACAACATTATACAGGATGTTTCATAACGACACCAAACGAAGATGTGGTTGACCTTGTTGGTAATGCCGTACGTGATACGTGAATATAATTTTGAGCTCTAAATTCGGCACATACAAAAACTGCCATAAAATCACCATGGATTAGGCAGTCGTACATAACCAAATGGCACGTGCCTGGCCCACTCCAAGAGAGATGCCTGTTGGTAACGAAGGTCCCAGTCGCGTGGTGTAGGCGTGGTTTGATAGACACGCCGACGCGGCACACGTCACCTTAGTAATGGAAAACGTAACATGTGGGTTTTGTAATGTGTTTCGTATAACACGTTCTGAGGTTATTTACATGGCGCATGACAACCGTTGTTCCTTCGCTGCCTAATCCCAAATGTGTGCGATTTTTAAACACACATAAAACTAAAATAGAAGAGTTTGAAAGTTGCGACATCAAGTTTCGGACAAGTCAAAGTGCAAGCTAATCGACTGCTATCTTCGTGTGGTGTCGTTTTGAAACGGCCTGTATATATAAAATAAGACTCTTTTGTAAGAATATAGGCCGCGCCGTGGCCGAGTGTTTAGACCACTCACCTATACGGCCCGGGTTCGATCCCAAGAAATCGCATGTGGTGGAGAAAGCGGCGCTAGGGCGGGTTTTCTCCGGTTTCCCCCGCCATCGCATTCCACCGGTGCTCCATCTTCATTCATGTATCACCAGTATCACCGCCTGCGGTGCCATAAGTAGTTAAAGCGGGCGTTAAACACTACAAAAAAAACTGTAAGAATAGTTTGTTTGCGAAATACATATAGAAAGTCATGTGAATGGGGCGCAACAGATATTTTTTTTTTTTAGTAAGCCTATCTATTACAGTTTAACAAATAAGCTAAAGTCATCCAGAATAAAGTAGTGTTCAAAGGCTATTCCAAGAAAATTCAAGATATACATTTTATTTGCCATATAAATATCTTTATTATACCATAATGTTATGAAAATCGTTAGTCATTTTTGAGAAAGAGGTACATTTTCGAAAATGTTTCCATGTACGGGTTAGTTTGGAGTGGGTTATTTTCTTGAACGTATTCATGTCACAAACCTTGGAGGATACTATGCTGCCCACAGACATACACATGCGCCCGCGGGTTGTTTTCTAAACGAAATTTTTATTTAGGGACCCTCAAAACATGAATTTCCAATGGAATCTCGAATGTTTGGGGGATTCATTTCTCTACTGATTATGCGCATATAGAGTATTAGGTATAGAAAGTAAAAAAAAAAGACTTACCTCTCCCTATAAGGAACTCATATACAGTTACTTTTAGAATGGAATAATTGCAATTCCTTTGTGACGTCGAGTTCCCCATTTGACTGTATCGGTTACTTTCCGATCGCGTTTGCCGGTACGCTACAAGATGATAGTACAATAATATGGTAATGAACTCGTTACAGGAGGCCCTGCAGCAACTTCAACAACTGATGTTGCCGTTGATTTAGGGATATACACCACCTGCCACCAGGTAGGAGGTGCGTTTCACTTACCGCCCGCCCGCTAGGCCCTGTACCACCAAGGACAACGCGAAAACTATATCCTACTTACTTCTCTCGGATAGGATCACAGAAATACTCTTCTACCTCAATAAAATTTAGTTTTGAAATACTTGATATGTAAGTTAATCATTCTGAGCGCATATTTGGTAATGTAAGTTACACTTACAATTCATTTATTAATTGCCATGGCAACAAGCACTGTAAGAGTTTGAGAGGTCATTAATACTTACAGTACAATTAGGAAATGTCATGTGCTACTTCAAGTAAAGAATCTATTGCAAAACTCATTAACAAAAGAGTGTATAAGAAGGCTTTGTCCATATAGCCTTTCATTTGTTCACATCGAGAATTCATTTTTACCTTCTCTACACGTACTACACACATAGTGTATAGAGAACGTATTGTATTGCACTCAAAAATTCAATACCGAGATTTCACCGGAAATATACGCTTTTTAATTCCCTGAATTAAAAAAAAAGTGTTTTTAGAATTGATTTAGAATGTTTGAATTTCTCAAAAATGGCTAACGGTTTTGATTCAAATAGCGTATATTAAAGATATTTACATGACAAATAAAATGTTAATCTTCAGTTTTCTGGGAATAGCCTCTGAAGATTACCTTATTCCGGATGAATTTAGCTGGATTTTGCAAAACTATTAAACCGTAAGAGATAGACAAACTTACTGCACAAAAAATGTAGATCTCGTTAAAACACACAATTTATGTCATATACATTTTTCTTTTTTCGTGAAGTTGAACATTTTCGAGATATTCCTTGTTATTGGTTTCAGTTATAAAATACCTACTTAAAACTGTTCACCTACGGTAATTTGTCAACTCCTGGCAATGCAAATAAAGGGATATCATCCGAATGGCAACCAGCTTTTAAAATATTTGACTATCACTTTATCCTAGTGTATTCCCTTATTTCCTTCCTACTTATAAGGAAGCAAGTAATAAGACTATTTCTATTAATGTATATCTTGATTGGCATGAAGTAGATAGAAGCATACGCTTTTTAACAATAATTTGGTACAGAGATGTAGAGAAAGTCATGTGAATGCAACACTTCAGATGAAAGATTTGACGTAGTCTAATATAATGACACAGGAATGTGATTATAATAGGCCTATGTAACACTTTTAAACAGAAAGAAAATTCATTTGTTGTAACTAAAGCATATGCCCTTGAACTATAAACATAAGATACCCAGAGGATGAATTTAACTCACATGTATACAGATGGCTCTGTTTACAACCAAGAAGATGGAGCAACATGCAAATTCTGTTTTCTTATTCTTTTTTTCTATAAGCATGTTGGAAATTATTTCACAAGCTTTGATGGGGAAATTTTACATTTCCTAACAAAATGTCTTCGCCTGGACAAACAACCTTTCCAACGTAGTTTTTTATAAGATTTCCAAATCAACTATTCAGGCTATTATTTTCACTGACTGCCCTAAAATGAAATCCATAATATGATTAAACATCTCCAAAATTTAAATAAACAAGTAGCTTTCCAATGAATTCCATCCCATTGTGGAATTTCTGGAAATGAGGGAGCAGATATGCTGGCCAAAAATGGTTGCAAAATTGTTCAAATAACGAAACAAAATATTTCCTATGAAACAGTTAAAGGACGAGGGTTATCCAGAAGGTGACAGACGATTTGACATAACAAAACAATAACGAAAGTTATCAACACAAAACTTTATTTACAAAGTTACACTACCTTACTCTATTTCTCAACGTTGCTATCAAGGTATTTATTGTCACGTGGTACAGATGTTATACTCTTCCACCGCTACCTAGGAACACAAAACATGTAGCATTGACAAACCGGTACCACGTGTAGTTTTCCATCCCACTGTGGAAATGTGTGAACAATATGTTGGCCAAAAATGGCTGCGAAATGTTCAAACAATGAAACAAAATATCTCCTATGAAACAGCTGAAAGATTAATCAAAAACTTTTTCCCAACCAGTATCTTATTTCCTCTGAAAAACTTAATTGGAAGAATTTTTAAAATAAACTTACAATTATTACAGATCTATCCAGAAAATCATTATTACTTGCTTCCTTGTAAGTAGAAGTGAAATAAGGGAGTATCATAGGTTAAAGTGATAGTCAAAAGCTGGTTGCTATGTGACTGAAGTTCCAGTAGACCACGGCTTACAAGCCCGGATAATAATTTGTCTTATACTGACAGCGGCCGTGAAAGCCTACAAGTTTCAATGCAGTTCCTTTGTTTGTATGGGCAGGAATTGATAAATGCCTGTATGAGAACAGTATAAGTTTTTCAAAGCGGAAACCAAAAACAAGGAATATCTCAGAAGCGGGTCAGCTCAACCAAAAATACGTAGATATATGACATGTGTTGTGTGTTTTAGCGAGATCCACATTTCTTGTGCTGTAACTTTTGGTTTATCTCTCCTAGTTTAACTGTTATGCAAAATTCTGCATAATGCAACCAGAATCAACAGCTCTTCAGAAAAGTCAAAATAAACATTTTATTTGTGGTGAAAATATCTTTAATATATGACATTTTAATCAAAATCATTAGAGTCATTTTTAAGAAAATCAAAATTTTCCATGAAAAGGATAATTGGGGTTGGAGGGATTTTCGTGAAAACATTCGTGTCGCATCCATGGAAGATATTAAACTTGAATACCAAGTTTCGTATTTGACAGTCATATAATTTTTAACTATACTGTCCACAGGCACTGACCTTTTCTGTGTGTTGTTTTTTTTTTTGTCCGGTGGAATCTTGATATCGAATTTTTCGGTTCTCTATACACAATGCACATATTACGTGCTACAAAAGTAAAAATATAATATATCAGATGTATTTGTTGTAAAACTGGATTTTTATGTGAAAACTTTTAAAATGTATCATTTTAATTGGAACGATGAATTTAGACAATAAGATGTGTTATTTAAATAATAATGCAAACTAGGCTGCTGATACAATACAAACAAAATCTGATGTGTTCCATTCACATGACTTTCTCTACATCTCTGCAACAAATTATTGTTAAAAATCTTATGCTTCTATTTACTCCATGCTGATCGAGAAAAAAATTAGCAGAGGTAGTCTTATTACTTGCTTTCTTGTAAGTAGAAGCGAAATAAGGGAGTAGCATAGGTTAAAGTGATAGTCAAAAGCTGGTTGCTGTGTGACTGAAGTTCCTTTCTTTGTACGGATAGGAGTTGACAAATTCCTGCATGAGAAAAGTATAAGTTTTTCAAAGCTGAAACCAAAAACAAGGAATATCTAAAAAACGATCAACACCACGAAAAAAATGTATATCATAAATTGTGTGTTTTAATGTGCTCTACATTTTTTGTGTAGTAAGTTTTTATCTATCTCTTACGGTTTAGCAGTTATGCAAACTTCCGTAAATTTCATCCAGAATAAAGTAGTCTTCAGAGGCTATTCCCAGAAAATTGAAGATGTATATTTTATTTGTCAGGTAAATATCTTTAATATGCGATATTTTAATCAAAATCGTTAGAGCTATTTTGAGAAAATCAAAGTTTTTGAAAAAAGTTCCATGTAAAGGGTAGTTTGGGGTGGGGGGATTTTTCTGACTTTTCGTTTTTGAGTTATCCTGTTCACAGACACACGGATACACACACGGACCGTTTTCTGAAAATACTTTTTTTGGATATAGGGGACCCTAAAACATATTTTCGGTGAAATCTCGGTATGGAGTTTTAGGGTGGAGTGCAATACCTTCTCCATACACTATATATAGTACGTATAGAGAAAGTAAAAAGCATTTTAGAAAAAGGTACTGTGAATGTGTGTATCTGTGGACAGCATAGCTCAAAAACGAAAAGTCCGTTAAAAACCAAACTTGGTATTTAACTTCAATATCCAAAATTTTGATTTTCTAAAAAATATCTCTAACGATTTTGATTAAAATGTCGTATATTAAAGATATTTACCTGACAAATAAAATGTATATCTTGAATTTTATGGGAATAGCCTCTAAAGACTACTTTATTCTGAATTTGTTTTTATTTTGTATAAGGGTTAAACGGTCGGAGATGCACAAAAACTTATAAAAAATGTAGATCTCGTTAAAACGCACAATTACAATGTTGTATACTCTTTCAAAGCGGGGGACCTGGGTGCGATTCCCAGTATCGGCGTGGGGATTTTTCCACCGCTGGGAGAGCGGACCGGGGTGCACTCAGCCTTGTCAGTTCCCTGGGGAGCTAATTGAAGAGCTACTTGATGCAGGCTCCAGGTCATGAGGACCGCATTAACCTGCAATGCTGCACCCCATCAATGACATCTGTCATGGACGGAGATGGGGGACGCAGCGGCCGGGCGGTCGGTCAAGGTTCCTTGTGAGCTGTCTTGCCATGTTACATACTCTTATTACATCAGCTTCATCCTCATAAGCAGTCTTCTTCCAAGTTAACAATAATTTGCTAGTGTTTATTTGGATAAACACTGAAGACTGAAGCAGGAATTTCACGTACAGAAGGTATTGCATTGCACCCAGCAATTCGATACCAAGATTTCACTTCAAATACATGTTTTGAGCCCCTCTGAATCTAAAAGGTTCGTGTGTGTGTGTGTGTGTACATAGCACATAGAGAAGGTATTGTAATGCACCCAGCTATTCGATACCAAGATTTCACCTCAAATACATGTTTTGAGCCCCTCTGAATCTAAAAGGTTCGTGTGTGTGTGTGTGTACATAGCGCATAGAGAAGGTATTGTAATGCACCCAGCTATTCGATACCAAGATTTCACCTCAAATACATGTTTTGAGCCCCTCTGAATCTAAAAGGTTCGTGTGTGTGTCTGTCTTTCTGTGTGTGTGTACATAGCGCATAGAGAAGGTATTGTATTGCACCCAGCAATTCGATACCAAGATTTCACCTCAGATACATGTTTTGAGCCCCTCTGAATCTAAAAAAATTGGAAAAAGGTTCGTGTGTGTGGACATAGCGCATAGAGAAGGTATTGTATTGCACCCAGCAATTCGATACCAAGATTTCCTCAAATACATGTTTTGAGCCCCTCTGAATCTAAAAAAATTGGAAAAAGGTTCGTGTGTGTGTCTGTCTTTCTGTGTGTGTGTGTGTACATAGCGCATAGAGAAGGTATTGTATTACCCAGCAATTCGATACCAAGATTTCACCTCAAATACATGTTTTGAGCCCCTCTGAATCTAAAAAAATTGGAAAAAGGTTCGTGTGTGTGTCTGTCTTTCTGTGTGTGTGTGTGTGTGTGTGGACATCACAGCTCTAAAACGAAAAGACCGTTAAGTACCAAACTTGGTATTTAGGTTTGGTATCTTTTGAGCTATGCTGCCCCCCACATACAGATAGACACACATGATAGACATGTTTAGACAGATAGACATGTTTCTAAAAATGCTTCTTTTTTTCAGGGGGTCCGAAAACGTATTTTTCCGGTGAAATCACAGTATCGAATTTTTGAGTGAAATGCATATCTTCTCTATGCGCTATGTGCATTGTACAAACGAGCTTGAGAAAGTAATGTCAACCAATTTTGAGCCGTGTGGAACATTTTCATTAAGTTTGGTATTCAACAAGACGGCAATTTCACTTCCTTAATTACGAAACTATCATCAGCACATTCCAGAGTGCAACACTTTTCAAGAAAATCCAACTGTCCTTTACATAGAAGACTTTTCAAAAATTAAATTTTATCAAAAAAAAAAAAAAGGATTTAACGATTTTGTTTAAAATAGCATATTGTAGGATACCCGTCGGTCGCTTTGAATAAACTATATTATTTTGCATCAGCTTGAGTAAGCGATATTAGTGGCAAGATGTCGAAATGCTGATAGAGCGGTGTCCTCCTTAAGCATGGGTTCTACTATAAACTCTCCGGTAACTAGCCTCACATCTCACACCTTCCGATCAACAGACGCTTAAAAATCTTAACTTCCGAAATCAAGAACAAGAAAATCAATTTCAATGAAGGATACATCACAACGACACCCTTTGCTCCACTTGGAAGCTACAGGAAATAACTAAATTTGGCTCTCTCCCCTTTTGCTTCCTAACAACGCATTCCTAAAATTTCTGCAATTGATAATAAAATCCCACATCTCCTAGCACCTTTGGATTCCTATTTGCAACTCCCGATCTCTCCCCAAATGTACACGCTTCTGCATCTTAAACCCTGAGACCACCCACTTCCCTCTCGCATTCGCGAGCAACAGTTAAACCTCTGATCCTATTACTCCCTAGTGAATCACAGTGTAGGGGTAATATACGAGAGACGTTTTTTTTTCCAACCTCCGATAGGCTATAAATAAAAGACAAAATCATAGAAAACAATTATTTTATTACTAAACGTTTTGTGCACTTATGATTACTTTTCAACATAATCACCGAAAAAATTGGGACATTTATCGTACCTGTGTACAAGCTTTGCAATACCCGCTTCAAAAAATGTTGCCGCCAATGATTTCAAATGAGCATTGACGTTGTTTTGAAGATCTTGGTTGGTTTGAAAGTGCTGCCCTCCTAGCCACGTCTTCAGTTCAGGGAAAAGGTGAAAGTCGCTGGGTGCCAGGTCGGGACTGTACGGCGGATGATCGAAAATGTCCCATTGAAATTGTTGAAGTAGCCGATGGGTTGTGCCAGGAGTGTTTGGACGAGCGTTGTCATGGATCAACACAATTCCTGAAGTCAGCATTCCTCTTCGTTTGTTTTGAATGACTCCGCAAACGTCGCAAAGTTTCACAATAAACAGCTGCATTGATACTGGTTCCGGGCTGCATCATTACATCCAGAAAATTCAAGACATGCATTTATTTATGACAGAAATGGCTCTAATATCTGGTATTTTAATCAAAATCGTTTGAGCCATTTTTGAGAAAAACAAAATTTTCGAAAGTTTTTCCATGTAAAGGGTAGTTAAGGGTAGGGTGATTTTCTTGAAAATCTTCGTGTCGCATCCCTGAAAGACACCAAACTTAAATACCAAGTTTGGTATTTAACCGACTTTTCGTTTTTGAGCTATGATGTCCACACACACACACACAAACGGACTTGTTTCTGAAAATGCTTTTATTGGATTCAATGGGTCCTAAAACTTGTATTTCCGGTGAAATCTCGACATCGAATTTTTGGGTGCAATACAATACTTCTCTGTCCCTATGTATATTGTACATATGGGGCTAGAGAAAGTAATTATGGGTTTTAACGTGAACTTAACTTTTGTGCAGCAAGTTTTTGTCTATCGCTTAAGGTTTAACCGCTGCGCAAAACTCATCCAGAATAAAGAAGTCTTCAAAAGCTAATTCAACATATCCATATTTTTTGTCGTGTAAAATATCTTTAATACGGCATTTTAATAAAAATCGTTACAGCCTTTTTTGAGAAAAACAAAATGTACAGAAATATTTCCATGTAAAGGGTAGTTTGTGGTGGGGGAACTTTTATGCAAATTTTCCTGCCGTATCCTTGGAATATACTAAACATATATACCAACTATGGTATTTAACGGTATTTTCGTTTTTTGTTTGTTTGTTTGTTGTTGTTGGCTTTTTTTTTTAACGTCCTTTAACCTGGTTGGTCATATCGAACGATGAATGAAATTGGTGAAATGATACTCAAATGATCTCGGGGTCCATGGAGCTTAAAGTTACTTTAACCTGGTTGGTCATATCGGACGATGAATGAAATTGGTGAAATGATACTCAAATGATCTCGGGGTCCATGGAGCTTAAAGTTACTTTAACCTGGTTGGTCATATCGGACGAGGAATGAAATTGGTGAAATGATACTGAAATGATCTCGGGGTCCATGGAGCTTAAAGTTACTTTAACCTGGTTAGTCATATCGGACGAGGAATGAAATTGGTGAAATGATACTCAAATGATCTCGGGGTCCATGGAGCTTAAAGTTACTTTAACCTGGTTGGTCATATCGGACGAAGAATGAAATTGGTGAAATGATACTCAAATGATCTCGGGGTCCACGGAGCTTAAAGTTACTTTAACCTGGTTGGTCATATCGGACGATGAATGAAATTGGTGAAATGATACTCAAATGATCTCGGGATCCATGGAGCTTAAAGTTACTTTAACCTGGTTGGTCATATCGGACGAGGAATGAAATTGGTGAAATGATGCTCAAACGATCTCAGGGTAAATGGAGCTTAAAGTTACTTTAACCTGGTTGGTCATATCGGACGATGAATGAAATTGGTGAAATGACACTCAAATGATCTCGGGGTCCATGGAGCTTAAAGTTACTTTAACCTGGTTGGTCATATCGGACGATGAATGAAATTGGTGAAATGATACTCAAATGATCTCGGGATCCATGGAGCTTAAAGTTACTTTAACCTGGTTGGTCAGATCGGACGATGAATGAAATTGGTGAAATGATACTCAAATGATCTCGGGGTCCATGGAGCTTAAAGTTACTTTAACCTGGTTGGTCAGATCGGACGATGAATGAAATTGGTGAAATGATGCTCAAATGATCTCGTGGTCCATGGAGCTTAAAGTTACTTTAACCTGGTTGGTCAGATCGGACGATGAATGAAATTGGTGAAATGATGCTCAAATGATCTCGTGGTCCATGGAGCTTAAAGTTACTTGACATTCGTCTTCTCAGGATAAGGGAAAACCTCGAAAAACGCTTATCCAGGTAACTCACCCTAAGCGCGATTCGAAGTGGCGACCTGTTGAATGTGAGGCAGACACGCTACCAACACACTACCCAGGCGGGCATTTTCATTTTTGAGCTGTGCTGCCCAGACAGACCCACATGGACATTTTTCTAAAAATGCTGTATTTTCGGTAAAATCTTGGTATCGAATTTTTTGGTGCAATACAATACCTTCTCTATAGACTATGTACATAGTACAAGTAGAGAAAGTGAAAATGTAGAATAACTTGTTTTGTTTTTATTTCGAAATTAAGAAGGGTAAATATTAAAATGGCACTAGAAGTTCAGTTTATGTCGAGGACTGTACCTCCCACACAAGGTGCTATTTGCCGCTTTTTGTTTTCAGTGTTCCAGAAAATAAAAGAAAGAAAGAAATGGGGTTTATTAATGTCTGGGTCCTCTACAGGGGTTCGTGGCAACTAATTAAGGGAAAAAATTGCCCCTGAGGAAGGCCCTGGTACTCGAGTAATGAATCATTAGGAAACAGATGTGCCAAACCATCTTTGGTCTTCTTCTTCTTACACAAACACACGCAAACGCTGCGATAATGTGCTATATAGCCTGCCTTACATTCACATCCTTTTCTCTGCACGTAATCTCAAAAATTCTTACAAAGTCTTAATATCCTACAGGGACTTCACTGGAAATACACGTTTTAGGGTCCCTTGAAAGTGCTGAGTACAGGTATAGAGATGAATTTTAACTAATTTTCGTGGTTCCAAGTTTTGACTATTATTTACGCGGGATTGTCTTTTTTATTTCTCTTGCAATTAGGTGGAAATATCTCTGACTTTTGAAAAAGTTGTATATTATTTGTCCTCATAACTATTAACTGCGCAGTTCGCCTTTTTATGAAATTACCTTTGGAAATTTTGGGATTAATAGTTTTTCCAAATTATAAGTAGTTTATAAAAACAAACAATTATATTTTTAAATATTCTGTAAAAATTAACTATTATATTTTATAATGTAAAAAAACTGGTCATTTCGAAAGATAATTTTTATAAACTAATAACCTCCAAATACAGAAATACTACTATTTTATAAAGCTATAAGATAATCCCGCGCAAATAATGGTCAAAACTTTGGACCACGAAAATAAAGGAAAATTCTACAAGCCGAGTTCTCAATACCAGTCCTAACTACTCCTGAATCCAAAAATAGCATTTTTAGAAAATAGATCCGTCTGTGTATCCCTGTTATTTTGTTTATTTATTACTTTCTCTACACGTACTATGTACACAGTGTATAGAGAAGGTATTGTAATGCACCCAAAAATTCAATACCGAGATTTCACCTGAAATACATGTTTTAGATCCTCCTGAATCCAAAAAAAAAAAAAAAAAAAAAAAAAACATTTTTATAAAGAGGTCCTTGGATGTGTGTGTGCGTGAGTGTGTGTCTGCGGACAGCATAGCTCAAAAACGAAAATACCATTAAATACCAAACTTAGTATTTAAGTTTGGTATCTTCCAAGGATGCGATACGAAGATTTTCAAGAAAATCCCCCCACTCCCAACTACTCTTTACATGGAACCTTTTTCGAAAAAGTTGATTTTCCGAAAAATGGCTCTAACGATTTTGATTAAAATATCGTATATTAAAGATATTTACTTGACAAATAAAATGTATACCTTGAATTTTCTGGGAATAGCCTCTGAAGCCATGTTTATTCTGGATGAATTTTGCCGAAGTTCGCATAACTGCTAAACCGTAAGAGAAGGACAAAAACTTACCGCACAAAAACTGTAGAGCACGTTAAAACACACAATTTATGTTATATACATGTTTTTTGTGGAGCTGATCGTTTTTTAAATATTCCTTGTTTTTGGTTTCAGATACTTACTTCCTCATATGGGAAACTTGTCAACTTCTGGCCTCCCAAAGAAACGGATTTCAGTCCCATAGTAACTACATTTTAAAACATTTGACTATCATTTTATCCCAGTGTATTCCCTTATTTCACTTCTAGTTATAAAGGAACTAAGTAATAAGACAATTTCTGTTAATGTTTTAGCATTAAATAGATACAAGAATAAGTTTATTAACAATAATTTGTTACAGAGATGTAGAGAAAGTCATGTGAATGGAGCACATCAATTTTGTTTTAGTTTTAAGATACTCAAAACTTTTCAATACGGGAACTTGTCAACTCCTCGCCCTGCATAGAAGCGAATTTCATCCACATGGCAACCAGCTTCAAAAAGATTTCTGTTAATGTTTATTTCGATTAAAAGAATTAGATAGAAGCTTAACATTTTTAATAACAATTTGTTACAGAGAAGTAGAGAAAGTCATTTAAATGGAACACATTTGATTTTTCTGAATTCTTTTATCAACATTTGCTTTCAACTGCTCCATAACGATTGATGAACTTCCACTCCGGTCTTTATCGTACACACTGTTGTGTTCTTCCTTGATTACTCGTAAATTATGTGTCATTTCCTCACTGAAGACTCGTTCATTGCATTATCACTATACACTTGCCTTATTTGTCTATAAAATTCGATTGGCCCAACATTTTGTGCATTCAAAAAAACGAATAAGTTCTTTGGCGGTGGAAGAGTGTAACATCTGTACCACGTGACAATAAATACCTTGATAGCAATGTGGAGAAATAGAGTAAGGTGGTGTAACTTTGTAAATAAAGTTTTGTGTTGATAACTTCCGTTATTGGTTAGTTGTGCCAAATCGTTTGTTACGAGCCACGTGATTTGCAGATAGCTGGAAGATATGCTGAAGGTTGGGTACAGAAGAGAGCAGGCTACAAATGGTCCATTACGTCAAGCTGGTGGGGGTTAATCAGATGCTGAACTGACAGCCTCGCTGAGACAATAGCCTTCTTATAATTAATGTTGTTAACAGCTGCGATGCGCGTACGGTGAGTACGGTGGATGTCAAGCTGCATTACTAGTCCAATCTTCGCAACATATTCCTCTCCACAATATATTCATATCACTTTCTCTATCCATTCTGCAACAAAATAAACCTCCGATCTTTTTTTTTTGTTTATTTTTTGTTTGTTTATTTGCTTAACGTCCATTACCCTGGTTGACCATTTCGGACGATGAATGAAATTGGTGAAATGATGCTCAAATGATCTCGAGGTCCATGGAGCTTAAAGTTGCTTTAACCTGGTTGGTCATATCGGACGATGAATGAAATTGGTGAAATGATACTCAAATGATCTCGGGGTCCATGGAGCTTAAACTTACTTTAACCTGGTTGGTCATATCGCACGATGAATGAAATTGGTGAAATGATACTCAAATGATCTCGGGGTCCATGGAGCTTAAAGTTGCTTTAACCTGGTTGGTCATATCGGACGATGAATGAAATTCGTGAAATGATACTCAAATGATCTCGGGGTCCATGGAGCTTAAAGTTACTTTAACCTGGTTGGTCATATCGGACGATGAATGAAATTGGTGAAATGATACTCAAATGATCTCGGGGTCCATGGAGCTTAAAGTTACTTTAAACTGGTTGGTCATATCGGACGATGAATGAAATTGGTGAAATGATGCTCAAATGATCTCGGGGTCCATGAAGCTTAAAGTTACTCGACATTCGTCTTCTCAGGATAAGGGAAAACACCGAAAAACCCTTTTCCGTGTAACTCACCCTAAGCGAGATTGGAACCGGCGACCTGTTAAATGTGAAGCGGACGCGCTACCACTACACCACGCAGGTGGGCTCTTATTCTTCTATCTACTTAAACTAATCGTGATAAAGAAATCGTCTTAATTACTTGCTTCCTTATAAATAGAAGGGAATACACTAGGATAAAGTTTTTTATAGTGTTTAACGCCCGCTTTTACTACTTGTGGCACCACAGGCGATGGCACTGATGATGGAGCATCGGTAGAGTGATATGGCGGGGGAAATCGGAGAACCCGGAGAAAACCCGCCCCTGCGCCGCTCTGTCCAGCACAAGTCTCACATGTGGCCGCTTGGGATCTAACAGGGGCCGCCTTGGTGAGAGGCGAGTAATCTAACCATTCGGCCACGTCGCGGCCTAGGCTAAAGTGATAGTCAAATATTTTACAAGCTTTCGGTATGCCATTGTTATGGAAATTCGAATCTCTTTGCATCTCCAGGCGTTTTGCAAAATAAAAACGAATGACGACTTGCTGTTTGAGAAGAGTAAAACTATTTTAAAGTTGAAACCAATAACAACGAATATCTCGGAAATTGTTTTAACAGATGTTTGTTAGCAATAATTTGTCACGTGAATGGAACACCTGAGATTCTTTTATTTAACCGATTCGAAATATTCTATTTTATTGGATTTAATTTCTAAATACTTAAACACACGTATAACCGAGTGGTTAGACTACTCGCCTCTCACCAGGGCGGCCCAGGTTCGACCCTCGGTTTACTGGTCACGCAATATTCAGGAAAATTCATCAGAATAAAGTAGTCTTCAGAGGCTATTCCCAAAAAGATTCAAAATATACATTTTATTTGTCACATAAATATCTTTAATATACGCTATTTTAATCAAAATCTTTACTGCATTTTTGAGAAAATCAAAATTGTCGCATTTTTTTCCATGTAAAGGGTAGCCTGGTGGGGGGGGGGGTTTCTGTAAAGCTTCGAGTCGCTCCCGTGGAAGATAGTAAACTTAAATACCAAGTTTGGTATTTTACCGACTTTTTGTTTTTGAGTTACCATATTCACAGGCACACGGACCTTTTCCCAAAAGTGCTTTTCATGCTGGGGACCCTAAAACATGTATTTCCGTTGAAATCTCGGTATTGAATTTTTGGATGCTATACAGTACCTTCTGCATACACTATGTACATAGTACGTGTAGAGAAAGTAAACATGCATAAGCGCTAAAAGCAGCTACCCCATAATTCGCCTGAATTGGTCGGTATAATAAACTTGAAGCCACAATCTCCCGTATCTATTACGCTAACAACTCGTTTTGTGTGTATATATTTGGTGGACTCAGGATCTGCCATTTCAGCACTTTATAAATTGTTTGTTTAACATATCTGCTTGTTTTCAAATATGTTTGTTTTCGTTTATCAAGACGAGTGATGATTATGTTTTGATATGCAAGAATAACAGCGATATTTCAAAGATTTTACAGTTCGCCACTGATACCACAACTTACTCAATACATTTCTAGTTATGTATACACACCAAGTGTCGAAAGAATTCTTTCTAAAATAACTGGAGGCTGTACGATAGGCAATTGTTTATTTACAATCTGTCGCCCTTAAAGATGGCATTGCACTATAACTTCTTTTACTTTCTCTACACGTACTATGTACATAGTGTATAGAGAAGGTATTGGATTGCATCCAAAAGTTCCATACCGAGATTTCTCCGGTGTGTGTTCGTGAAGACGATAACTCAAAAACGAAAAGTCGGTAAAAATATCTTCCAAGGATTCGACTGGAAGATTTTGAGAAAAATCCCCTTACTACAAACTGCCCTTTACATGGAACTTTTTTCGAAAATTTTGATTTTCTAAAAAATGGCTCTAACGATTTTGATTAAAATATCGTATATTAAAGATAATTACCTCACAAATAAAATGTATATCTTGAATTTTCTGGGAATAGCCTCTGAGGACTACTTCATTCTGGGTCAATTTTACGGAAGTTTGCATAACTGCTAAACCGTAAGAGATGGAAAAAACTCAATACACAACAAATGTAGAGCACTTTAAAACACACAATTTATGTTATATACATTTTTTCGTGGAGTTGGTTTTTTTTTTAGATATTTCTTGTTTTTGGTTTCAGCTATAAAAAACTAATTTTCTCATACAGGAATTTGCCAACTCGTACTCCCTTATTTCCCTCCTAATTGCAAGGAAGCAAGTAATAAGACTAATTCTGCTAATTTTTTCTCGATTAGCATGAAGTAAATAGAAGCATAAGCTTTTTAACAATAGTTTATTGCAGAGATGTAGAGAAAGTCATGTGAATGCAGCACATGAGGTGTTTTGAGCCGGGGGTGGCCCAAACATTCTAAAGATGTTCCTTGCTGTTAGTTTGCATTTTAAACACTTTTCTCAAGTCCTATTCATATCTACCTTTTGTTTTACTCCTGAGTATTGAAAGAAAAACGTGTTAATGGAGCACGTCCGATTTTATTTTCTCTACACGCACTATTTACAGAGACGGTAATAAATTACTTACCAAAAATCGATACCAAGTTTTCACTGGAAACATATGCTTTGAAACGCCCTAGATATAAAAAGCATAGTTTAGAAAAAGGTCAGTGTGAGTGGGTGTGGATGCCACAGCTCCAAACGAAAAAACAACTTATATTTAAGTTTAGAATTTTCCAAGGATGCGATACGGAGACTTTGAAAAAAAAAAAAAAAAAAAAAAAATCTGTTATGTACTACTCACATGACTTTCTCTACATCTCTGGAACAAAAGCTTATACTCCCATTTACTTCATGCAGAAAAAATTAGCAGAAAAAGTCTTATTACTTGCTTCCTTATAAGTGGAAGCGAAATAAGGAAGGTTAAAGTGACAGTCAAAAGCTGGTTGCTATGTGACTGAAGTTCCTTTGTTTGTATGGACACGAGTTGACAAATTCCTGTATGAGAAAAGTACGTTTTAAAGCTGAAACTAATAACAAGGAATATCTCAAAATCAACAACTCCACGAAAAAAATGTATGTACCATAAATTGTGAGTTTTAAAGTGCTCTACATTTTTTGTGCGGTAAGTTTTTGTCTATTTCTTACGGTTTAGCAGTTATACAAAATTCCGTAAAATTCATCCAGAATAAAGTATTCTTCAGAGGCTATTCCCAGAAAATTCATATAAACATTTTATTTGCCAGGTAAATATCTTTAATATACGATATTTTGATCAAAATCGTTAACGCCATTTTTGAGAAAAAAATTGAAAAATGTTCCATGTAAAGGGTAGTTTGGGGTGGGGGGATTTTCTTGAAAATATTCGAATCGCATCCTGGAAGATACCAAACTTAAATACCAAGTTTGGTATTTAACGATCTCTTGGTTTTTGAGTTATGCTGTCCACAGTCACCCAGACAGATAGACGCACACACGACCTTTTTCCAAAAATTCTTTTTTTGAATTCAGGGGGACCCAAAAGAAGTATTTCCAGTGAAATCTCGGTATTGAATTTTTGGGTGCAATACCATACCTTCTCTATACACTATGTGTGTAGTACGTGTAGAGAAAGTCAAAATGTACAACTCGTCAAAACGCACAGTTTGTGTGCTTTACGTTTTTGTTGTGGATGTAACCCTTTCCGAGATATTCCATTGTTAAGTATTTATACTTTTCTCAGGCAGGAAGTACCCGCTTTTCTTTTGTTCTACACCTGGCCAAGCAAAGTAACGATTTGCAATGACAATCGAATAACGACAGTTTTTAAAACATTTGACTATCACTTTAGCATAGCGCATTCCTTTAGTTCCCTTCTACTTATAAGGAACTAAGTAATAAGAACATTCTGCTAATGTTTATCTCGATTAGCATTGTGTAGAAAGAAGAATTATCTTTTTTGAGAAGTTTGTAGAGCAGCTAGAGCGTAAGACATCATCTTTTTTTTGAGACTAAAAATTATGTTTCCAGTGATATCCCCACATCCAATTTTTGGGTGGAGAATAGTACTCCCCTACTTATTTGCGTAGTACAGAAAGTAAAAATACAGCAGTTTTCCTGATATAGATTTTTAAAAAATGTTAAATTTTACGCCTAACACAAAAAATGTCAAGTTTGAGTACATTTTGCAGGCGTGGCATAGCTTGAGTTGGTGCACCTGCAGGTTTGCCACCCCTGGCAGCAGAAAGATAATTAATGAAACGTTAGGGAGTTATTATGAAGAAAACACAGCAAGGAGGCGCCATATGCAAAACTGTGTACAGGTAGAGAGAGATACTGGTGACTATTATATTAGGATTGGCACCGCCTCCAGCACCGCCCCCCGCCGTCCTCCTATTGGCCACTCCTCCGAGACAAGCCCCGCCTCCCGGGCCGAGGCGCAGGGTCAGGTATCCCCAACACAAGAGCGGGTTACATCGTCTGAGACGAGCCAAGCTTTACCTCACTAGTGAGCAAAGAATCTGATACAGAGATTTCAACGTTTGATACTCGCTAACGGAACACTGCCAGTAAAATGTTCACTACAATCGGTCAAAAGTTGCGTTTTACTCTCTTTACACGTACTATATAACTTCTTACAAAAGATAATTGTTATTTCCACACAATAACTAATCGAGATAAACATTAGCAGAATGTTCTTATTACTTAGTTCCTTATAAGCAGAAGGGAACTAAAGGAATGCACTAAAGTGATAGTCAAATGTTTTAAAAGATGCCGTTATGCGATTGTCATTGCAAATCGCTTCTTTGCTTTGCCAGCAGTAGAACAAAAGAAAAGCGACACTTCCTGTCTGAGAAAAGCATAAATACTTCACAATTGAAACCAATAACAAGGAATATCTCGGAAACGGTTACTTCCACAACAGAAGCGTTATAGATAAAAATCGTGTGCCTTAACGTGCTCTACATTTTTTTGTGTAATAAGTTCTTATCCATCTCTTAAGGCTTACCAGTTATACAAATTCAATAAAAATCAACCCGAATAAAGTAGTCTTCAGGAAATTCAAGCTATACATTTTATTTGTCAGGTAAATATCTTTACAATATTTCAATCAAAATCCTTAGAGCTATTTTTGAGAAAATTAAAATTTTCGAAAATTTTTCTATGTAAAGGTAGTTGGGACTGGGGGGATTTCCTTGAAAATCTTCGTGTCGCATCTTTGGAAAATACTGAACTTAAATACCAAGGTTAGTATTTAACGGCCTTTTCGTTTTTGGGCTATGCTGTCCACAGGTTCACATACACATACACACCATTTTCCAAAAATGCTTTTTTTTTTTGGATTCAGGGGGACCCAAAACATGTATTTCCGGTGAAATTTAGGTATCGAATTTTTGGGTGCAATATAATACCTTCTCTATACATTGTACGTATAGAGAAAGTATAACTCTTATGTGTTTCAGTCATGTGACTTTCTTTACATCTGTGTAACAAATTATTGCTTCTTCTGTCAAAATAGACATTAGCAGAAACGGTGGAAATAGTCACATCTTCTAAAAACTCATTTCTTTGTATGGCATGTTGTTAGGTATCAAGTTATCGTATGAGAAACATTTAAGTATTTTAAAACTGAAACTAATAACAGAGAATATCTCGGAAATGTCTAACATAAATATATAACATAAATTGTGTGTTTAACGAGATCTACATTTTATGGCTAGTAAGTTTTTGTCTACCTCTTACGGTTTGCCAATTATACAAAAGTGATGCAGAATAAAAAGGTCTTCAGAGGCAATTCCTAGAAAATTGAATACAGGTCATCAAAATATGGCATTTTAATGAAAACCTTTAGAGCTATATTTTTGAGAAAACCAAAATGTCCGAATCAGATTCTCTATAGCTTTAAATAAATATTTGCTATAACATGGTATTTTTTATTTGTTTAATTTTACATTTTCACTCCGGATTATATCGCTCCCTTAATAAGCAAGAAACAAACAGATACAACAAATAGAGAAGGTGTTGTATTCCACTCAAAAATTCCATATGGGATTTCGCCGGAAATGTATGTTTTAGAAAAAGGTCCATGTGTGTGTCTGTGGTCAGAAACGAAAAGAGCGTTAAAAACCAAAGTTGGTATTTAAGTTGAGTTTCTTTCATGAATATGATATGAAGATTTTCAAGGAAATTCCCCACCCCAAACTATCTTTTACATGGAAAAATTTTGTTTTTCCTTTAAATTGGCTCTTAACGATTTTGATTAAAAATAAAATGTATATTTTAAAATTTACAAGGTGGAATACAACACCTTCTCTATCTACTATGTTCATTGTATGTTAATACGTGTTTCTTTGGAACAGCATTTCATGACCTCTTCATTCTGGATGACTTTTGTACAACTGGTAAACCATAAGAGATAAACAAAAACTGATGTGTTCCATTCACATGACTTTCTCTACATCTCTGCAACAAATTATTGTTAAAAAGCTTATGCTTCTATTTACTTCATGCTAATCGAGAAAACATTAGCAGAAATACTCTTGCTACTTGCTTCCTTGTAAGTAGAAGCGAAATAAGGGAGTAACATAGGTTAAAGTGATAGTCACATGTTTTAAAATGTGGTTCTTATGGGATCGAAATCCGTTTCTTTGCGTGGCCAGAAGTTGACAAGTTCTGTATTATAAAAGTTTAATTTTTATAAAACTGAAATCAACTCCACGAATTTATTAATATCTACATAATAATTTATTAATACAAAAATTGTGTGTTTTATCAATGTGTACATTTTTTGTGCAGTTTACACAAAAGTCAATAAAAGTCGTCCAGAATAAAGGCTTCGGAGGCCATTTACACATAATTGAAGATAAACATTTTATTTGTCATATAAATATCTTAAATATAAGAGATTTTAATCAAAATCTTTAGAGCCATTTTTGAGAAAATTAAAAACCTTTTCCATGTAAAGGGTTTTTTGGGGTGATAGATTTTCTTAAAAATGTTCGTGTCGCATCCTTGAAACATACTCAACTTAAATACCAAGTTTGGAACTTAACGGACTTCTCGTTTTTGAGGTATGCTATCCAAAGGCACAGACGTATATACTGACGTTTTTCTAAAAAACGTCCTTTTACTTTTTCTAGCACGTATGTACAAAATGGATAGAAAAGGTATTGTACTGCAGCCAAAAATTCTGTCAAGATTTCACCGGAAATATATGTTTTGATATCTTATGGGTCCGAAAAATCATTTTTAGAAAAAAGATCCGCGCACATATTTGTGTGTGTAGCTCAAAACCCAAAAGTCTGTTAAAAACCAAACTTGTTTAGTATCTTCCAAGGATGCGACGCGAAATTTTCAAAAAAAATCCGTCCCCCCCCCACTACAAACTATTCTTTACTTGGAAAAAATTTGTTTTCTAAAAAATGGTTCTAACGATTTTGATTAAAATATCGTATATTAAAGATGTTTACATCATAAATAAAACGTATATTTTAAATATACAAGGTGGAACACAACACCTTCTCTATATACTATGTTCATTGTATGTACATACGTACTAGAGAAACAAAAACAGTTTAATATTTTAAAATTAAAAACAACAATATCTAAGGAATTTCTTTGGAACAGCCTCTGAAGACCTCTTCATTCTGGGTGAATGTTATACATCTGGCAAACGGTGAGAGATAGACAAAATTCAGTAAATCACACAATTTATGTCATATACTGTTTTCATTTATCTCTTTTTGTTTTACTCTTGGTCGAGCAAATAGACGACTTTCAATAACAATAGCAGAGCGACCAGAGTGTCACTTTATCCCTTTTACTAACAAGGAAGCAATTCCTGTAATGAAGTAAACACGAGCATAAGCTTTTTAACAATAATTCGTTGATGTAGAGAAAGTCATGTGAATGGAACACATCAATTAGGTTTTTTATTTTGGGTGCATTTCTCTACATACCTACCATGTACACTGTACATACGTGCTTGAGAAAGTAATCATGAAAACAAATCTTATATATACCATTGACATGAGTTCCTCTATCTATCTCCTGCAAACAAACTACTCTTATAAAAGATTTTTCAAGATGTGCTTTTTGTATTAGATTCCAATGTTATGTTGCCTGTACTTTGTTATACAATTTTATCATTGTAAATTATACTTTGTCTCAACAAAGGAAATTAATTAAGAAATAAAATCGAAATAATCATTTCCAGAATTGGTCTTATTACTTAGTTTCTTATAATTAAAAGCGAAATTTGCTGTATGAAACAATTGAAATTGTGTTCTCTTTAAGTAACTAAGAGCAAAACAAAAGAAGTATGAAAAGAAAGAGGACTTCCCGATAAGTATGTGACATATTGTCTTTTGAGGGCATCTACTCCTTTTATTTTCTCTACAGATCCTACATACATGTGTATAGAGAAGGTATTGTATTCCATCCAAAAATTCGATACCAAGATTTCGTCGGAATATATGTTTTGGTGTCCCCTGTATCCAAAAAATCTTATGTGTTACATTCTCATGACTTTCTCTATATCTCTGCAACAAATTATTCTTAAAAAGCTTATACCTCTGTTTACTTCATGCTAATCAGTAAAAAATTAGCAGAAATAGTCTTATTGCTTGCTTTCTTGTAAGTAAAAGCGAAATAAGGGAGTAGCGTAGGTTAAAGTGATAATCAATAGCTGGTTGCTATGTCACTGAAGTTACTTTCTTTGTATGGACAGCAGTTGACAAATTCCAGTATGAGAAAAGTATTTCATAGCAGAAACAAAAATAAGGAATGTCTCCAAAACGACTAATTCCACGATAAAAATGCATATAACATAAATTGTGTGTTTTATCGTGCTTTGCATTTTTTGTGTAGTAAGTTTTTGTCCATCTCTTACGGTTTAGCAGTTATTCAAAATTTAGTAAAATTCATCCAGAACAAAGTAGTCTTCAGAGGCTATTCCCAGAAAATTCAAGATATACATTTTATTTGTCAGGTAAATATCTTTAAAATACGAAATTTTAATCAAAATAGTTAGAGCCATTTTTTATAAAATCAAAGCTTTCGAAAAAAGTTCCAGGTAAAGGGTAGTTGGGGTTCCCCCCACCCCCAACTACCCTTTACCTGGAATTTTTTTCGAAAACTTTGATTTTTCTCAAAATCTTCGTGTCGCATCCCTGGAAGATACTAAACTTAAATACCAAGTTTGGTATTTTACCTACTTTTCGTTTTTGAGTTATCGTGTTCACAGACACATGGTCACACGGACACACACACACGGACCTTTTTCCGAAAATGCTTTTTTTTAGATAAAGGGGACCCAAAACATATATTTCTTGTGAAATCTCGGTATCGAATTTTTGGGTGGAGTGCAATACCTTCTCTATTCACTATGCACATAGTGCGTATAGAGAGAGTAAAAAAAGTATTTTCAGAAAAAGGTCCGTGTGTCTGTGAAAATGATAACTCAAAAAGGAAAAGTCGGTAAAATACCAAGCTTAGTAATTAAGTTTAGCATCTTCCAGGGATGCGACATCAAGATTTTGAGAAAAATTTCCCCAACCCAAACTACCCTTTACATGGATAAAGTTTAGGAAATTTTGATTTTCTCAAAAATGACTTTAGCGATTATGATTACAATAGGTATATTAAAGCTATTAAAATGGACGTCTTGAATTTTCTGGGAAGAGCCTCTGAACACCTCTAAATTCTGAACGAAGTTTTCTGGATTTTGCATAACTGGTAAGAAATATACAAAATGTTAGTACATAAAAAAGGTAGATCCCGTTAAAGCACACAATTTATGTCCTATAAACTTGTCTCACACGGCAAGATATAACTCCTGGCCCTGCACATAGCAACAGCTTTTAAAACATTTCACTGTCACTTTATCCTAGTGCATTGTTATAGAGAAAGTCATGTGAATGGCAGTAAGTTTTTATCTGTCTGTTATATAAAAGTCATCCAGAATGAGAGGTCCTCAGAGGCTGTTGCCAGATTATACATTTCGTTTGTCAGTTAAACATATGGCATTTTAATACAACTCTTTAGAGCCATTTTAAAAAAAATGTTTTTTCTCTACACGCACTATGTACATAGTGTATAGAGAAGGTATTGCACTCCATCCAAAAATTCCATACCGAGATTTCACCGGAAATATATGTTTTAGGGTCCCCTGTATCCAAAAAAGTATTTCCAGAAAAAGGTCCGTGTGTGTGTGTCTATGAACACGATAAACGAAAAGTCGGTAAAATACCAAACTTGGTATTTAAGTTTAGTATCTTCCAGGGATGCGACACGAAGATTTTGAGAAAAATCCCCTCACCCCAAACTACCCTTTACAGGGAACTTTTTTCGAAAATTTTAATTTTCTAAAAAATGGCTCTAATGATTTTGATTAAAATATCGTATATTTCAGATATTTACCTGACAACTAAAATATATATTTTGAATTTTCTGGGAATAGCCTCTGAAGACTACTTTATTCTGAGTGCATTTTACGGAATTTTGCATGGCTGCTAAATCGTAAGATAGACAAAAACTTACAACACAAAACATGTAGAGCATAGTAAAACACACAATTTATGTTGTATACATTTTTTTTCGTGGAGTTGATCGTTTTTTAGATATTCCTTGTTTTTGTCCTCAGGGTCGAAAAACTTAACTTTTCTCATATAGGAATTTGTCAACTCGTGACCATACAAACAAAGGAAGTTCAGTCACATAGCAACCAGATTTTCACTATCACTTTAACCTGTGGTACTCCCTTATTTCGCTTTTACTTACATGGAAGCAAGTAATAAGACTATTTCTGCTGTTTTGTCGATTAACATGAAGTGGATAGAAGTATAAGGTTTTTAAAACTCATTTGTTGCAGAGATATAGAGAAAGTCATGTGAATGGAACACGTAAGATATGTTATAAAATGCTCTATTTTTTGTATGCAGGGGTCCATAAAAACGTATGGAATTTTTGGGTGGAATAGAATACCTTTCTAGTCTACTATTTACGTGTGCGGTAGCGAAGCCTCCCGGATCCTTAAAGCCCCCAAAGCAGGAAGCCCCCCGGTCAAAGCAGTAACACTTACAGTTTCGTGTTTATAATATTTGATTATTATATTCCTTTTTATGGACTTTTACGTTTATGTTCCGTAGCTTTTGTCTTCAGACCAGCAGGTGGTTATGGTCCTCTTGAATCTATTTCTTCAATGAAAAGGTTTGAATACAACTCTTGCACGTGCACCCCAAGTTTAAACAGTTCTGGAAGCCGAAAGTGCTCTCTGTCTCGTCGGCAAACATGTCAACTGGGAACTCATCTCAAATCAAGGATGTGTTCCATTCACACGACTTCCTCTACTTCTGTGTAGCAAATTGTTGTTAATAGGATAACTCTTCTATTTACTTCATGCTAATCGAGAAAAAATTGGCAGAAATATTCTTAATACTTGCTTCCTTGTAAGTAGAAGGGAAATAAGGGAGTAGCATAGGTTAAAGTGATAGTCAAAAGCTGGTTGCTATGTGACTGATGTTCCTTTGTTTGTATGGACACGAGTTAACAAATTCCTGTATGAGAAAAATATAGGTTTTTCAAAGCTGAAATCAAAAACAAGGAATATCTGAAAAAACGGTCAACTCCTCGAAAAAAATTATATAACATAAATTGTGTGTTTTAATGTGCTCTACTTTTTTGTGTGGTAGGTACGTTTTTGTCCATTTCTTACCGTTTAGCACTTATGCAAAATTTCGTAAAATTCATCCAGAATAAAGTAGTCTTCAGAAGCTATTCCCAGAAAATTCAAGATATACATTTTATTTGTCAGGTGAATATCTTTAATATACGATACTTAAACAAAATCGTTAGAGCCATTTTTGAGAAAATCAAAATGTTCGAAAATATGAACATTTTCCATATGAAAAGAAACACCTCATTTGGCAAAAAAAAAAAAGAAAAAAAAAATCTTGTTTCATCACGACAATGCTCCGGTCATCGTTCAGTCATTGCAATGGGAAACATGTGGGAATTAAAGTTGGAATTGCTGGAACACCCTCCCTACTCGCCAGATCTAGCACCCAGTGATTACCACCTGTTTCCAAACCTCAAGGACGAAGGTTCCACAGCAACGAGGAGCTCATTGATGAGGTAAACAGCTATTTTGAGGACCTTGATAAATCGCACTACAGAGATGGTTTAATTAAATTAGAACACCGATATGACAAATGTATTAGCCTTTCAGGAGATTATGTTGAGAAGTAAAGCAAAAAAAGAAAAAATTAAATGCTGCTTTCATTGAGCGCCCCGGGACTTATCAGCCGGCCCTAGTACATTGTCGTAAGAATAGTTTGCAAGAGCGAGGTGGCGTGAGGGTAACGTGAGCGTTTCTCGTTCGGGACCAGTCAACCTGACTAAGGGTTTTGTCGCTATTTTCTTGGCCTCTAGGCGAATGCTGAATTTGAGAATTTTCCCATTATCCAGTTTAGAGAGGAAGTCCTGATCTCTTGAGCTACATTGCTGCGGAACCCTAAACTCGGAGATCCCTGACAGCCAGCGCAGCACTGTCTCTGTCAATACGAGGATCACTAGATAAGTACTGAGGCAGCAAATAATGAATACTCACAGAAACGTTTTGTTTATCAAAGTATTCTCTTGGCATTCCATCCTCCGGATCCACTTCTGGAAGCTTCCACGCCACTCAGTTTCTGGTATTGTAAATAACTCGTCTTCGTCTGCAGAAACTGTTTCTTCAGGGTGGTTGAAACACCCATATGTAGTACAGACGCTTTCTGTTAGGGTCAAGCTGATAGACCCATTAAAGTTTTGAAGCTTTCTCGGTGTTGGTATTTACAGATGACCTCACGGGATACAAACCGAGTTAGATCGGAGACGTTCCCTGACGAAGATCACAGAGCCAAGATGGTCGAAACCTTGGATCCATATTTCATCACTCATAATAATATCTGAAACACGGCGAGGCTCTCCACAGTTAAATCTTTTCAGCATTCTATCGTATGGAGCGTCTGTGGTTCAGTCTTTTACACGAGGGATGGTTGAAACACTCGGCGTGGTAAGCCACATCCCAAATGTCCTTGTAGGTTAATCTTGGATCTTCCTTAGTGATTGTTTCCACAGTTTTTGTCAGTCACTACTGCTGTTGGTCCGCCATTCTTCTCTTCACCTTTAAGAGATTAACAAACCAGTGAAATACAGTGACACGTGATGGTGACTCGTCCCCCTCAAACGCTCAAGTGATTGTTTCCACAGTTTTTGTCAGTCACTACTGCTGTTGGTCCGCCATTCTTCTCTTCACCTTTAAGAGATTAACAAACCAGTGAAATACAGTGGCACGTGATGGTGACTCGTCCCCCTCAAACGCTCAAGTGACTGTTTCCACAGTTTTTGTCAGTCACTACTGCTGTTGGTCCGCCATTCTTCTCTTCACCTTTAAGAGATTAACAAACCAGTGAAATACAGTGACACGTGATGGTGACTCGTCCCCCTCAAACGCTCAAGTGATTGTTTCCACAGTTTTTGTCAGTCACTACTGCTGTTGGTCCGCCATTCTTCTCTTCACCTTTAAGAGATTAACAAACCAGTGAAATACAGTGACACGTGATGGTGAATCGTCCCCCTCAAACGCTCAAGTGATTGTTTCCACAGTTTTTGTCAGTCACTACTGCTGTTGGTCCGCCATTCTTCTCTTCACCTTTAAGAGATTAACAAACCAGTGAAATACAGTGACACGTGATGGTGACTCGTCCCCCTCAAACGCTCAAGTGACTCGTACACGAAAATGCTCTCTCTGAATCTCCACAGAACTTGAAATAATGTTCACATTTTCCACACTTCAAACATAGTCAACAATAGTCTGCCTGCTACCAATGAGTCAGCTAGTTTGGTAAGGCAACAATGTTTTTACCAGGGTTGCCAATTTTCCGTGTCTCAATACGTATCTAGTGACCCTCGAAGATTCATGCTACGTAAGCATCCTTGTTGCAAATGCAGTTTCAGTTGGCGCCGAGTAATCCTAGTGTCATTGTGAGCAATGATAACGACTTTAGAAACAACGTGAAGGTGAAGTGGTGATGGGGAAAGTTGTTCTTTTTCTGTTGCAAAACGAAACAGTTTCACAATAACAGTTTCCTGCAACAGAAATTCCCTAAATCGTTGCAGACATGTTGTGTAGCACCAAATACTGTTGAGGCAAATACAGTCCATCGATAAAATCACAATACAACAGGCACACTAAAGAGAAAACTGGGTGGTATGAATAAAAATGTGACGTGTCTTATGAGACACCGCTAGCAGAAAACGTGAGACGCAGCTAGTCTTGGGACGTGTCTTATGAGACGCAGCTAGTCTTGAGACGTGTCTTATGAGACAATTAGTCTTGAGACGTGTCTTATGAGACAATTAGTCTTGAGACGTGTCTTATGAGACAATTAGTCTTGAGACGTGTCTTATGAGACAATTAGTCTTGAGACGTGTCTTATGAGACAATTAGTCTTGAGACGTGTCTTATGAGACAATTAGTCTTGAGACGTGTCTTATGAGACAATTAGTCTTGAGACGTGTCTTATGAGACAATTAGTCTTGAGACGTGTCTTATGAGACACCGCTAGCAGAAAACGTAAGACGCAGGTAGTCTCAAGATGTGTCTTATGAGACACCGCTAGCAGAAAACGTGAGACGCAGCCAGTCTCAAGATGTGTCTTATGAGACACCGCTAGCAGAAAACGTGAGACGCAGCCAGTCTCAAGATGTGTCTTATGAGACAATTAGTCTTGAGACGTGTCTTATGAGACACCGCTAGCAGAAAACGTGAGACGCAGCCAGTCCCTAGATGTGTCTTATGAGACACAGCTAGTCTTGAGACGTGTCTTATGAGACACAGCTGGTCTTGAGACGTTACTTATGAGACACCGCCAGCAGAAAACGTGAGACGCAGCCAGTCTTTAGAAGTGTCTTATGAGACAATTAGTCTTGAGACGTGTCTTATGAGATGCAGCTAGTCTTGAGACGTGCCTTATGAGACACAGCTAGTCTTGAGACGTTAGTTATGAGACACAGCTAGTCTTGAGACGTTACTTATGAGACACAGCTAGTCTTGAGACGTGCCTTATGAGATGCAGCTAGTCTTGAGACGTGCCTTATGAGACACAGCTAGTCTTGAGACGTGCCTTATGAGACACAGCTAGTCTTGAGACGTGTCTTATGAGATACAGCTGGTCTTGAGACGTGTCTTATGAGACACAGCTAGTCTTGAGACGTGCCTTATGAGACACAGCTAGTCTTGAGACGTGCCTTATGAGACACAGCTAGTCTTGAGACGTGTCTTATGAGATGCAGCTAGTCTTGAGACGTGTCTTATGAGATGCAGCTAGTCTTGAGACGTTACTTATGAGATGCAGCTAGTCTTGATACGTGCCTTATGAGACACAGCTAGTCTTGAGACGTGCCTTATGAGACACAGCTAGTCTTGAGACGTGCCTTATGAGATGCAGCTAGTCTTGAGACGTTACTTATGAGACACAGCTAGTCTTGAGACGTGCCTTATGAGACACAGCTAGTCTTGGGACGTTACTTATGAGACACAGCTAGTCTTGAGACGTGTCTTATGAGACACAGCTAGTCTTGAGACGTGCCTTATGAGACACAGCTAGTCTTGAGACGTGCCTTATGAGACACAGCTAGTCATGAGACGTGCCTTATGAGATGCAGCTAGTCTTGAGACGTGTCTTATGAGATGCAGCTAGTCTTGAGACGTGTCTTATGAGACACAGCTAGTCTTGAGACGTGTCTTATGAGATGCAGCTAGTCTTGAGACGTGTCTTATGAGATGCAGCTAGTCTTGAGACGTGTCTTATGAGATGCAGCTAGTCTTGAGACGTGCCTTATGAGACACAGCTAGTCTTGAGACGTTACTTATGAGACACAGCTAGTCTTGAGACGTTACTAATGAGACACAGCTAGTCTTGAGACGTGTCTTATGAGACACAGCTAGTCTTGAGACGTTACTTATGAGACACAGCTAGTCTTGAGACGTGCCTTATGAGACACAGCTAGTCTTGAGACGTTACTTATGAGACACAGCTAGTCTTGAGACGTTACTTATGAGACACAGCTAGTCTTGAGACGTGTCTTATGAGACACAGCTAGTCTTGAGACGTGTCTTATGAGACACAGCTAGTCTTGAGACGTTACTTATGAGACACAGCTAGTCTTGAGACGTGCCTTATGAGATGCAGCTAGTCTTGAGACGTGTCTTATGAGATGCAGCTAGTCTTGAGACGTTACTTATGAGATGCAGCTAGTCTTGAGACGTTACTTATGAGACACAGCTAGTCATGAGACGTGCCTTATGAGACACAGCTAGTCATGAGACGTGCCTTATGAGACACAGCTAGTCTTGAGACGTGTCTTATGAGATGCAGCTAGTCTTGAGACGTGCCTTATGAGACAATTAGTCTTGAGACGTTACTTATGAGACACAGCTAGTCTTGAGACGTTACTTATGAGACACAGCTAGTCTTGAGACGTGTCTTATGAGATGCAGCTAGTCTTGAGACGTGCCTTATGAGACAATTAGTCTTGAGACGTTACTTATGAGACAATTAGTCTTGAGACGTGTCTTATGAGACACAGCTAGTCTTGAGACGTGTCTTATGAGACACAGCTAGTCTTGAGACGTTACTTATGAGACACAGCTAGTCTTGAGACGTGTCTTATGAGACACAGCTAGTCTTGAGACGTTACTTATGAGACACAGCTAGTCTTGAGACGTTACTTATGAGACACAGCTAGTCTTGAGACGTTACTTATGAGACCCAGCTGGTCTTGAGACGTTACTTATGAGACACAGCTAGTCTTGAGACGTTACTTATGAGACACAGCTAGTCTTGAGACGTTACTTATGAGACACAGCTAGTCTTGAGACGTTACTTATGAGATGCAGCTAGTCTTGAGACGTTACTTATGAGATGCAGCTAGTCTTGAGACGTGTCTTATGAGACACAGCTAGTCTTGAGACGTTACTTATGAGACACAGCTAGTCTTGAGACGTGTCTTATAAGACACAGCTAGTCTTGAGACGTTACTTATGAGACACAGCTAGTCATGAGACGTGCCTTATGAGATGCAGCTAGTCTTGAGACGTGCCTTATGAGACACAGCTAGTCATGAGACGTGCCTTATGAGACACAGCTAGTCTTGAGACGTGCCTTATGAGACACAGCTAGTCATGAGACGTGCCTTATGAGACACAGCTAGTCTTGAGACGTGCCTTATGAGACACAGCTAGTCATGAGACGTGCCTTATGAGATGCAGCTAGTCTTGAGACGTGTCTTATGAGATGCAGCTAGTCTTGAGACGTGTCTTATGAGATGCAGCTAGTCTTGAGACGTGTCTTATGAGACACAGCTAGTCTTGAGACGTTACTTATGAGACACAGCTAGTCTTGAGACGTGTCTTATGAGACACAGCTAGTCTTGAGACGTTACTTATGAGACACAGCTAGTCTTGAGACGTTACTTATGAGACACAGCTAGTCTTGAGACGTTACTTATGAGACACAGCTAGTCTTGAGACGTTACTTATGAGACACAGCTAGTCTTGAGACGTGTCTTATGAGACACAGCTAGTCTTGAGACGTTACTTATGAGACACAGCTAGTCTTGAGACGTTACTTATGAGATGCAGCTAGTCTTGAGACGTTACTTATGATACACAGCTAGTCTTGAGACGTTACTTATGAGACACAGCTAGTCTTGAGACGTTACTAATGAGACACAGCTAGTCTTGAGACGTGTCTTATGAGATACAGCTGGTCTTGAGACGTGTCTTATAAGACACAGCTAGTCTTGAGACGTTACTTATGAGACACAGCTAGTCTTGAGACGTGCCTTATGAGACACAGCTAGTCATGAGACGTGCCTTATGAGATGCAGCTAGTCTTGAGACGTGTCTTATGAGATGCAGCTAGTCTTGAGACGTGTCTTATGAGACACAGCTAGTCTTGAGACGTTACTTATGAGACACAGCTAGTCTTGAGACGTTACTTATGAGACACAGCTAGTCTTGAGACGTTACTTATGAGACACAGCTAGTCTTGAGACGTGTCTTATGAGACACAGCTAGTCTTGAGACGTTACTTATGAGACACAGCTAGTCTTGAGACGTTACTTATGAGACACAGCTAGTCTTGAGACGTTACTTATGAGACACAGCTAGTCTTGAGACGTGTCTTATGAGACACAGCTAGTCTTGAGACGTTACTTATGAGACACAGCTAGTCTTGAGACGTTACTTATGAGATGCAGCTAGTCTTGAGACGTTACTTATGAGACACAGCTAGTCTTGAGACGTTACTTATGAGACACAGCTACTCTTGAGACGTTACTTATGAGACACAGCTAGTCTTGAGACGTGCCTTATGAGACACAGCTAGTCTTGAGACGTGTCTTATGAGACACAGCTAGTCTTGAGACGTGTCTTATGAGACACAGCTAGTCTTGAGACGTGTCTTATGAGACACAGCTAGTCTTGAGACGTGCCTTATGAGACACAGCTAGTCATGAGACGTGCCTTATGAGATGCAGCTGGTCTTGAGACGTGCCTTATGAGACACAGCTAGTCTTGAGACGTGCCTTATGAGACACAGCTAGTCTTGAGACGTGTCTTATGAGACACAGCTAGTCATGAGACGTGCCTTATGAGACGCAGCTAGTCTTGAGACGTGTCTTATGAGACGCAGCTAGTCTTGAGACGTGCCTTATGAGACACAGCTAGTCTTGAGACGTGCCTTATGAGACGCAGCTAGTCTTGAGACGTGTCTTATGAGACACAGCTAGTCTTGAGACGTGTCTTATGAGACGCAGCTAGTCTTGAGACGTGCCTTATGAGACACAGCTAGTCATGAGACGTGCCTTATGAGACACAGCTAGTCTTGAGACGTGTCTTATGAGATACAGCTGGTCTTGAGACGTGTCTTATGAGATGCAGCTAGTCTTGAGACGTGTCTTATGAGACACAGCTAGTCTTGAGACGTGTCTTATGAGATGCAGCTAGTCTTGAGACGTGTCTTATGAGATGCAGCTAGTCTTGAGACGTGTCTTATGAGACACAGCTAGTCTTGAGACGTGTCTTATGAGATGCAGCTAGTCTTGAGACGTGTCTTATGAGACACAGCTAGTCTTGAGACGTGTCTTATGAGATGCAGCTAGTCTTGAGACGTGCCTTATGAGACACAGCTGGTCTTGAGACGTTACTTATGAGACACAGCTAGTCTTGAGACGTGTCTTATGAGATGCAGCTAGTCTTGAGACGTGTCTTATGAGATGCAGCTAGTCTTGAGACGTGCCTTATGAGACACAGCTAGTCTTGAGACGTTACTTATGAGACACAGCTAGTCTTGAGACGTTACTTATGAGACACAGCTAGTCTTGAGACGTTACTTATGAGACACAGCTAGTCTTGAGACGTGCCTTATGAGATGCAGCTAGTCTTGAGACGTGTCTTATGAGATGCAGCTAGTCTTGAGACGTGTCTTATGAGATGCAGCTAGTCTTGAGACGTGTCTTATGAGATGCAGCTAGTCTTGAGACGTGTCTTATGAGATGCAGCTAGTCTTGAGACGTGCCTTATGAGACACAGCTAGTCTTGAGACGTGCCTTATGAGACACAGCTAGTCTTGAGACGTTACTTATGAGATGCAGCTAGTCTTGAGACGTGTCTTATGAGATGCAGCTAGTCTTGAGACGTGCCTTATGAGACACAGCTAGTCTTGAGACGTTACTTATGAGACACAGCTAGTCTTGAGACGTTACTTATGAGACACAGCTAGTCTTGAGACGTTACTTATGAGACACAGCTAGTCTTGAGACGTTACTTATGAGATGCAGCTAGTCTTGAGACGTTACTTATGAGATGCAGCTGGTCTTGAGACGTGCCTTATGAGACACAGCTGGTCTTGAGACGTTACTTATGAGACACAGCTAGTCTTGAGACGTTACTTATAAGACACAGCTAGTCTTGAGACGTTACTTATGAGACACAGCTAGTCTTGAGACGTGTCTTATGAGACACAGCTAGTCTTGAGACGTGCCTTATGAGATGCAGCTAGTCTTGAGACGTGCCTTATGAGACACAGCTAGTCTTGAGACGTGCCTTATGAGACACAGCTAGTCTTGAGACGTGTCTTATGAGATACAGCTGGTCTTGAGACGTGTCTTATGAGACACAGCTAGTCTTGAGACGTGCCTTATGAGACACAGCTAGTCTTGAGACGTGCCTTATGAGACACAGCTAGTCTTGAGACGTGCCTTATGAGATGCAGCTAGTCTTGAGACGTGTCTTATGAGATGCAGCTAGTCTTGAGACGTGTCTTATGAGATGCAGCTAGTCTTGAGACGTTACTTATGAGATGCAGCTAGTCTTGATACGTGCCTTATGAGACACAGCTAGTCTTGAGACGTGCCTTATGAGACACAGCTAGTCTTGAGACGTGCCTTATGAGATGCAGCTAGTCTTGAGACGTTACTTATGAGACACAGCTAGTCTTGAGACGTGCCTTATGAGACACAGCTAGTCTTGAGACGTTACTTATGAGACACAGCTAGTCTTGAGACGTGTCTTATGAGACACAGCTAGTCTTGAGACGTGCCTTATGAGACACAGCTAGTCTTGAGACGTGCCTTATGAGACACAGCTAGTCATGAGACGTGCCTTATGAGATGCAGCTAGTCTTGAGACGTGTCTTATGAGATGCAGCTAGTCTTGAGACGTGTCTTATGAGACACAGCTAGTCTTGAGACGTGTCTTATGAGATGCAGCTAGTCTTGAGACGTGTCTTATGAGATGCAGCTAGTCTTGAGACGTGTCTTATGAGATGCAGCTAGTCTTGAGACGTGCCTTATGAGACACAGCTAGTCTTGAGACGTTACTTATGAGACACAGCTAGTCTTGAGACGTTACTAATGAGACACAGCTAGTCTTGAGACGTTACTTATGAGACACAGCTAGTCTTGAGACGTGTCTTATGAGACACAGCTAGTCTTGAGACGTTACTTATGAGACACAGCTAGTCTTGAGACGTGCCTTATGAGACACAGCTAGTCTTGAGACGTTACTTATGAGACACAGCTAGTCTTGAGACGTGTCTTATGAGACACAGCTAGTCTTGAGACGTGCCTTATGAGACACAGCTAGTCTTGAGACGTGTCTTATGAGACACAGCTAGTCTTGAGACGTTACTTATGAGACACAGCTAGTCTTGAGACGTGCCTTATGAGATGCAGCTAGTCTTGAGACGTGTCTTATGAGATGCAGCTAGTCTTGAGACGTTACTTATGAGATGCAGCTAGTCTTGAGACGTTACTTATGAGACACAGCTAGTCATGAGACGTGCCTTATGAGACACAGCTAGTCATGAGACGTGCCTTATGAGACACAGCTAGTCTTGAGACGTGTCTTATGAGATGCAGCTAGTCTTGAGACGTGCCTTATGAGACAATTAGTCTTGAGACGTTACTTATGAGACACAGCTAGTCTTGAGACGTTACTTATGAGACACAGCTAGTCTTGAGACGTTACTTATGAGACACAGCTAGTCATGAGACGTGCCTTATGAGATGCAGCTAGTCTTGAGACGTGCCTTATGAGACACAGCTAGTCATGAGACGTGCCTTATGAGACACAGCTAGTCTTGAGACGTGCCTTATGAGACACAGCTAGTCATGAGACGTGCCTTATGAGACACAGCTAGTCTTGAGACGTGCCTTATGAGACACAGCTAGTCATGAGACGTGCCTTATGAGATGCAGCTAGTCTTGAGACGTGTCTTATGAGATGCAGCTAGTCTTGAGACGTGTCTTATGAGACGCAGCTAGTCTTGAGACGTGTCTTATGAGACGCAGCTAGTCTTGAGACGTGCCTTATGAGACACAGCTAGTCTTGAGACGTGTCTTATGAGACACAGCTAGTCTTGAGACGTGTCTTATGAGACACAGCTAGTCTTGAGACGTGTCTTATGAGACGCAGCTAGTCTTGAGACGTGTCTTATGAGACACAGCTAGTCTTGAGACGTGTCTTATGAGACACAGCTAGTCTTGAGACGTTACTTATGAGACACAGCTAGTCTTGAGACGTGTCTTATGAGACACAGCTAGTCTTGAGACGTGTCTTATGAGACACAGCTAGTCTTGAGACGTGTCTTATGAGATGCAGCTAGTCTTGAGACGTGTCTTATGAGACACAGCTAGTCTTGAGACGTTACTTATGAGACACAGCTAGTCTTGAGACGTGTCTTATGAGACACAGCTAGTCTTGAGACGTTACTTATGAGACACAGCTAGTCTTGAGACGTTACTTATGAGACACAGCTAGTCTTGAGACGTTACTTATGAGACACAGCTAGTCTTGAGACGTTACTTATGAGACACAGCTAGTCTTGAGACGTGTCTTATGAGACACAGCTAGTCTTGAGACGTTACTTATGAGACACAGCTAGTCTTGAGACGTTACTTATGAGACACAGCTAGTCTTGAGACGTTACTTATGAGACACAGCTAGTCTTGAGACGTGCCTTATGAGATGCAGCTAGTCTTGAGACGTTACTTATGAGATGCAGCTAGTCTTGAGACGTGCCTTATGAGACACAGCTAGTCTTGAGACGTGTCTTATGAGACACAGCTAGTCTTGAGACGTTACTTATGAGACACAGCTAGTCTTGAGACGTGTCTTATGAGACACAGCTAGTCTTGAGACGTTACTTATGAGACACAGCTAGTCTTGAGACGTTACTTATGAGACACAGCTAGTCTTGAGACGTTACTTATGAGACACAGCTAGTCTTGAGACGTTACTTATGAGACACAGCTAGTCTTGAGACGTGTCTTATGAGACACAGCTAGTCTTGAGACGTTACTTATGAGACACAGCTAGTCTTGAGACGTTACTTATGAGATGCAGCTAGTCTTGAGACGTTACTTATGATACACAGCTAGTCTTGAGACGTTACTTATGAGACACAGCTAGTCTTGAGACGTTACTAATGAGACACAGCTAGTCTTGAGACGTGTCTTATGAGATACAGCTGGTCTTGAGACGTGTCTTATAAGACACAGCTAGTCTTGAGACGTTACTTATGAGACACAGCTAGTCTTGAGACGTGCCTTATGAGACACAGCTAGTCATGAGACGTGCCTTATGAGATGCAGCTAGTCTTGAGACGTGTCTTATGAGATGCAGCTAGTCTTGAGACGTGTCTTATGAGACACAGCTAGTCTTGAGACGTTACTTATGAGACACAGCTAGTCTTGAGACGTTACTTATGAGACACAGCTAGTCTTGAGACGTTACTTATGAGACACAGCTAGTCTTGAGACGTGTCTTATGAGACACAGCTAGTCTTGAGACGTTACTTATGAGACACAGCTAGTCTTGAGACGTTACTTATGAGACACAGCTAGTCTTGAGACGTTACTTATGAGACACAGCTAGTCTTGAGACGTGTCTTATGAGACACAGCTAGTCTTGAGACGTTACTTATGAGACACAGCTAGTCTTGAGACGTTACTTATGAGACACAGCTAGTCTTGAGACGTTACTTATGAGACACAGCTAGTCTTGAGACGTGCCTTATGAGACACAGCTAGTCTTGAGACGTGTCTTATGAGACACAGCTAGTCTTGAGACGTGTCTTATGAGACGCAGCTAGTCTTGAGACGTGTCTTATGAGACACAGCTAGTCTTGAGACGTGTCTTATGAGACACAGCTAGTCTTGAGACGTGCCTTATGAGACACAGCTAGTCATGAGACGTGCCTTATGAGATGCAGCTGGTCTTGAGACGTGCCTTATGAGACACAGCTAGTCTTGAGACGTGCCTTATGAGACACAGCTAGTCTTGAGACGTGTCTTATGAGACACAGCTAGTCATGAGACGTGCCTTATGAGACGCAGCTAGTCTTGAGACGTGTCTTATGAGACGCAGCTAGTCTTGAGACGTGCCTTATGAGACACAGCTAGTCTTGAGACGTGCCTTATGAGACGCAGCTAGTCTTGAGACGTGCCTTATGAGATGCAGCTAGTCTTGAGACGTGCCTTATGAGATGCAGCTAGTCTTGAGACGTGTCTTATGAGATGCAGCTAGTCTTGAGACGTGTCTTATGAGACACAGCTAGTCTTGAGACGTGTCTTATGAGATGCAGCTAGTCTTGAGACGTGTCTTATGAGACACAGCTAGTCTTGAGACGTGTCTTATGAGATGCAGCTAGTCTTGAGACGTGCCTTATGAGACACAGCTAGTCTTGAGACGTTACTTATGAGACACAGCTAGTCTTGAGACGTGCCTTATGAGATGCAGCTAGTCTTGAGACGTGTCTTATGAGATGCAGCTAGTCTTGAGACGTGTCTTATGAGATGCAGCTAGTCTTGAGACGTGTCTTATGAGATGCAGCTAGTCTTGAGACGTGTCTTATGAGATGCAGCTAGTCTTGAGACGTGCCTTATGAGACACAGCTAGTCTTGAGACGTGCCTTATGAGACACAGCTAGTCTTGAGACGTTACTTATGAGATGCAGCTAGTCTTGAGACGTGTCTTATGAGATGCAGCTAGTCTTGAGACGTGCCTTATGAGACACAGCTAGTCTTGAGACGTTACTTATGAGACACAGCTAGTCTTGAGACGTTACTTATGAGACACAGCTAGTCTTGAGACGTTACTTATGAGACACAGCTAGTCTTGAGACGTTACTTATGAGATGCAGCTAGTCTTGAGACGTGTCTTATGAGATGCAGCTAGTCTTGAGACGTGCCTTATGAGACACAGCTAGTCTTGAGACGTTACTTATGAGACACAGCTAGTCTTGAGACGTTACTTATGAGACACAGCTAGTCTTGAGACGTTACTTATGAGACACAGCTAGTCTTGAGACGTGCCTTATGAGATGCAGCTAGTCTTGAGACGTTACTTATGAGACACAGCTAGTCTTGAGACGTGCCTTATGAGACACAGCTAGTCTTGAGACGTGTCTTATAAGACACAGCTAGTCTTGAGACGTTACTTATGAGATGCAGCTAGTCTTGAGACGTGTCTTATGAGATGCAGCTAGTCTTGAGACGTGTCTTATGAGATGCAGCTAGTCTTGAGACGTGCCTTATGAGACACAGCTAGTCTTGAGACGTGTCTTATGAGATGCAGCTAGTCTTGAGACGTGTCTTATGAGACACAGCTAGTCTTGAGACGTTACTTATAAGACACAGCTAGTCTTGAGACGTTACTTATGAGACGCAGCTAGTCTTGAGACGTGCCTTATGAGACACAGCTAGTCTTGAGACGTGTCTTATGAGACACAGCTAGTCTTGAGACGTTACTTATGAGACGCAGCTAGTCTTGAGACGTTACTTATAAGACACAGCTAGTCTTGAGACGTTACTTATGAGACACAGCTAGTCTTGAGACGTGCCTTATGAGACACAGCTAGTCTTGAGACGTGCCTTATGAGACACAGCTAGTCTTGAGACGTGCCTTATGAGACACAGCTAGTCTTGAGACGTTACTAATGAGATGCAGCTAGTCTTGAGACGTTACTTATGAGACGCAGCTAGTCTTGAGACGTGCCTTATGAGATGCAGCTAGTCTTGAGACGTTACTAATGAGATGCAGCTAGTCTTGAGACGTTACTTATGAGACGCAGCTAGTCATGAGACGTGTCTTATGAGACACAGCTAGTCTTGAGACGTTACTAATGAGACACAGCTAGTCTTGAGACGTTACTTATGAGACACAGCTAGTCTTGAGACGTTACTTATGAGACACAGCTAGTCTTGAGACGTTACTTATGAGACACAGCTAGTCTTGAGACGTGCCTTATGAGACACAGCTAGTCTTGAGACGTGTCTTATGAGATGCAGCTAGTCTTGAGACGTTACTAATGAGATGCAGCTAGTCTTGAGACGTTACTTATGAGACGCAGCTGGTCATGAGACGTGTCTTATGAGACACAGCTAGTCTTGAGACGTTACTAATGAGACACAGCTAGTCTTGAGACGTTACTTATGAGACACAGCTAGTCTTGAGACGTTACTTATGAGACACAGCTAGTCTTGAGACGTGCCTTATGAGACACAGCTAGTCTTGAGACGTGTCTTATGAGACACAGCTAGTCTTGAGACGTGTCTTATGAGATGCAGCTAGTCTTGAGACGTTACTTATGAGACACAGCTAGTCTTGAGACGTGCCTTATGAGACACAGCTAGTCTTGAGACGTGTCTTATGAGACACAGCTAGTCTTGAGACGTTACTAATGAGACGCAGCTAGTCTTGAGACGTTACTTATGAGACACAGCTAGTCATGAGACGTGTCTTATGAGACACAGCTAGTCTTGAGACGTTACTTATGAGACACAGCTAGTCTTGAGACGTGTCTTATGAGACACAGCTAGTCTTGAGACGTTACTTATGAGACACAGCTAGTCATGAGACGTGCCTTATGAGACACAGCTAGTCTTGAGACGTTACTTATGAGACACAGCTAGTCTTGAGACGTGTCTTATGAGACACAGCTAGTCTTGAGACGTGTCTTATGAGATGCAGCTAGTCTTGAGACGTGCCTTATGAGACACAGCTAGTCTTGAGACGTGTCTTATGAGATGCAGCTAGTCTTGAGACGTTACTAATGAGATGCAGCTAGTCTTGAGACGTTACTTATGAGACGCAGCTAGTCTTGAGACGTGCCTTATGAGACACAGCTGGTCTTGAGACGTTACTTATGAGACACAGCTAGTCTTGAGACGTTACTTATGAGACGCAGCTAGTCTTGAGACGTTACTAATGAGACACAGCTAGTCTTGAGACGTTACTTATGAGACACAGCTAGTCTTGAGACGTTACTTATGAGACACAGCTAGTCTTGAGACGTTACTTATGAGACACAGCTAGTCTTGAGACGTGCCTTATGAGACACAGCTAGTCTTGAGACGTGTCTTATGAGATGCAGCTAGTCTTGAGACGTTACTAATGAGATGCAGCTAGTCTTGAGACGTTACTTATGAGACGCAGCTAGTCTTGAGACGTGCCTTATGAGACACATCTGGTCTTGAGACGTTACTTATGAGACACAGCTAGTCTTGAGACGTTACTTATGAGACACAGCTAGTCTTGAGACGTGCCTTATGAGACACAGCTAGTCTTGAGACGTGTCTTATGAGATGCAGCTAGTCTTGAGACGTTACTAATGAGATGCAGCTAGTCTTGAGACGTTACTTATGAGACGCAGCTAGTCTTGAGACGTGCCTTATGAGACACAGCTAGTCTTGAGACGTTACTTATGAGACACAGCTAGTCTTGAGACGTGCCTTATGAGACACAGCTAGTCTTGAGACGTTACTTATGAGACACAGCTAGTCTTGAGACGTGCCTTATGAGACACAGCTAGTCTTGAGACGTTACTTATGAGACACAGCTAGTCTTGAGACGTTACTAATGAGACACAGCTAGTCTTGAGACGTGTCTTATGAGACACAGCTGGTCTTGAGACGTTACTTATGAGACGCAGCTAGTCTTGAGACGCGGCTCGCTTATTTCGTACGAATAAAACTTTCCCCTCCGAGTGAGCGCGCTACCTGCGTCTCATTTACGTGCCGCTATTATCTGTGTGTAAACAGGTCAACAATGTATTGTTGCATGAATGAAAAGGGTTTATTTCAGCACTTATGAATGAATTTCTACGATTTATTGTCAAAATGGAGAAGGAAACATTACATTTTAATCGTGTTTCGCGAAATAAAATCGCAGTTGTCAGAAAATTAGAACTTTGCAAATAACCGGGTATAAACAAGATCTAGGAAAAATTCTTGTCCTTGATTATAATGAAATTTATTTAGGAAAATAAACAATGTGAAAAGCAGAATAAAACAAAAAAATCTGATGTGTTACACTCACATGACTTTCTCTAGCAGTTCTACAAACTTCTTAGATGTGATTATTCTTCTTTCTGCACCTTGGTAATCGAGGTACTCATTAGCACAATGTTCTTATTACTTAGTTCCTTATAAGTAGGAAAAAAATAAGGGAATACACTAGGCTAAAGCCATACACAAATGTTTTAAAAGCTGTCATTATGCGATTGTCATTACAAATCACTTCTTTTCTTGGCCAGGAGTAGAACAAAAGTAAACCGCACGTTCCCGTCTGAGAAAAGTATAAATACTTCACAATTGAAACTAGTAACAATGAATACCTCAAAAACGGTAAGCTCCACGAGGAAAATGTATATGACATAACTTGTGTATTTTAACAAGACCTACATTTTTTGTATAGTAAGTTTTTGTCTATCTCTTACGGTTTATTAGTTTTGCCGAATTAAGAAAAATTCATCCAGAATAAACAGGTCTTTAGAAGCTATTCCCAGAAAATTCAAGATAAAAATATTATTTGTCAGCTGAATATCTTTGATATACGATATTTTAAACAAAATCGTTAGAGCCATTTTAATAAAATCAAAATTTTCGAAAAAAGTTCCATGTAAAGGATAGTTTGGGGTGGGGGGATTTTTCTCAAAATCTTCGTGTCGCATCCCTGGAAGATACTAAACTTAAATACCAAGTTTGGTGCTTTACCGACTTTTCGTTTTTGAGTTATCGTGTTCACAGACACACGGACACACACACACATATAGGGACCTTTTTGTGAAAATGCTTTTTTTGGATACAGGGGACCCTAAAACATATATTTCCGGTGAAATCTCGGTATCGAATTTTTGGGTGGCATACAATACTTCTCTATCCCTATGTACATTGTACATACGGGGCTAGAGAAAGTAAATATGATGTTCCATTCGCATAACTTGTTTCATACACAAACCATTCTTTTATCGACATCATGCTAATCGATATAAGAAGTCTTATCATTTACTTCTTTGTGAGTAGAAGGGAAATAAGCTAATATACTAGGCAAAACCTGCAAAAACTGATCGTTGTGTGAAACACAAGTTCGGTTTGCAAGCAGCAAAACTAGAAGTAGGTTTCCTGTTTTAGAACAGTTAACGTGCTTCAAAATTGAAACCAATAACAAGGAATATCTGGAAAACGGCGAACTTTAAAAGAAAAACGTATATCACATAAATTATGTATTTTAACGAAATCTAAGTTTTTGTCTATCCCTTTATCAGTTATTCATCCAGAATAATTCTGGAGGCTGTACACAGAAAATACAAGATATATTTTTTTATTTCTGATGCAAATACCTTTAATATACGGTATTTTTAATCAAAATTGTTAGAGCCATTTTTGAGAAAAACAAAAAATTTTCACACATTTTTCCATGTAAACGGTAGTTTGGGGTGGGGGATTTTCTTCGAAAACTCCGTTTCCCACCATTGGAAGATACAAAATATAAATACGAAGTTTGGTATTTGTAATTTTTATTTTAATCTATTTAATTTAATAATTAATAATGAAAAAAATTATTCCAATGAATAAAAATTTCCTTTGAGCTATTCTGCCTCCCCCCCCACACCGAAATATTTCTATTTTTTTTAATCAGGGTACCTCAGAACATATTACCGGTGAAATCTCGACATCCAATTTTTGGGTGGAATATACCTAATATCTTCATGCTAGCGAAAGTAAAAATCCAATGCTTTACAAAGAACAACAAGCCTGAAAGAATAGAAAAGAAGGTCCTTGAACTTGATAGGAGAAACAAAGCCTCTGAAAACAGTGAAAGTTAAGAATAAAACATTAAAAGATGACAACGTGAGCAGGATTAACTTGTAACTGTGTCGATGAAACCAATCATTTAATAACCCTCGTAGTAACTTCATTGAAATAACTCAAAAAGTTGCACTTATTAAAATGCCTGTAGTTCCTGTTAAATATATTATTGTAATATTACTTTGGTTATAAAAGCCTACTCGTGTAATCACTTATTATTCTTGCTATTTGGGTCCTAGTATACCTGTTTCCTCTCCGTCACTACCATAATCAACCTCATGATCAACATTATAAGCTGTTACTCTCTCCACAGTCTTGCACCAAGAATCCTGCAAATGTTTATTATGGAGAACCATACAATATGCTTAAACGAAGATAACGTTACTTGTTATTAAATTATTTTAAAACTCTTTTCCTGGCCAAAATATCTGTGTATTACAACACGTTCATTGGCGAGATACTTACATAGGGCGTTTATGATGTCCATAACCCCCATCTTTAAGAAATAGCGCATGCATATTATTATTATTATTATTATTATTATTATTAGCAGCAGCAACAGCAGTAGCAGTAGTAGTAGCAGTAGTACGGATATTTCTGCAGACATCGGAATTTTGCTCCTGAATGGAACCATGCCACTCGTAAACAACGCCCTTTTTTTGTTAATGCTTTCGTCTACATGAAATTTCTGTTTTTAATTATCATAATAGGGTGTAATCTAAAGCCCCAATACTTGCATCACGGAATGTATTGCACCCTTGCGAAGTTGCAGCAAACTTTCCAAAAGGTTATGGATACTGAAAGCAGAGAGGCCTCTGTACCTTCTGGATGTCGCTCTCAATTCCAGGGTTTACTATCTGCGGTCGAATGGTCAGCATTCTAGTTTTTTACCCAAAGGTCCCGGATTCGATTTTCGGCTGTGGCAGGGAATTCTTTTTTAACTACAACCATCTTCTATACCTACAGAGTCTCTAAGTATGCGCGCGCGTGCGTGTGTGTGTGTGTTTAATATAATGTGTGCACAACTATAAACGCCGTTAAGAACCTTAAAGTTCAGCGAAAAATCACCTGTTGCTTCGGGAAGAAAATGTTGTACAAGCCACTGCATATTTTGCTTTAATCTTGAAGTTCGTTATAATTTAGTTCTTCAGAATCCCTTCTGCGCTCAAAAAACACCAAAACTGGTACCAAATCTGCACATAATTTGTCATAAGAAGCTGCATCTCAAGTGTTGAGACACCTACGGAGGTGACTTAAAAAATCATGAGACCCGTCTCATGAAAGTGAGACTTTTTACTCATTCCAAAGCCTGAGACGCGGCTCATTACGTAAGCGTGTGAGACGTTGGTCGCGATCAAGGCCACCTCCATCTTGAGTCGTCGAGTTTCAGTCATACAAAAGTGAGACGCGTCTCATCTTTATTCATACCACCCAATATCGCATTGTTGCGCGTTAACGAGAGGGAACGAGTAACTAACTACATTCGAATTTCGCGATAACATAAGGCCGCGCGCTACAAGGTACAGAGGCGCACCTTGCGGTAAGCAATGACAACATATTTACACTAGTGGAGCACAACAACCGCACACAGCAACTGTTGCAGGAAGTGAAGCAACTACTCAGGCGTTGCTGGGGTCTGTTGCAAGAAAGGGATGCAATGCCGCAATTTCCAGAAGTGTTTTATGACACAATTTTATCGGTGAAACAGTTTTAAATAACATGTTTAGGAGTGGAGTCCCTGCCCAGTGACTGAAAGGACCTGGAAGGGACAGAGCGGCTACTGTCAGAGATCTCTCTGACTTCACTCCAGGCGGTGAGAAATGTCCTTGTGTCGTCTGCTGGCACGGCTCGTCACTTTCCTCACCAATCATATGTAAGAATACCTAACTATCAGAGACACCAGTGTTGCAACATCTACGGTTTCAGTGGAACTTGACGCGCGCGTGATGATCCCATTCAGGGAAAAGTTTGGTTGTATTACACACAATAAGGATTTACATTGTCACTATCTTCCACGAGGGCGATCCAGAAAGTGACCGACGATTTGACATAACTAAACAATAACAACACAAAGTTACTCTATTTCTCAACACTGCTATCAAGGTATTTATTGTCACGTGGTACAGATGTTATACTCTTCCACCGCTAAACATCTGAGCCAAGATGTCACTGTCACCTTGAGGTCTTCATGGCTGGCAAATCTTTTCCATCCAAAAAGTCATGCACGGAATCCAAAATAAAACACGGGTTTTTCTGAATTCTTTCATCAACATTTGCTTTCAACTGCTCCATAACGATTGATGAACTTCCACTCCGGTCTTTATCGTACACACTGTTATGTTCTTCCTTGATTACTCGTAAATTCTGTGCCATTTCCTCGCTGAAGACTCGTTTATTGCATTATCACTATACACTTGCATTATTTGTCTATAAAATTCGATTGGCCGAACATTTTGTGCATTCAAAAAAAATTTTTTTGGTGGTAGAAAAGTATAACATTGACATTGAAAAACCGGCACCACGTGACAATAAATGTCTTGACAGAATGAAGATTACGCTGAGAAATAGAGTAACTTTGTAACTGGGTGACCCTCGTATATATCGCGGACATTGCTCTTGTTCTTATCCTAGAACTATCACGACTGACACTGTGAAAATGTCTTACAGCCGTAATAAACGAGTTGAGGTTATGTTAGCCGAATTAATAAAAATTTTACGTTCAGTGAAGTACAGGACCCAGGGTTGAAAGGAATAGATGAGGTAACTAGTGCGAAATGGAGAAAAGTTAGTTCAAGAAGTGTGATAGAAAATGCCATGGAAGAAGGTATTTTAGAAGAAGCAGTGGAATGTGGCGCTGCAGTAGACGAGTAAATATGGCAACAGCGTACCGAGACATTCAGCAGGAATGTCAATCACAGGGTTATTTCTCATCAATTACAGAAGTACGCTGGAACAAATATTTGAGCCCCTCCTGTTGGGGAGCAGCTCGGATTGAGTTGGACTCGACGAGGAGCTGGTTCCCGATGGCCATGGGAGATTGGGTAAACTTGGGTGGCGATGTGAGACGTCTTGATGTCCTGCGGCCACTGCTGGAGAACTTGGTAGAAGAAGCTAGAAGGTAAATGTTTCTGAGGTTTTCATAGTCATCCCCCTATGCGATTGACGCGTGTAAGAGGTGTATCTACTTCCGGCCTTGTGAAAGAAGGGGTTCGGTAGATAACATCATGATGGAAGTCCCACGGATGTCATGAGGTAGACCTGAGTGTTCAGGTAACTGATTCTTGATTGCCATCACTATATTTCATTACCTTCTTGTTCACATCCATCCCATATATGCCATGATCCACAGTTTGCTAACGCCTAGATAGACGTCGGGTTGCTCACTCTTTCTAGATGTGCTATGATCTAGAGTTTGATTACTGCTCGACACACTTAGCGATGATCACCCATCAAGAATACCAGGGTGGGCTGATAAGTCCGGGGCCTCTCAATGAAAACAGTATTTTAAAAAAAATCGCTTTATTTCTCAGCATAATCTCCAGAAAGGCTAGTACATTTGTCACATTGGTGTTCTAATTTAATTAAACCATCTCTATAGTGCGATTTATCAAGGTCCTCAAAATAGCTGTTTACCTCATCAATGGGCTCCTCGTTGCTGTGAAATCTTCGTCCTTGAGGTTTGGGAACAGGTGGTAGTCACTGGCTGCTAGATCTGGCGAACAGGGGGGGATGCTCAAGCAATTCCAACTTTAATTTGCAAATATTTCCCAATGCAATGACTGAACGATGGGCCGGAGCATTGTCATGATGAAACAAGATTTTTTTTTTTTTTGCCAAATTTTTCTTTTCACATCATCACTCAAACGTTGCAGTAAGCTTGCGTAGTAGTCAACAGTGATGCGGTTACCCTTTTCCAAGTAATCAATAAAATAATTCCCTGCGCATCCCAGAAAACACCTTGTTAGCTAACAAAATTACTTTGGCTTTTTTGGAGTTGGTTCATCTGGCGCAATCCATTGTTTTGACGGTGATTTACTTTCTAGAGTGTAGTGATGTATCCAAGTTTCATTCATGATAATAAGCCGTCTCAAAAATCCACTGGGATTTTTATGGTACTGAAAACACTTTTTCTTTGCAACTTTTGATCAGGTATTAACAAACGCGGCACGCATGTTACACAGACCTTGTGAAAGCCCAAAACATTACTTAAAATATTACCTGCACGTTCTTTTGATATGTTTACAGCCTCTGCTATCTCAAACAACTTTAATCTGCGGTCTTCCAGTACTAAACGATGAATTTTGTCAATGATCTCTGGAGTTGTCACTCCTACTGGGCGTCCAGAGCGAGGCTCATCACTAGTGCTCGTACGTCCCATTTTAAACTCTGCAGCCCACCTTTTAATCATTGAATATGAAGGGGCAGAGTCTTTCAATGAACTGTCCATTTCCTCCTTGATTTCTTTGGGCGTTAAGCCTTTCAAACGGAAGTATTTAATCACTTCTCGTTTTTCCAAATCCTCCATTTTCGTGAAAACTGTAAAGTTGTCTTGTTTAAAATGCTGTCATTGGAAAACTAAACAAGCTATTGACCTGTAACTATGGATACAAGCTAGTCTAGAGTTAAACTATACGATGCTACCGTCTAACTGACCTAGTGGCGCCATATCTGTGTACGGCCCGGGACTTATCAGCCCGTCTAACTGGCCTAGTGACGCCATATCTGTGTGAGGCCCGGGACTTATCAGCCTGTCTAACTGGCCTAGTGGCGCCATATCTGTGTGAGGCCCGGGACTTATCAGCCTGTCTAACTGGCCTAGTGGCGCCATATCTGTGTGAGGCCCGGGACTTATCAGCCTGTCTAACTGGCCTAGTGGCGCCATATCTGTGTGAGGCTCGGGACTTATCAGCCTGTCTAACTGGCCTAGTGGCGCCATATCTGTGTGAGGCCCGGGACTTATCAGTCTGTCTAACTGACCTAGTGACGCCATATCTGTGTGAGGCTCGGGACTTATCAGCCTGTCTAACTGGCCTAGTGGCGCCATATCTGTGTGAGGCCCGGGACTTATCAGCCTGTCTAACTGGCCTAGTGGCGCCATATCTGTGTGAGGCTCGGGACTTATCAGCCTGTCTAACTGGCCTAGTGACGCCATATCTGTGTGAGGCCCGGGACTTATCAGCCTGTCTAACTGGCCTAGTGGCGCCATATCTGTGTGAGGCTCGGGACTTATCAGCCTGTCTAACTGGCCTAGTGGCGCCATATCTGTGTGAGGCCCGAGACTTATCAGCCTGTCTAACTGGCCTAGTGGCGCCATATTTGTGTGAGGCCCGGGACTTATCAGCCTGTCTAGCTGGCCTAGTGACGCCATATCTGTGTGAGGCCCGGGACTTATCAGCCTGTCTAACTGGCCTAGTGGCGCCATGTCTGTGTGAGGCCCGGGACTTATCAGCCTGTCTAACTGGCCTAGTGGCGCCATGTCTGTGTGAGGCTCGGGACTTATCAGCCTGTCTAACTGGCCTAGTGACGCCATATCTGTGTGAGGCCCGGGACTTATCAGCCTGTCTAACTGGCCTAGTGGCGCCATATCTGTGTGAGGCTCGGGACTTATCAGCCTGTCTAACTGGCCTAGTGGCGCCATATCTGTGTGAGACCCGGGACTTATCAGCCTGTCTAACTGGCCTAGTGGCTACATATCTGTGTGAGACCCGGGACTTATCAGCCTGTCTAACTGGCCTAGTGGCGCCATATCTGTTTGAGACTCGGGACTTATCAGCCTGTCTAACTGGCCTAGTGGCGCCATATCTGTGTAAGACCAGGGACTTATCAGCCTGTCTAACTGGCCTAGTGGCGCCATATCTGTGTGAGGCTCGGGACTTATCAGCCTGACTAACTGGCCTAGTGGCGCCATATCTGTGTGAGACCAGGGACTTATCAGCCTGTCTAACTGGCCTAATGGCGGCATATCTGTGAGGCCCGGGACTTATCAGCCTGTCTAACTGGCCTAGTAGCGCCATATCTGTGTGAGGCCCGGGACTTATCAGCCTGTCTAACTGGCCTAGTGGCTACATATCTGTGTGAGACCCGGGACTTATCAGCCTGTCTAAGTGGCCTAGTGGCGCCATATCTGTGTGACACCCGGGACTTATCAGCCTGTCTAACTGGCCTAGTGACGCCATATCTGTGTGAGGCCCGGGACTTATCAGCCTGTCTAACTGGCCTAGTAGCGCCATATCTGTGTGAGGCCCGGGACTTATCAGCCTGTCTAACTGGCCTAGTGGCGCCATGTCTGTGTGAGGCTCGGGACTTATCAGCCTGTCTAACTGGCCTAGTGACGCCATATCTGTGTGAGGCCCGGGACTTATCAGCCTGTCTAACTGGCCTAGTGGCGCCATATCTGTGTGAGGCTCGGGACTTATCAGCCTGTCTAACTGGCCTAGTGGCGCCATATCTGTGTGAGACCCGGGACTTATCAGCCTGTCTAACTGGCCTAGTGGCGCCATATCTGTGTGAGACTCGGGACTTATCAGCCTGTCTTACTGGCCTAGTGGCGCCGTATCTGTGTGAGGCCCGGGACTTATCAGCCTGTCTAAGTGGTCTAGTGGCGCCATATCTGTGTGAGGCTCGGGACTTATCAGCCTGACTAACTGGCCTAGTGGCGCCATATCTGTGTGAGACCAGGGACTTATCAGCCTGTCTAACTGGCCTAGTGGCGGCATATCTGTGTGAGGCTCGGGACTTATCAGCCTGTCTAAGTGGCCTAGTGGCGCCATATCTGTGTGAGACCCGGGACTTATCAGCCTGTCTAACTGGCCTAGTGGCGCCATATCTGTGTGAGACCCGGGACTTATCAGCCTGTCTAACTGGCCTAGTGGCGCCATATCTGTGTGAGGCCCGGGACTTATCAGCCTGTCTAACTGGCCTAGTGACGCCATATCTGTGTGAGACCCGGGACTTATCAGCCTGTTTTGTTTTTTTTTGGTAGTGTTTAACGCCCGCTTTAACTACTAATGGCACCGCAGGCGGTGACACTGATGATACATGAATGACGATGGAGCACCGGTGGAATGCGATGGCGGGGGAAACCGGAGTACCCGGAGAAAACCCGCCCCAGCGCCGTTTTGTCCACCACAAATCTCACATGCGGTCGCTTGGGATCGAACCCCGGCCGTCTAGGTGAGAGTCGAGTGGTCTAACCACTCGGCCACGGCGCGGCCTATCAGCCTGTCTAACTGACCTAGTGGCGCCATATCTGTGTGAGGCCCGGGACTTATCAGCCTGTCTAACTGGCCTAGTGGCGCCATATCAGTGTGAGACCCGGCACTTATCAGCCTGTCTAACTGGCCTAGTGACGCCATATCTGTGTGAGGCCCGGGACTTATCAGCCTGTCTAACTGGCCTAGTGACGCCATATCTGTGTGAGACCCGGGACTTATCAGCCTGTCTAACTGGCCTAGTGACGCCATATCTGTGTGAGACCCGGGACTTACCAGCCTGTCTAACTGGCCTAGTGACGCCATATCTGTGTGAGGCCCGGGACTTATCAGCCTGTCTAACTGGCCTAGTGACGCCATATCTGTGTGAGACCCGGGACTTATCAGCCTGTCTAACTGGCCTAGTGACGCCATATCTGTGTGAGGCCCGGGACTTATCAGCCTGTCTAACTGGCCTAGTGACGCCATATCTGTGTGAGGCCCGGGACTTATCAGCCTGTCTAACTGGCCTAGTGACGCCATATCTGTGTGAGGCCCGGGACTTATCAGCCTGTCTAACTGGCCTAGTGACGCCATATCTGTGTGAGACCCGGGACTTATCAGCCTGTCTAACTGGCCTAGTGACGCCATATCTGTGTGAGGCCCGGGACTTATCAGCCTGTCTAACTGGCCTAGTGACGCCATATCTGTGTGAGGCCCGGGACTTATCAGCCTGTCTAACTGGCCTAGTGACGCCATATCTGTGTGAGACCCGGGACTTATCAGCCTGTCTAACTGGCCTAGTGACGCCATATCTGTGTGAGGCCCGGGACTTATCAGCCTGTCTAACTGGCCTAGTGGCGCCATATCTGTGTGAGACCCGGGACTTATCAGCATGTCTAACTGGCCTAGTGACGCCATATCTGTGTGAGGCCCGGGACTTATCAGCCTGTCTAACTGGCCTAGTGGCGTCGTATCTGTGTGAGACCAGGGACTTATCAGCCTGTCTAACTGGCCTAGTGGCGCCATATCTGTGTGAGACCAGGGACTTATCAGCTTGTCTAACTGGCCTAGTGGCGCCATATCTGTGTGAGACCCGGGACATATCAGCCTGTCTAACTGGCCTAGTGGCGCCATATCTGTGTGAGGCCCGGGACTTATCAGCTCTAACTGGCCTAGTGACGCCGTATCTGTGTGAGGCCCGGGACTTATCAGCTCTAACTGGCCTAGTGGCGCCATATCTGTGTGAGGCCCGGGACTTATCAGCCTGTCTAACTGGCCTAGTGTCGCCATATCTGTGTGAGGCCCGGGACTTATCAACCTGTCGAACTGGCCTAGTGGCGCCATATCTGTGTGAGGCTCGGGACTTATCAGCCTGTCTAACTGGCCTAGTGGCGCCATATCTGTGTGAGACCCGGGACTTATCAACCTGTCGAACTGGCCTAGTGGCGCCATATCTGTGTGAGACCCGGCACTTATCAGCCTGTCTAACTGGTCTAGTGACGCCGTATCTGTGTGAGGCTCGGGACTTATCAGCCTGTCTAACTGGTCTAGTGACGCCGTATCTGTGTGAGGCTCGGGACTTATCAGCCTGTCTAACTAGCCTAGTGGCGCCGTATCTGTGTGAGGCTCGGGACTTATCAGCCTGTCTAACTAGCCTAGTGGCGCCGTATCTGTGTGAGACCCGGGACATATCAGCCTGTCTAACTGGCCTAAAGGCGCCATATCTGTGTGAGGCCCGGGACTTATCAGCTCTAACTGGCCTAGTGGCGCCATATCTGTGTGAGACCCGGGACTCATCAGCCTGTCTAACTGGTCTAGCGACGCCATATCTGTGTGAGGCCCGGGACTTATCAGCCTGTCTAACTGGCCTAGTGGCGCCATATCTGTGTGAGATCCGGGACTTATCAGCCTGTCTAACTGGCCTAGTGACGCCGTATCTGTGTGAGACCCGGGACTTATCAGCTCTAACTGGCCTAGTGACGCCATATCTGTGTGAGGCCCGGGACTTATCAGCCTGTCTAACTGGCCTAGTGACGCCATATCTGTGTGAGACCCGGGACTTATCAGCTCTAACTGGCCTAGTGACGCCATATCTGTGTGAGACCCGGGACTTATCAGCTCTAACTGGCCTAGTGACGCCATATCTGTGTGAGGCCCGGGACTTATCAGCCTGTCTAACTGGCCTAGTGACGCCATATCTGTGTGAGACCCGGGACTTATCAGCTCTAACTGGCCTAGTGACGCCATATCTGTGTGAGACCCGGGACTTATCAGCCGACCATATTATGCTATGATCCAGAATTTGATTACTCCTCGACAGACATTGGACTCATCACCCAACCTGGAAAAACTATAATCCAAAATTTCATAACAGCTCTACAAAACTGGGTTGATCACATTTCCTTAATATGTTATGATGTAGAGTTGGGGTGATCACTCATCCTGATCATGTTATGATCCATTGTTGTTGTTGTTTGTTTGTTTTTTGAAGCTCGACAGACACTGAGCTGATCAAACATTCTGCATATGCTATGATCCAAAGTTGGGTTGATTATATTTCCTGGATATTCTGTGATCCAAGGCATGCATGCTCCTCGATAGACACGTAGTTAGTTGATCATACATCCCGAATATGTGTGATCCAAATTTCCTTGCTTCTCGACACAATGGGTTGATCACACATCCTGGATATACAATGGTCCAGAGTTTTCTTGCTCCTGGACAGATATTGCGCTGTACACACATCCTGGATATATTATGTTCCAGGGTCTGAATTTGCTCATATATCCTGGATTTACTGTGATCCAGAATTTGCTTACTCCTCGCCAGACATTCGGTTGATCACATCCTGGATACGCTATGATCCAGAGTCTGCTCGCTTCTCGCCAGACATTCGGTTGAACACATCCTGGATACCTTATATTATATTTATGACAAATAAAATGTATATCTTGAATTTTCTTGGAATAGCATTCTGCACCAATTATGGTGAATTTTGCGTAACTGGTAAACCGTAAGAGACAGACAAAAACACACTGCACAAAAAATGTACAGCTCGTTAAAACACACAATTTATGTCATATACGCTTTTTTCGTGTAGTTGACTATTTCTGAATTATTGCTTGTTATTGCTTTCAGTTTTAAAAGACTTCTCACATACGGGATTTGTAAACTGCAAAGAAACGGATTTCAAGTACATAGCAAATGTTTTTAAAAGATATGACTATCACTTTATCCTAGTGTGCTCCCTTATTTCCCTTCTACTTACAAGGAAGCAAGTAATAAGACAATTTCTGTTAATGTTTATCTTGGTTAGCATTAAGTAAACAGAATAAACGTTTGTAAAAATAATTTGTTGCAGAATAGATACAGAAGTTTAAATTCTTTTTTTAAATGTTTTCCTTTGTTTAGATCAGTTTAAGTAGATAAATGTGCACATAACATGATTACTTGCAGTGGGCCCCGGGCATTCCTTGAAATACGACAGGATACAATGTTATTTTGTCAGTACCATTCGTAAATATTGAGTAAACAGTTGAAGGTCTGGGCGAACAAAGAAAGATGCAGCAATTTGAAAATGAATGTTCTCTTGCGAATAATAAAGAGAGAAGTGTTTTATTGTTTTGGCTGCACCTGCTCCTGCTGCAGGGCATCTCAGGCATTCCCTGACAGTTCATTTCGTAACGCCAGGTCTTCCACTGGGTCACATGATTCTTCACGCTACTTACAATCTAACATGTCTCAATAAAATTAATATTAACAAATCTAATGTTTCCCATTCACATGACTTTCTCTAGCTCTTCCACAAATAACTTTTTAAACAGTTGTTGCTAAAAGTATATCTTTCACCAGATGTGAGTATTGTTAAAAGTAGAAAATTCTGTCACTCAGTGTTATAAAATTATAACAACTTTGGTTTATGGCCTCATTCAAGTAGGTCATGACTCTGAAAGCTCGTATCGATCATAAAATGGCGGATGGAATCTGCTGAACCAGACGAAATTATGCAAACAGCGGAGAGAGCAAAATTACAACTGCTGCACTGTCTCCGTTGTATAGAATGTTTTCATTCTGTGTCATCATGTTGTCAGCACTGATGCTAAGCAAGGCAACAACTGAATATCGCAGCATGAACTCGGTGAAATAGGTAAAGCAATCTATTTATAATTATAATATGTCTATAAATATTGAGAATAGTGTGTGTCACACATAGTGTTAAAATTGTTTTGTATTGTTCGTAGCTTCCTACTCACAATATAAAACACCATCTTCACCACTTGTATATACGAAGGCGGGTTTTTTTTTCCAACTTCCGATAGGCTATAAATAAAAGACAAGTTCATAGAAAACAATTATTATATTACTAAAAGTTTTGTACACTTGTGGGTTACTTTTCAACATAATCACCGAAAAGATTGAGACATTTATCGTACCTGTGTACAAGCTTTGCAATACCCGCTTCAAAAAATGTTGCCGCCAATGATTTCAAATGAGCATTTACCTTGTTTTGAAGATCTTGGTACTTTACGACGTTTGCGGAGAGCCATTCAAAACAAACGAAGAGGAATACTGACTTGAGGAATTGTGTTGATCCATGACAACGCTCGTCCACACAACCCATCGGCTCCTTGAACAATTTCAATGGGACATTTTCGACCATCCGCCGTACAGTCCTGACCTGGCACCCAGCGACTTTCACCTTTTCCCTGAACTGAAGTCGTGGCTAGGAGGGCAGCACTTACAAACCCACGAAGATTTTGTCCATCTCTTAGGGTTTAGCAATAATGCAAAATTCTGTAAATTTCATCCAGAATAAAGTAGTCTTCAGAAGCTATTCCCAGAAAATTCAAGATATACATTTTATTTGTCAGGTAAATATCTTTAATATATGATATTTTAATCAAAATCGTTAGAGCTATTTTTGAGAAAATAAAAAATGTCGAAAAAAATTTCCATGTAAAGGGTATTTTGGAGTGGGGGTATTTTTCTCAAAATCTTCGTGTTACAAACCCTGGAAGATAGTAAATTTAAATACCCAGTTTGGTATTTTACCGATTTTTCGCTTTTGAGTTATCGTGTTCACAGACACACGGACACACCTTCTCTATACACAATGTACATATAAAGTAAAAATGATACTCCCTGTTCTACGGGTGGTTCCCGAGGTCGCGGGTTCAAACCTGGCGGAGGGCGATGGATATTTTTTCGGGCGTTAAAAGCTTTAGCAACGCTTCCTTCGGAAGGGAAATAAAGCCGTTGGTTCCTTACCGCAGATTTACGTCATGTAAACCAACCTCAAGCCTGCTAAAGAGGCCTCTGAGCAAAATTAAGCGTTCTTTCATGCCCAGAATGGAATGAGCCAGTGGGAACTGCAACAACGAAATAATGTCCATAAATAATACTCAATTAAATGTAAGTATTAAACATAGTTATAATAATACATAACAAATAAATCTGATGTTATACTCATATGACTTTCGTCCTATAAAATTAAAGATATATATTTTAATTACGATGAAAGTTTCTTAAACATATGTTATTTGAATAAAAATCGTTACAGACAGTTTTGAGAAAATCAAATCAAAGTTTCTGAAAAGGTTAAAGGGGACTATAGGTTGAGGCGATTTTGTTGAAAACCTTCATCTCGCACACTTGGAAGATTATTAATTATTTATTTGTTAAAGACGCTGTCAGTTCCCAGGATCATATCAGCTCCGTCGGTGTGCCGGAATTTCGTCCCGCAAAAGTTCTTTTTCATACCAGTAAATCTAGTGACTTGAGGCTGTTTCTTTTAAGCTCACTTAAAAACCAACCCTCTGGGCCGTGTTACAACCCTCGACCTTGGGATCAGAAATGAGCTACCTGGACCGACTTGGAAGACGCTCAAATTAAATATCAATTTTGGTATCCACCAGAATTTTACTTTCCTAGCCTATATGCACAATGACCATAGTGTATAAAGAAGGTATTGTATTCCACACAAAAATTCGATGCCGAGAGGTCACCAGAAATATATGTTTTGAGGTACCCTGAGTCCGAAAAGAGAATTTTCAGAAAAAGGCCCGTGCCTGTGTCTGTCTGTGTGTCTATGTGTGTCTGGGTAGTTCACCAGAAATATATGTTTTGAAGTACCCTGAGTCCGAAAAGAGAATTTTCAGAAAAAGGCCCTTGCGTGTGTGTATATATGTGTCTGTCTGTTCGGTGTGTGTCTGTGTGTATTTGTGTGTGGCTGTGTGTGTATTTGTGAGTCTGTGTCTGTGTATGTCTGGGTCTGTGCGTGTCGTGTGTGAGTGTGTATCCGTGTGTGTGTCTGTGTCTGTGTGTGTCTGTGTCTGTGTGTGACTGTGTATTTGTGAGTCTGTGTCTGTGTATGTCTGTGTCTGTGTATGTCTGTGTCTGTGTGTATGTCTGTATCTGTGTCTGTGCCTGTGTGTATGTCTGTGTCTGTGTGTATGTCTGTGTCTGTGTGTATGTCTGTGTCTGTGTGTATGTCTGTGTATGTCTGTGTCTGTGTGTATGTCTGTGTCTGTGTGTATGTCTGTGTCTGTGTGTATGTCTGTATCTGTGTCTGTGCCTGTGTGTATGTCTGTGTCTGTGTGTATGTCTGTGTCTGTGTGTATGTCTGTGTGTGTCTGTGTCTGTGCCTGTGTGTGTGTCTGTGTCTGTGTGTGTATCTGTGTCTGTGTGTATGTCTGTGTCTGTGTGTATGTCTGTGCCTGTGTGTATGTCTGTGCCTGTGTGTATGTCTGTGTCTGTGTGTATGTCTGTGCCTGTGTGTATGTCTGTGCCTGTGTGTATGTCTGTGCCTGTGTGTATGTCTGTGTCTGTGTGTATGTCTGTGTCTGTGTGTGTGTCTGTGCCTGTGTGTATGTCTGTGTCTGTGTGTATGTCTGTGTCTGTGTGTATGTCTGTGTGTATGTCTGTGTCTGTGTGTCTGTGTGTGTGTCTGTGTGTATGTCTGTGTCTGTGTGTATGTCTGTGTCTGTGTGTATGTCTGTGTCTGTGTGTATGTCTGTGTCTGTGTGTATGTCTGTGCCTGTGTGTATGTCTGTGTCTGTGTGTATGTCTGTGTCTGTGTGTATGTCTGTGCCTGTGTGTATGTCTGTGCCTGTGTGTATGTCTGTGTCTGTGTGTATGTCTGTATCTGTGTCTGTGCCTGTGTGTATGTCTGTGTCTGTGTGTATGTCTGTGTCTGTGTGTATGTCTGTGTCTGTGTGTATGTCTGTATCTGTGTCTGTGCCTGTGTGTATGTCTGTGTCTGTGTGTATGTCTGTGTCTGTGTGTATGTCTGTATCTGTGTCTGTGCCTGTGTGTATGTCTGTGTCTGTGTGTATGTCTGTGTCTGTGTGTATGTCTGTGTATGTCTGTGTGTGTCTGTGTCTGTGCCTGTGTGTGTGTCTGTGTCTGTGTGTGTATCTGTGTCTGTGTGTATGTCTGTGTCTGTGTGTATGTCTGTGCCTGTGTGTATGTCTGTGCCTGTGTGTATGTCTGTGTCTGTGTGTATGTCTGTGCCTGTGTGTATATCTGTGCCTGTGTGTATGTCTGTGTCTGTGTGTATGTCTGTGTCTGTGTGTGTGTCTGTGCCTGTGTGTATGTCTGTGCCTGTGTGTATGTCTGTGTGTATGACTGTGTCTGTGTGTATGTCTGTGTCTGTGTGTATGTCTGTATCTGTGTGTGTGTCTGTGCCTGTGTGTGTGTCTGTGTCTGTGTGTGTGTCTGTGTCTGTGTGTGTATCTGTGTCTGTGTGTATGTCTGTGTCTGTGTGTATGTCTGTGTCTGTGCGTATGTCTGTGCCTGTGTGTATGTCTGTGTCTGTGTGTATGTCTGTGCCTGTGTGTATGTCTGTGTCTGTGTGTATGTCTGTGTCTGTGTGTATGTCTGTGTCTGTGTGTATGTCTGTGTCTGTGTGTATGTCTGTGCCTGTGTGTATGTCTGTGTCTGTGTGTATGTCTGTGCCTGTGTGTATGTCTGTGTCTGTGTGTATGTCTGTGTCTGTGTGTATGTCTGTGCCTGTGTGTATGTCTGTGTCTGTGTGTATGTCTGTGCCTGTGTGTATGTCTGTGTCTGTGTGTATGTCTGTGCCTGTGTGTATGTCTGTGCCTGTGTGTATGTCTGTGTCTGTGTGTATGTCTGTGCCTGTGTGTATGTCTGTGTCTGTGTGTATGTCTGTATCTGTGTGTGTGTCTGTGCCTGTGTGTGTGTGTCTGTGCCTGTGTGTGTGTGTCTGTGTCTGTGTGTGTATCTGTGTCTGTGTGTATGTCTGTGTCTGTGTGTATGTCTGTATCTGTGTCTGTGTCTGTGTGTATGTCTGTGTGTATGTCTGTGTCTGTGTGTATGTCTGTGTCTGTGTGTATGTCTGTATCTGTGTCTGTGTCTGTGTGTATGTCTGTGTCTGTGTGTATGTCTGTGTCTGTGTGTATGTCTGTATCTGTGTCTGTGTCTGTGTGTATGTCTGTGTGTATGTCTGTGTCTGTGTGTATGTCTGTGTCTGTGTGTATGTCTGTATCTGTGTCTGTGTCTGTGTGTATGTCTGTGTCTGTGTGTATGTCTGTGTCTGTGTGTATGTCTGTGTCTGTGTGTATGTCTGTGTCTGTGTGTATGTCTTTATCTGTGTCTGTGTCTGTGTGTATGTCTGTGTCTGTGTGTATGTCTGTGTCTGTGTGTATGTCTGTGTCTGTGTGTATGTCTGTGTCTGTGTGTATGTCTGTGTCTGTGTGTATGTCTGTGTCTGTGTGTATGTCTGTGCCTGTGTGTATGTCTGTGTCTGTGTGTATATCTGTGCCTGTGTGTATGTCTGTGCCTGTGTGTATGTCTGTGCCTGTGTGTATGTCTGTGTCTGTGTGTATGTCTGTGTCTGTGTGTGTGTCTGTGCCTGTGTGTATGTCTGTGTCTGTGTGTATGACTGTGTCTGTGTGTATGTCTGTGTCTGTGTGTATGTCTGTGTCTGTGTGTATGTCTGTATCTGTGTGTGTGTCTGTGCCTGTGTGTGTGTCTGTGTCTGTGTGTGTATCTGTGTCTGTGTGTATGTCTGTGTCTGTGCGTATGTCTGTGCCTGTGTGTATGTCTGTGTCTGTGTGTATGTCTGTGCCTGTGTGTATGTCTGTGTCTGTGTGTATGTCTGTGTCTGTGTGTATGTCTGTGTCTGTGTGTATGTCTGTGTCTGTGTGTATGTCTGTGTCTGTGTGTATGTCTGTGTCTGTGTGTATGTCTGTGTCTGTGTGTATGTCTGTGCCTGTGTGTATGTCTGTGTCAGTGTGTATGTCTGTGCCTGTGTGTATGTCTGTGTCTGTGTGTATGTCTGTGTCTGTGTGTATGTCTGTGCCTGTGTGTATGTCTGTGTCTGTGTGTATGTCTGTGTCTGTGTGTATGTCTGTGTCTGTGTGTATGTCTGTGCCTGTGTGTATGTCTGTGTCTGTGTGTATGTCTGTGCCTGTGTGTATGTCTGTGTCTGTGTGTATGTCTGTGCCTGTGTGTATGTCTGTGCCTGTGTGTATGTCTGTGTCTGTGTGTATGTCTGTGCCTGTGTGTATGTCTGTGTCTGTGTGTATGTCTGTATCTGTGTGTGTGTCTGTGCCTGTGTGTGTGTCTGTGCCTGTGTGTGTGTGTCTGTGTCTGTGTGTGTATCTGTGTCTGTGTGTATGTCTGTGTCTGTGTGTATGTCTGTGTCTGTGTGTATGTCTGTGTCTGTGTGTGTGTCTGTGTGTATGTCTGTATCTGTGTCTGTGTCTGTGTGTGTGTCTGTGGCTGTGTGTATGTCTGTGTCTGTGTGTGTGTCTGTGTGTGTGTCTGTGTCTGTGTGTATGTCTGTGTCTGAGTGTGTGTCTGTGTCTGTGTGTATGTCTGTGTCTGTGTGTATGTCTGTGTCTGTGTCTGTGTGTGTCTGTGTCTGTGTGTATGTCTGTGTCTGTCTGTGTGTGTGTCTGTATCTGTGGGGGTGTCTGTGTCTGTGTGTGTCTGTGTATGTGTGTGTGTCTGTGTCTGTGTGTATGTCTGTGTCTGTGTGTGTGTCTGTGTCTGTGTGTATGTCTGTGTCTGTGTCTGTGTGTGTGTCTGTGTCTGTGTGTATGTCTGTGTCTGTGTGTGTCTGTGTCTGTGTGTATGTCTGTGTCTGTGTGTGTCTGTGTCTGTGTGTATGTCTGTGTCTGTGTGTGTGTCTGTGTCTGTGTGTGTCTGTGTCTGTGTGTGTGTCTGTGTGTGTCTGTATGTGTGTGTCTGTGTCTGTGTGTGTGTCTGTGTCTGTGTGTGTGTCTGTGTCTGTGTGTATGTCTGTGTCTGTGTGTATGTCTGTGTCTGTGTGTATGTCTGTGTCTGTGTGTATGTCTGTGTCTGTATCTGTGTCTGTGTGTATGTCTGTATCTGTGTCTGTGTGTGTGTCTGTGTCTGTGTGTGTCTGTGTCTGTGTGTATGTCTGTGTGTGTGTCTGTGTCTGTGTGTATGTCTGTGTCTGTGTGTATGTCTGTGTCTGTGTGTATGTCTGTGTCTGTGTGTATGTCTGTGTCTGTGTGTATGTCTGTGTCTGTGTGTATGTCTGTGTCTGTGTGTATGTCTGTGTCTGTGTGTATGTCTGTGTCTGTGTGTGTCTGTGTCTGTGTGTATGTCTGTGTCTGTGTGTGTCTGTGTCTGTGTGTGTGTCTGTGTGTGTCTGTGTCTGTGTGTGTCTGTGTCTGTGTGTATGTTTGTGTCTGTGTGTGTGTCTGTGTCTGTGTGTATGTCTGTGTCTGTGTGTATGTCTGTGTCTGTGTGTGTGTCTGTGTCTGTGTGTGTGTCTGTGTCTGTGTGTATGTCTGTGTCTGTGTGTGTGTCTGTGTCTGTGTGTGTGTCTGTGTGTGTCTGTGTCTGTGTGTATGTCTGTGTCTGTGTGTGTGTCTGTGTCTGTGTGTATGTCTGTGTCTGTGTGTGTCTGTGTCTGTGTGTGTGTCTGTGTCTGTGTGTGTGTGTCTGTGTCTGTGTGTATGTCTGTGTCTGTGTGTGTGTCTGTGTCTGTGTGTATGTCTGTGTCTGTGTGTGTCTGTGTCTGTGTGTGTGTCTGTGTCTGTGTGTGTGTCTGTGTCTGTGTGTGTGTCTGTGTCTGTGTGTATGTCTGTGTCTGTGTGTGTGTCTGTGTCTGTGTGTATGTCTGTGTCTGTGTCTGTGTGTGTGTCTGTGTCTGTGTGTATGTCTGTGTCTGTGTGTGTCTGTGTCTGTGTGTATGTCTGTGTCTGTGTGTATGTCTGTGACTGTGTGTATGTCTGTATCTGTGTCTGTGTGTATGTCTGTGTCTGTGTGTATGTCTGTGTCTGTGTGTATGTCTGTGTCTGTGTGTATGTCTGTGTCTGTGTGTATGTCTGTATCTGTGTCTGTGTGTATGTCTGTGTCTGTGTGTATGTCTGTATCTGTGTGTATGTCTGTATCTGTGTCTGTATCTGTGTGTATGTCTGTGTCTGTGTCTGTGTGTATGTCTGTGTCTGTGTGTATGTCTGTGTCTGTGTGTATGTCTGTATCTGTGTCTGTGTGTATGTCTGTGTCTGTGTGTATGTCTGTGTCTGTGTGTATGTCTGTGTCTGTGTGTATGTCTGTATCTGTGTCTGTGTCTGTGTCTGTGTCTGTGTGTATGTCTGTATCTGTGTCTGTGTCTGTATCTGTGTCTGTGTGTATGTCTGTATCTGTGTATGTGTGTCTGTGTGTGTCTGTGTGTATCTGTGTCTGTGTATGTCTGTGTCTGTATCTGTGTCTGTGTCTGTGTGTGTGTATGTCTGTGTCTGTGTGTATGTCTGTGTCTGTGTGTATCTGTGTCTGTATCTGTGTCTGTGTGTATGTCTGTGTCTGTGTGTATGTCTGTGTCTGTGTGTGTCTGTGTGTATGTCTGTGTCTGTGTGTGTCTGTGTGTGTGACTGTGTGTTTGTGAGTCTGTGTCTGTGTAGGTCTGTGTCTGTGTGTATGTCTGTGTGTGACTGTGTATGTCTGTGTCTGTGTGTATGTCTGTGTCTGTGTCTGTGCCTGTGTGTGTATCTGTGTCTGTGTGTGTCTGTGTCTGTGTGTATGTCTGTGTCTGTGTCTGTGTCTGTGTGTATGTCTGTGTCTGTGTCTGTGCCTGTGTGTGTCTGTGTCTGTGCCTGTGTGTGTCTGTGTATTTGTGAGTCTGTGTCTGTGCCCTTGTGTGTGTCTGTGTGTGTGTCTGTGTCTGTGTCTGTGCCTGTGTGTGTCTGTGTCTGTGTATTTGTGAGTCTGTGTCTGTGCCTGTGTGTGTGTCTGTGTGTATGTCTGTGTCTGTGTCTGTGCCTGTGTGTGTCTGTGTCTGTGCCTGTGTGTGACTGTGTATTTGTGAGTCTGTGTCTGTGCCTGTGTGTGTCTGTGTGTGTGTCTGTGTCTGTGTGTGTGACTGTGTATTTGTGAGTCTGTGTCTGTGTATGTCTGTGTCTGTGTGTGTGACTGTGTATTTGTGAATCTGTGTCTGTGTATGTCTGTGTCTGTGTGTGACTGTGTATTTGTGAGTCTGTGTATGTCTGTGTCTGTGTCTGTGTGTGTCTGTGTGTGTGACTGTGTATTTGTGAGTCTGTGTCTGTGTATGTCTGTGTCTGTGTGTGACTGTGTATTTGTGATTCTGTGTGTGTGTCTGTGTCTGTGCCTGTGTGTGTATCTGTGTCTGTGTGTGTCTGTGTGTGTGACTGTGTATTTGTGAGTCTGTGTCTGTGTATGTCTGTGTCTGTGTGTGACTGTGTATTTGTGAGTCTGTGTATGTCTGTGTGTGTCTGTGTCTGTGTCTGTGTGTGTGTCTGTGTCTGTGTGTGTGTGACTGTGCATTTGTGAGTCTGTGTATGTGTGTGTCTGTGTGTGACTGTGTATGTCTGTGTGTGTGTTTGTGTATGTCTGTGTGTGTCTGTGTCTGTGTATGTCTGTGCCTGTGTGTGTATCTGTGTCGGTGTGTGTGACTGTGCATTTGTGTGTCTGTGTCTGTGTGTGTCTGTGTCTGTGTGTGTATCTGTGTCTGTGTGTGTGACTGTGTATTTGTGAGTCTGTGTCTGTGTGTGACTGTGTATTTGTGAGTCTGTGTATGTCTGTGTGTGTCTGTGTCTGTGTCTGTGTGTGTGTCTGTGTGTGTGTGACTGTGCATTTGTGAGTCTGTGTATGTGTGTGTCTGTGTGTGACTGTGTATGTCTGTGTGTGTGTTTGTGTATGTCTGTGTGTGTCTGTGTCTGTGTATGTCTGTGCCTGTGTGTGTATCTGTGTCGGTGTGTGTGACTGTGCATTTGTGTGTCTGTGTCTGTGTGTGTCTGTGTCTGTGTGTGTATCTGTGTCTGTGGGTGTGACTGTGCATTTGTGAGTCTGTGTATGTGTGTGTCTGTGTGTGACTGTGTATGTCTGTGTGTGTTTGTGTGTGACTGTGTATGTCTGTGTGTGTGTCTGTGTGTGTCTGTGTGTGTGTTTGTGTATGTCTGTGTGTGTCTGTGTCTGTGTATGTCTGTGCCTGTGTGTGTATCTGTGTCTGTGTGTGTGTATCTGTGTGTGACTGTGTGTGTGTTTGTGTATGTCTGTGTGTGTCTGTGTGTGTCTGTGTGTGTGTTTGTGTATGTCTGTGTGTGTCTGTGTCTGTGTATGTCTGTGTGTGTCTGTGTGTGTCTGTGTGTGTCTGTGTCTGTGTCTGTGTATGTCTGTGTGTGTCTGTGTGTGACTGTGTATGTCTGTGTGTGTTTGTGTGTGACTGTGTATGTCTGTGTGTGTGTCTGTGTGTGTCTGTGTGTGTGTTTGTGTATGTCTGTGTGTGTCTGTGTCTGTGTATGTCTGTGTGTGTCTGTGTCTGTGTATGTCTGTGCCTGTGTGTGTATCTGTGTCTGTGCCTGTGTGTGTATCTGTGTCTGTGTGTGTGTGTCTGTGTGTGACTGTGTATTTGTGAGTCTGTGTCTGTGTATGTCTGTGTGTGTGACTGTGTATTTGTGAGTCTGTGTATGTGTGTGTCTGTGTGTGACTGTGTATATGTGTGTGTCTTTGTCTGTGTGTGACTGTGTATCTGTGTGTGTCTGTGTGTATCTGTGTGTGTGTGTGTGTCTGTGCGTCTGTGAGCAGATTAGCTCCAAAAGTAAAAGTCTGTTAAGCACCAAACTTGATATTTAAGTTCAGTAACGTCCAAGGATGCGACACGAAGATTACAAGAAAATCCCCCCACCCCCAACTACCCTTTACATGGAAAACATTTCGAAAATTTTAATTTCCACAAAAATGGCTGTAACGATTTTGATCAAAATCACTTATATTTAAGATATTTACCTTGACAAATAAAATGTATGTGCTGAATTTTCTGGCATTAGCCGCTGTATTCTGATGATTTTTGTTTTTGTTTGTTTTGAATTTTGTGCAACTAGTAAACCGCAAGAGACAGAAAAAAAAAAAAAAAAAAAAAAAATTACAGTCAAAAATGTGATCAGTTAATACACACAATTTATGACATGCACTTTTTTTTTTTTTCGTGGAATTGACCATTTCTGACATATCGTTGTTATTTGTTTGATGCAAAATATAACATTTCTCACACGAAAAGTTGTAAACTCCTGGCTCTGTATAAAAACGGATTTCAACACATGGCAACCAGCTTTTAAAAGGTTTGGCTATCCCTTTAACCTATGATACTACTTTTTTCCCTTCTACTTACAAGGATGCACGTAATAAGACTATTTCTGCTAATGTTTATCTCGATTAGCACGAAGTAAATACAAACAATATTTGTTACAGAGATGCAGAGAAAGTCATGTGAATGAGATTTTTTAACAGTAATTGCAGTGCATATTGCGGACCAGTGTAAGAGGTCTCGCTAGTGAGGTAAAGCCCACCACCATCATGTACTAGATCATGTTGCAGTCAGAATAAGCTGATAGTTGCTATGGCAACCCGTCAAGGTGTGTCTTGTGAATTAATTCCGCACAAGAAGGGCGGGGATTGGACGCGGGAGGGGGTCATGGGTGGAACAATTGAAACACTGTCTGCCAACTTTACAACTTGATGAACCTATAAGGAATTGCCAAAATTTCGTTCCAGAAATCCATCAGATATATTTCACACTTTATATTCAAAATTTCAGCGCACTGTTAGGATATAAGTTCCCAATTCTGGTGCTGTTTATAAAGTTTCCTTTTAATGCGACCAATTTTGAGACACTTTAACATACCTTACATGTGAACAAATGAATATTGTACAGTTTGGTGCGTAAGCATTAAATGTTTCGAGGTAAGGCAATAACAAAATGTGGTGTGCGCTTCTCGACAGTTCTGCAAGATTATTATAAAAACGTTTATGCTTCTATTTACTCCATGCTAACCGAGAAAAAAATTAGCAGAAATAGTCTTATTACTTGCTTCCTTGTAAGTAGGAGAGAAATAAGGGAGTACACTAAGCTAAAGTGATAGTCAAATGTTTTAAAATGTGGTTGCTATGTGATTGAAATTCGTTTCTTTGCGTGACCAGGAGATGATAAGTTCCTGAATCAGAAAAGTTTAAGGCTAAAAATGGCGAATTTCTCAATTTTGTTTTATTACACTAATTAATTGCTAATGCATTCAACTTTATGTTCTCAAAGTTTCATAACCTAATTCGATTTCTTTGTGGTCCAAATAAATTAAAAAGTTAAGACTTGTCATGCCATAACAAACTTTTTCTGCTTGCTTGATTATCAGCTTTGATTCCTTGTTTCTCTATATTTGTAAACATAGTTATAAATATTTAGAAGGTGTGTTTCTTTAGTTTCTGACCAGGAATAACAAGCTGATGGTGGATTTTAGGCAGTGTCTAAAGTATGTAGATCATTCCCTAAATAAAACAATCATACAACATTTTCTTCTCGTTTTCTCAGGTTTATAATTTTCACACTTGTGTACCGTTTTCTTGGAAACGATTTGAGATATTGCAATAAAATTTTGTACACACATATTTCAGTCCACAATGATTATTTTGGCGCAGTTAGTTTTCTTTTGATTTAGGTTTTATAGAAATACATAAAAATTTGAAATAAAAAAACTCACATACTATGAAAAATATTTTAAAAGTCATTGAAGGGAGATCGAGAAAAAACATTTACACCAAAATATAGCATAATTCTAATACTTTATGTACACTTGCTTTCAAGCAAATGGATGCTAAGAAAAAGGTACATAAGTATTTTGATGTTTTGAAAATTCCAACGTAGTGTAATTTCTTTATTTGTTGACAAAAGTACTTATCAAATAGCAAATTAATAGAAAATATCAAGACAATTAACCTTGCAAAATTTCATTGCTTTAGAATAAAGACTATGGCCAAGGTAGAATTTTTGTTGTGTCGAGGCATTTCAGTCCCCCCTTAGGTATTTTAAAACTAAAATCAATAACAATGAATATCTCCAAAACGGTAAACTCCACGAAAAAAAAAAGTGTATATGACAAAAAGTGTGTGTTTAAACGAGATCTACAATTGTTGAGTAAGTTTCTGTCTGTCTCTTACGGTTATGCAAAATTCATCCAGGAATGAAGTGAAATTCATCCAGGAATGAAGTGAAATTCATCCAGGAATGAAGTGAAATTCATCCAGGAATGAAGTGAAATTCATCCAGGAATGAAGTGAAATTCATCCAGGAATGAAGTGAAATTCATCCAGGAATGAAGTGAAATTCAGACCGTTCCCAGGTAATTCGAGATGTACATTTTATTTGTGATGATGTCAATATGTATAATATAAGATATTTTAATCAAATTCGTTAGAGTCATTTTTGAGAAAAACAAAACTTTCAAAAATATGTCCATGTATGGGGTAGGTTGTGGTGAGGGAATTTTCTTGAAAATCTTCGTGTCGCAACCTTGGAAGATTATAAACTTAAATACCAAGTTTGATATTTAACGGTCTATTGGCTTTTGAGCTATACTGCACACACACACACACACACACACACACACACCATACACTATGTAGAGAAAGTAAAAGTAGGTGTATCTATTTGTTGCGATGAGATGTTTATGAAGTTGCAATCTCAATTCACGTCCGCCTTACACAACTACAGGCGCTCACCAGTTTTGGGTACCGCAATTTTTACTTCCCTACACGTAATATGTTACCTAGTGTATAGAGAAGGTGTTGTATTGCACCCAAAATTTCGATACCGGGATTTCACTGGAAACATGTGCTTTGGTGACCCCTGTATCCAAAAATAAAAAGCATTTTGAAAAAAAGTCCGTGTGTGTGTGTGTTTCCGTGTGTTCGTGGAGATGGTCGTTCTTGAGATAATCCTTGTTTATGGTTTCAGCTTTGAAAAACTTATCAACTCGTGTCCATACAAACAAAGGAACTTCAGTCACACAGCAACCAGTTTTTGACTATCACTTTAACCTATGGTACTCGCTTATTTCGTTTCTACTTACAAGGAAGCAAGTAATACGACTATTTCTGATAATTTTTTCTCGATTAGCATGAAGTAAATAGAAACATAAGCTTTTTAACAATAATTTGTTGCAGAGATGTAGAGAAAGTCATGTGAATGGAACACGTCAGATTTTTATATAAACGTATTGCCAGGTTTGTGAGAGGCTTTTAACATTTTCAGAATGCTTATACCATTATTCCTGTGTATTTGGCTGAAATACAAGATATCCTCTACCTAATATAGAGAAAAATCTATCAGCCTAATTAAATAAAAGTGATAAAACGAAATTAACACAGTCAGTGAGATTAAATTGCTCGACGAACTGAAGTTTTGTAATTGTAAAAAAAGGAATAAAAAATTCGAAATCAAAAGAATATTACAAAATTTGATATTGGTGAAAAAAACCTTCTATTTTGTAGTATTTTAAGTGAAATAAAAAATATTGTCCTCCGGGCCGGATTTGAACCAGCGACCTATGGATTTCTGATATGATTACTCTCCACTACAGTCCACCGCTCTACCAACTGAGCTACCAGAGGAGGTATACGTAAACGCCGATAAAACTTACTATAGCCTTAACCTCATTCTCATAAACGGTTTTATGTACACTTATTAATTATATGAGTTCGTGCATTATCCATTGAGGTAATTAATATAATTCTGTTTATTTATTTATTATTGTATACCGCTGGGATTTCAATATCGATTTGTTAAGTGGAAGTCGGTCTTTTTTGAAAGCGTTGTCACGGTCGCTTATTATAAATGCGAGTCTTTTTACTTTCTCTACTCGTACTATTTCCATACTATATACAAAAGGTATTGTATTCCACCCAAAGATACAATACCGAGATTTCACCAGAAATATGTTTTGACACGCCGTGAATCCAAAAAAAGAATTTTTATAAACTGTGTGTGTGTGTGTGTGTGTGTGTGTGTGTGTGTGTGTGTGTGTGTGTGTGTGTGTGTGTGTGTGTTTGTTTAAAATAGCTTTAAATTCCGAACTTGGTATTTAAATTTTATCGTCTTCCAAGAATTGGGCAAGAAGATTTTCAAGAAAATACTCCCAACCCAAAGTACTCTTTATATGGAAATATTTTTGAAACTTTTGTTTTTCTCATAAATGGCTCTAACGATTTTGAATAAAGTACCATATGTTGTGCCTATTTAGATTACAAATAAAATGTATATCTTGAATTTTCTGGGAATAGCCTCTGAAGACCTCTTCATTCTTAATGACTTTTGTATAACTGGTAAACCGTAAGAAATAGACAAAAACTTAAGTCACAAAAAATATACATGTCGTTAAAACACACAATTTATGTCATGTACCTACATCTTTTTCGTGGAATTGGCCATTTCCGAGTAATTTCTATTTATTGGTTTCAATTTTATAATACTTAAAGTTTTATCATACGGGAACGGATTTCAACCCCATAGAAAGCATATTTTAAAACATTTGACCATCAATAAGAACTGAAGCTTTCCTGGCGACGTGTTAATTCCAAATCTTCTCGGGCTTCTAGCCAGGTACCTGGCTAGAAGCCCGAGAAGATTTGGAATTTGACCATCACTTTAGCCTAGTGTATTCCCTTGTTTCTCTTCTAATTATGAGGAACCAAGCAATTAGACGTTTTGCTAATTATTATCTCGATTAGCATGAAGAATAAGCCTTTTAATAATAGTTTATTACAGAGATGTAGAGAGAGTCATGTGAATGGAACACATCAGGTTTTTAAAGTGTGTATGTGGGACTTAAACCTATAATATAGATTGCACGCATATAAGCTTTGTGTTATTTACACAGAGTAGATAGTGCCAATAAGGACCTAAATACAATATTCGACGGGAAATGCGTGTTTTAAGGCTCTTGAACATAAACCACTTTTAGAAGAACGGTAGTAATTTTTGTACTTAAATGCAGTACTCTTCCTCGCCTCAAAACAACCTTTACGTGAAAAAAAAATCTGATGTTTTCCATTCGCATAACTTTCTCTACATCTCTGCAACAAATAATTGTTAAAAAGCCTATGCTTCTGTTTACTTCATGCTAATCGAGAAAAAATTAACAGAAATAGTCTTATTACTTGCTTCCTTGTAAGTAGAAGCGAAATAAGGGAGTACCATAGGTTTAAAGTATTTTTAAAACGCGGGTTGCTATTTGACTGAAGTTCCTTTGTAAGGATAGGAGTTGGCAAATTCCTGTATGAGAAAAGTTAAGCTTCTTAAAGTTGAAACCAATAACAAGGAATATGTCAAAAACGATCCACTCCACGAAAAAAATGTATATAACATAAATTGTATGTTTTAATGAGTTCAATATTTCTGTTAAGTAAGTTTTTGATCATCTCTTACGGGTTGCCAGTTATGCAAAAATCCGTAAAAAATTATCCAGAATAAAGTAGTCTTCAGAAGCTATTCCGGAAAACTCAAGATATACATTTTAATTGTCAGGTAAATATCTTTAGTATACGACATTTTAATGAAAATCGTTAGTAATTTCTTGTAAAATCAAAATTTTCAAAAAAAAGTTCCATGTAAAGGGTAGTTGGGGGTAGAGTGATTTTCTTGAGAATCTTCGTGTCATATCCTTGGAAGATATCAAACTTAAATACCAAACTTGGTATTTAAGCTTAGTATCTTCCAGGAATACGACATAAATATTTTGAGAAAAATCCCCCACCCCAAATAACCCTTTACATGGAACTTTTTTTCGAAAATTTGAATTTTCTCAAAAAATGGCTCTAACGCTTTTAATCAAAATATTGTATATTAAAGATATTTAGCTGACAAATAAAATGTATATCTTGAGTTTTCCGGAATAGCTTCTGAAGACTACTTTATTCTGGATAAATTTTACGGAATTTTGCATAACTGGCAACCCGTAAGAGATGATCAAAAACTTACCACACAATAAATGTATAGCACTTTAAAACACACAATTTATGTTATGTAATTTTTTCGTGGAGCTGATCGTTTTTGACATATTCCTTGGTTTTTGTTTCAGCTTTAAAAATACTTCTTCTGATACGGGAATTTGTCAACTGCTGTCCACACGAGCAAAGGAACTTCAGTCACATAGCAACCAACTTTTGACTGTCACTTTAACCTATGGTACTCCCTTATTTCACTTCTACTTACAAGGAAGCAAGTAATAAGACAATTTCTGTTAATTTTTTCTCAATTAGCATAGGCTTATTTTTACTTCATCAACACTATGAAATAAAGGTCATTTATAATGGAAAGAAGCAGAAAAACATGTGCGTGAACATCAAGCCGTTTTGTTTTTAATTTTGTAAAAGTTTTGCGGATAAAACACAATAACAACCCCAAAAAGTTACAAATACTAACCTCGGATCCCAAGGTCAGGGTTCAAAGCAGCCGATAGGCAATATATTTTGTTTGCTTGTTTATTTATTTATCTTTTTTTTTTGCGTAAAATCTTTATCATGGTTTTCTTCGGAAACGAATAAAGGCGCAGGTCCCCTGTCATAGATTTACGGCACATTAAAGAACATCAAGCCTGGCATCTGAGGAAAATTCCGATTTTTAGAAAATTCCGATTTTATCAAAAATGGCTCAAACGATTTTAAGTAACATACCGCATGTTTGAGATATTTACATGAGAAATGAAATCTATATAAAATTATCTGGGAATAGCCTCTGAAGACCTCTTCATTCTGGATGACTTTTGAGTGACTGCTAACTGTAAGAGATAGACAAAACAACACAACAAATCTGATGTGTTACATTCACATGACTTTCCCTACATCTCTACAAAAATGTTATTAAAAAGCTTATGCTCCTATTTACTTCATGCTAATCGAGAAAAAATTAGCAGAAATAGTCTTATTACTCGCTGCCCTGTAAGTAGAAGGAAAATAAGGGAGTAACATAGGTTAAAGTGATAGTCAAAAGCTGGTTGCTATGTGACTGAAGTTCCTTTGTTTGTAAGGACAGCAGTTGACAAATTCCTGTATGGGAAAAGTATAAGTTTTTCAAAGCTGAAACCAAAAACAAGGAATATCTAAAACACGACCAAGTCCAAAAAAAAAAAAAAAAAAATGTATATAACAAAAATTGTGTGTTTTAAAGTGCTTTACATTTTTTGTGTTTTAAGTCGAAGGACGCGACATGAAGATTTTAAAAAACAACCCTCGACCCCCAACTACCCTTTATATGGACACTTTTTGAAAAGTTGTTTTTACCAAAAATGGCTCTAACGATTTTGACTAAACTGCCGTATATTAACGCTCTTCACAATATAAATAAAATGTATATTTTAAATTTTCAGTGAAAGCCTCTGAAGAATGAATTTTGCTGAATTTTGATAAACCGTAAGAAATTGGCAATACAACACAAAAAATGAAGTACTCGATAAAATAGAATTATGTCTTATGCATTTTTACTTTCTCTAGCCCCGTATGTACAATGTACATAGGGATAGAGAAGTATTGTATTGCACCCAAAAAGTCGATGCACATGTGTGTGTATGTGTCTGTGGACATCATAGCTCAAAAACGAAAAGACGGTTAAGTACCGTACTTGATATTTAAGTTTGGTATCTCCCAAGGATGCGACACCAAGATTTTCGAGAAAATCTTCCCACCCGTTTACATGAAAAATTTTCTAAAATTTTGTTTTTCTTAAAATTGGCTCTAACGATTTTGATTAAAATGCCACATAATAAAGCCATTTCTGTCACAAATAAAATGAATATCTTGAATTTTCTGGGAATAGTTTCTAAAGACTTGTTTATTGAATTTTGCTTAATTTGTCATAAATAGTAAAACGTAAGAGATAGACAAAAACTTACTCTACCATAAATGTAGATCTTGTTAAAATACAGAAGTTATGTCATATACATTTTTTTCCTGGAGTTGGTCTTTTTTGAGATACTCGTTGTTATTGGTTTCAGCTTTGAAAAACTTATACTTTTCTCATACAGGAATTTGTCAACTGCTGTCCATACAAACAAAGGAACTTGAGTCACATAGCAACCAGCTTTTGACTATCACTTTAACCTATGCTACTCCCTTATTTCACGTCTACTTACAAGGAAGCAAGTAATAAGACTGTTTCTGCTAATTTTCTCTCGATTAGCATGAAGTAAATAAAAGCATTAGCTTTTTAACAATAATTTTTTGCAGAGATGTAGAGAAAGTCATGTGAATGGAACACATCAGATTTTTTTTTTTTTTTTTTTTTACGTAGAATGACCGTTTTTGGGATATTGTTATTATTGGTTTCCGTTTTAAATTTTTTACTTACGGGAATTTAACGTAGTGTATTCGTTTATTTCACGTCTATTTACAATAAATTAAGTAATAAGACAATTTCTGTTAATGTTTAGCATGATGTAAATACAAGAATAATGTTCTGTAAGCGGTTTGTTTGTAGAACAGTCAGAGAATGTCGTGTGAGTTGAACACAACTTTTGAAGTTAGCTAGCTATTAATGACGGTGTAGGCATGTACACAGTGGAAATGCTGACTACATAGGGAATAAGCGAGGTCGAACCCCGGACTGCACACAAATGAAACCGCAGGCTCTACTATCGAATGTTGAGTTAACTACTTGAGCAGTTAATTTCTGTTTTGTGGTTTCGGTTTCAGATGTTTCTCTCGGTCGCCATGGGAACCACCTCGACAGTCAGATGTTTGAAATAACCACACGCCTGTCAAGTACATACTGTCATCTCGATACATGCTTTAACAAAGTCTCGTATTCTGCTAAAAAAAGATATCTCATGTGTTGTTACACTTACCTGGCTTTCTCTACTCGTTCTCATAATCTACATCAATATGTTCTAGCTCCTTGTAAGTAGAAGGCAAAAATCTTATGTGTTCCATTCACATAACTTTCTCTACATCTCTGTAACGAAATATTATTAAAAATCTTATGCTTCTATTTACTTCATGCTAATAAAGAAAAAAATAGCAGAAATAGTCTTATTACTTGCTTTCTTGTAAGTAGAAGGGAAATAAGGGAGTACCATAGGTTAAAGTGATAGTCGAAAGCTGGTTGCTATATGACTGAAGTTCCTTTGTTTGTATGGACAGGAGTTGACAAATTCGTGTATGAGAAATGTATGTTTTTCCAAGCTGAAACCAACAAAAAGGAATGTCTATAAAAACGATAAACTCCACGAAAAAAGATTATATAACATAAATTGTGTGTTTAAAATGCTCTACATTTTTTGTGTGGCAAGGTTTTGTCCATCTCGTACGGTTTAGTAGTTATGCAAAAATCGGGAAAATTCATCCAGAATAAAGTAGTCTTGAGAGGCTATTCCCAGAAAATTAAAAAATATACATTTTATTTGTGAGGTAAATATCTTTAATAGGTATATGATATTTTAATCAAAAACCTTAGAGCCATTCTTTGAAAAAATAAAAAATTTCAAAAAAGTTCCATGTAAAGTTGTGGGTTGGGGGATTTTCTTGAAAATCTTCGTGTCGCATCCTTGGAGGATACCAAACTTAAGTACCAATTTTGGTGTTCAACGATCTTTTCGTTTTTGAGCTATGGTGTCCACACACACAGACAGACCATTTTCTACAAATGCTTTTTTTGGATACAGGGGACCCTAAACGTATCCGATGAAATCTCGGTATTGAATTTTTGGATACAATATAACACCTTCTCAATACACCATGTACATAGTACGTGTAGAGAAAGTAAAAATCTGATATGTTCCATTTACAGACTTGAATCAACATCTCTGTAACAAATTATTCTTCTATCCACGTCATACTAGTCGAGATAAACATTAGCAGAAACAGTCTCATTGCTTGCTTCCTTGTGAGTAGAAGGGAGTACACTAAAGTGATAGTCAAAACTTTTAAAATGTGGTTGCTAAGTGAAATAATTGAAATTTGGTTCTCTTTTCTTGGTAGGAGTAAAACAAAAGAGGGACGAAAAGAAAAATGTCTTCCCGTTTGAGAAAAGTAAGTAGCTTAAAACGAAAAACAATAACTTGAAATATCTCCAAAATAGTTTAAAAAAAAGAAGTAAATAACATAAACTGTGTGCCAATGGAATGGCCGAGATTAGAGAAATTGAACCAATGGCAGTCATCTGACTGGAGCGATATTATCGAAACATCTTATCGCAGCTGATGTTCATTTCTTTGAAATCTTGACGTTCGTTTGTTTAATCTCCTGTCTTGGTAACAAGGTGACAGCCAACCTTCACTTTTAATAACTGTCAGTTCCACAATTGTACTTTCAATTAATTCAGTTATTACAATGTTTATTTAAACTTTTATCACTTCATAATGTATTTAGTTCAAAAAAGGAGTGAAAATAATCATTATTTGTATTTCTGTTGTATGAGATGAGTGCAATAACCTCAAATAAAATAACGTTTGTTTCCAGTTCACGTATTAGTTATTAGAAACCGAAATAAAATAATTGTTCCCTGTTTCTATTGTTGCTATCGATATTCGTACACTGGGTGTAGACACGGTTGGCCATATCATAATTCAGGAGGCAGTGAAGAAAGAAAAACCATAGTATAAATAAAGATGGTGGTCATGTGCCATTTGAGAACTAATGTAAGTATTACAATGATAACCTTCCTATGTTATATTATAATAGTCTATTGTCTTATCAAACACAACTCGTGTTTTCATCTCCTAGCACAATTATCTACAAGATGAAAACACTCGTGATTTTAATTTTGACTATCACTTTAACCTAGTGTACTCCCTTATTTCCCTTCTACTTACAAGGAAGCAAGCAATAAGACTATTTCTGCTAATGTTTATCTCGATTAGTAAGAATAGGATATTTGCAGAACAGAGAGAGAGAGAGAGAGAGAGAGAGAGAAAGTCATGTGAATGGAACACTTTACGGGTAGTTTTGTTCCCTTATAATTCAAGCGCTTTTAAACGATATTTACAATGAAACCTTGGTAACAAATTCTTGTGTGGAATATAATATTTTTTCTAGTTACTAAACGTATCAGAGAAAGTAAATATTAATTGAAAATATACACCAATAACAAAGAATACCTCGGAAATGGTTCACACAACGAAAATGTCTGGTCGCTTACAATAGTGTTGAACTAAGAAATGAACGTAACAAAGGGAACGAACGCGCCTAATGACATCCGGAACATGAATGGGTGCACTTTTCGAGTGGCAACACGAAAATAACACAGACATTAAAAAACAAGTTTTCTTTTAGAACTCTCTGCGCGTTGGGATGCAGTGATGGTTGTACTCAGACGGTCCTCAATGCAACAGCGACACATGTGCCAAGGTTGTATCTGCGTGTCATCCAGAAAGAGACAGACGATTTGACTAACTAAACAATAACGAAAGTTAACAACACAAAACTTTATTTACAAAGTTACACTACCTTACTCTATTTCTCAACATTGCTATCAAGGTATTTACTGTCACGTGGTACCGGTTTTTTCAATGCAGATGTATTACTTTTCTATCGCAAAATAACTTATTCGTTTTTACTTTCTCTACACTGTATTGAATTCCACCCAAAAATTCGATACACAGAAAACAAACGTTTTAGGGTTCCCTGTACCCAAAAAGAATTTTGTGAACATGATAACTCAAAAAGTTTGTATCTCCCAAGGATGCGACACGTTTTTCAAGAATATCTCCCCACCTCCTTTACATGGAAAATTTTTATTTTCTCAAAAATAGCTCCAACGCTTTTGATTAAATGCCCGAATATTAAAGATATTTGTATGGCAAATAAAATGTATATCTTGAATTTTCTGGGAATAGCTTCTGAGGAACTCTTCTCTCTGGATGACTTTTGTGTAACTGGCAAACTGAATGAGATATATAAAACTTACTACGCAAAAAAAAAAAAAAAAAATAGATCTCGTTAAAACACACAATCAATGTTATATACATTTTTTTTTTTTTTTTTTTTTTTTGTAGAGTTAAACGTTTTCGTGAAATTTCGGATTATTAGTTTCAATTTTAGCCACTTCCTCTTACTGGAAGACATCAATCTTCACGATACTCTTTTGTTTACTCCTAACAAGCAAAGATATTCGAATTTCAATAGCGTCACATAGCGACCAGCTTTTAAAGGACGAGAATATTGATGTAGCCCTTGTATTTCTTTATTTTCCTTCTACTTACAAGGAGCTAGTAATAAGACTAATTTGCTAATGTTTATCTTGATTAGCATGATGTAGATAACAGATTAATGTTTTGAATAAAAGTTTTGTTTACCGAACAGCAAGAGGACATCATGCCAATGGAATACATCAGATTTTTCCCTTCTACTTACAAGGAACCAAGTAATAACGATAATTTCTGTTAATGTTTATCTTGATTATTATGTAGTAGATAGAAGAATAAGCTTTTTAACAATAAATTGCTACAGAGATGTAAAAAGAGTCATGAGAATGTAACACATCACATTTTTTTGAATGAACAAAATGTTCGGCCAAAGCAATTTTATAGTCAAATAACGCAAGTTTAGTATAGTGATAATGCAATGAAGGAGTCTTCAGTGAGGAAATGGCACATAATTTACGAGTAATCAAGGAAGAACATAACAGTGTGTACGATAAAGATCGGAGTGGAAGTTCATCAATCGTTATGGAGCAGTTGAAAGCAAATGTTGATAAAAGAATTCAGAAAAACCGGTGTTTCACTTTGGACACCGTACATGACTTTTTGGATGGAAAAGATTTGTCAGGAATGAAGACCTCAAAGTGACAGTGACATCTTGGCTCAGATGTTTAGTGGTGGAAGAGTATAACATCTGTACCACGTGACAATAAATACCTTGATAGCAATGTTGAGAAATAGAGTAAGGTAGTGTAACTTGGTGAATAAAGTTTTGTGATAACTTTCGTTATTGTTCAGTTACGTGAAATCGTCTGTCACTTTCTGGGTGGCCATCGTATTATTAAAACATTAGAAGTCTTTCATGAATGTATCTTGTGATTCGTATTCCGGGTGTGTTAATGTCGTACTGGAGTAGTTGTAATATTAACTCCGGAGTGTTGGTTCTCTTCCACTTCGCTGTACTGGGTAGAGGGAGTTGGTTATATGCTTATCTGTCAAATAGTAAAATGTATATCTTAAATTTTCTAGGAATAGCCTCTGAAGACCTCTTTATTCTGGATCAATTTTGTATAAATAGTAAAGCCTAAGAGATGGACAAAAACTTGCTATACAAAATATGTAGATCTCGTTGAAACACACCATTTAGGTCATATATTGTTTTGTCTAGCCCATATGTACAATGTACATAGGAATAGAGAAGTATAGTATTCCACCCAAAAATTCGATGTCGAGATTTCAGCGGAAATATATGTTTTGGTGTTTCCTGAGTCCGAAAAAAACATTTTTAGAAAAAGATCCTTGTGTATGTGTGTGTCTGTGGACAGCATAGTCCCAAAATGAAAAGACCGTTAAGTACCAAACTTGGTGTTTAGGTTTAGTATCTTCCAAGAATGCGACACGAAGATTTTCAAAAAAAAATCCCCCCACCACAAGCTACCCTTTATATGGAAAAAGTTTAGCAAATTTTTATTTTCTTAAAAATGACTAACATTTTTGACTAAAATCCCGTATATTAAAACTATTTATATCCCAAATAAAATGTATATCTCGAATTTATTCTGGATGAATTTTATCGAATGTTGATTAACTGCTAAACCGTAAGACAAAAACAAAAACTCACTTCACAAAAAATGTACATCACGTCAAAACACACAATTTATGTCCTTTACGTTTTTGTTGTGGAGGTAACTGTTTCCGAGATATTCCTTGTTATTGGTTTCAATTGTAAAGTACTTATATCTTTACAAGACAGGAAGTGTCCGTTTTTCATTTGTTCTACTCCCGGCCAAGCAAAGAAGCGATATGGAATGACAATCGCATAACGACAGCTTTTAAAACATTTGACTATCACTTTAGCATAGCACATTCCCTTAGTTCCCTTCTACTTATAAGGAACTAAGTAATAAGAGTATTCTCTAGTGCTTATTGCGATTAGCATTGTGTAGAAAGAACTATAGTTATAAAGCAGCTAGAGAAAGTTATGTGAGTGTAACACATAAGATTTTTGTTTTTGTTTTTTTTTTTTGTCGTAAAGTTCACCATTCTTTATTAATTCCTTGTTTTTGGTTCCAGTTTTAAAATACTTAAACTTTTGATATACGGGAATTTGTCAACTCCTGTCCATACAAATAAAGGAAGGTGCTTAACCAATCACTTTAACCTATGGTACTGGTTTATTTCCCTTCTACTTATAAGGAAGCAGGTAATAAAACTATTTCTGTTAATGTTTATCTTGATTAGCATGAAGTAAATAGAAGAATAAGCTGTTTAAGAATAGAGAAGTAGAGAAAGTAACGTGAATGGAACACATCAGCTTTTTTTCCAAGAAACATAATCAATTTATGGTATAGGAGAAGCACTTTACGTCACTGTTGCAGTGCCGAGATACAACAGGAAACAGCTTCTTCCTATAACTTGAATATCTTCATCATGACGACACGCGCGCGCTAACGTTTTTGGTTCATTTCCACAGAAAAGCTGTCACCTGTTGAGATGTCATTACTCCACTTCCCCGGTGGGGGATCCTGTGATGCGAAACAGCGCCAGTTTCCTGTCATTAACACAAAAGTATTATTGCCCATTTTCTGTTGTTGACCGGGCGGGTAATGCGATACCCTTTGCTTAATAAATCCTTTTGTCTCCTGGGCAGGTATACACTCCTTCTCTACCAATAGTCTTCCCATTATTAGGGCTCTCGAGTTCATCATCAAATGGCATATTACCTTCTCTACACGTTAAATGTACGTATGTAGTGTAGGGAGAAGTATTGTAATGCACCCAAAAGTTCAATACCGATATTTCACCGGAAATACATGTTGCGGGTCACCCTGAATCACACACACACACACACACACACAGACACACACAGACACACACAGACACACACAGACACAGACACACACAGACACAGACAGACACACAGACACAGACAGACACACACAGACACAGACACACACAGACACAGACACACACAGACACAGACACACACAGACACAGACACACACAGACACAGACACACACAGACACACACAGACACAGACACACACAGACACACACAGACACACACAGACACACACAGACACAGACACACACAGACACACACAGACACACACAGACACACACAGACACACACATACACACATACACACAGACACAGACACACACAGACACAGACACACACAGACACACACAGACACAGACACAGACAGAC